>CM029561.1:40631009-40805425 GCA_017309665.1 Coelopa frigida
TTTTCAAGGAAATCTTTTTTCCCTTCATTCTCCGTAAATACGCGTTATTTCGCAAAAAGGACGTTATTCGTGACGACCTCTAATTTTGAAAATTCATGCAATTTACGGACATTAAATTTTGAAATTAAATTCATGCAATTTTTCATAGGAAATCTTTTTTCCCCTCATATCTCCGTAAATACGCGTTATTTTCGCAAAAGGACGTTAATTCGTGACGACATCTAAATTTATTGAAATTCATGCAATTTTTCAGGAAATCTTTTTTCCCTCATATCTCCGTAAATACGCGTTATTTCGCAAAAGGACGTTAATTCGTGACGACCTCTAAATTTTTGAAAATTCATGCAATTTTTCAGGAAATCTTTTTTCCCTTCATATCTCCGTAAATACGCGTTATTTCGCAAAAAGGACGTTAATTCGTGACGACCTCTAAATTTTTGAAAATTCATGCAATTTTTCAAGGAAATCTTATTTCCTTCATATCTCCGTAAATACGCGTTATTTCGCAAAAAGGACGTTAATTCGTGACGACCTCTAAATTTTTGAAAATTCATGCAATTTTTCAAGGAAATCTTTTTTCCCTCATATCTCCGTAAATACGCGTTATTTCGCAAAAAGGACGTTAATTCGTGACGACATCTAAATTTTTGAAAATTCATGCAATTTTTCAATGGAAATCTTTTTTCCCTCATATCTCCGTAAATACGCGTTATTTCGCAAAAAGGACGTTAATTCGTGACGACATCTAAATTTTTGAAAATTCATGCAATTTTTCAAGGAAATCTTTTTCCCTTCATATCTCCGTAAATACGCGTTATTTCGCAAAAAGGACGTTAATTCGTGACGACATCTAAATTTTTGAAAATTCATGCAATTTTTCAAGGAAATCTTTTTTCCTTCATATCTCCGTAAATACGCGTTATTTCGCAAAAAGGACGTTATTTCGTGACGACCTCTAAATTTTTGAAAATTCATGCAATTTTTCAAGGAAATCTTTTTTCCTTCATATCTCCGTAAATACGCGTTATTTCGCAAAAAGGACGTTAATTCGTGACGACCTCTAAATTTTTGAAAATTCATGCAATTTTTCAAGGAAATCTTTTTTCCTTCATATCTCCGTAAATACGCGTTATTTCGCAAAAAGGACGTTAATTCGTGACGACATCTAAATTTTTGAAAATTCATGCAATTTTTCAAGGAAATCTTTTTTCCTTCATATCTCCGTAAATACGCGTTATTTCGCAAAAAGGACGTTATTTCGTGACGACCTCTAAATTTTTGAAAATTCATGCAATTTTTCAAGGAAATCTTATTTCCTTCATATCTCCGTAAATACGCGTTATTTCGCAAAAAGGACGTTAATTTCGTGACGACATCTAAATTTTTGAAAATTCATGCAATTTTTCAAGGAAATCTTTTTTCCCTTCATATCTCCGTAAATACGCGTTATTTCGCAAAAAGGACGTTATTCGTGACGACATCTAAATTTTTGAAAATTCATGCAATTTTTCAAGGAAATCTTTTTTCCCTCATATCTCCGTAAATACGCGTTATTTCGCAAAAAGGACGTTAATTCGTGACGACCTCTAAATTTTTGAAAATTCATGCAATTTTTCAAGGAAATCTTTTTTCCCTCATATCTCCGTAAATACGCGTTATTTCGCAAAAAGGACGTTATTTCGTGACGACATCTAAATTTTTGAAAATTCATGCAATTTTTCAAGGAAATCTTTTTTCCCTCATATCTCCGTAAATACGCGTTATTTCGCAAAAAGGACGTTAATTCGTGACGACATCTAAATTTTTGAAAATTCATGCAATTTTTCAAGGAAATCTTTTTTCCCTCATATCTCCGTAAATACGCGTTATTTCGCAAAAAGGACGTTAATTCGTGACGACCTCTAAATTTTTGAAAATTCATGCAATTTTTCAAGGAAATCTTTTTTCCCTTCATATCTCCGTAAATACGCGTTATTTCGCAAAAAGGACGTTATTCGTGACGACCTCTAAATTTTTGAAAATTCATGCAATTTTTCAAGGAAATCTTTTTCCTTCATATCTCCGTAAATACGCGTTATTTCGCAAAAAGGACGTTAATTTCGTGACGACCTCTAAATTTTTGAAAATTCATGCAATTTTTCAAGGAAATCTTTTTTCCCTCATATCTCCGTAAATACGCGTTATTTCGCAAAAAGGACGTTATTTCGTGACGACATCTAAATTTTTGAAAATTCATGCAATTTTTCAAGGAAATCTTTTTTCCCTTCATATCTCCGTAAATACGCGTTATTTCGCAAAAAGGACGTTATTTCGTGACGACCTCTAAATTTTTGAAAATTCATGCAATTTTTCAAGGAAATCTTTTTCCCTCATATCTCCGTAAATACGCGTTATTTCGCAAAAAGGACGTTATTTCGTGACGACATCTAAATTTTTGAAAATTCATGCAATTTTTCAAGGAAATCTTTTTTCCTTCATATCTCCGTAAATACGCGTTATTTCGCAAAAAGGACGTTAATTCGTGACGACATCTAAATTTTTGAAAATTCATGCAATTTTTCAAGGAAATCTTTTTTCCCTTCATATCTCCGTAAATACGCGTTATTTCGCAAAAAGGACGTTAATTTCGTGACGACATCTAATTTTTGAAAATTCATGCTAATTTTTCAAGGTAAATCTTATTTCCTTCATATCTCCGTAAATACGCGTTATTTCGCAAAAAGGACGTTAATTTCGTGACGACTCTAAATTTTTGAAATTCATGCAATTTTTCAAGGAATCTTTTTTTCCCTCATATCTCCGTAAATACGCGTTATTTCGCAAAAAGGACGTTTAATTCGTGACGACATCTAAATTTTTGAAAATTCATGCAATTTTTCAGGGAAATCTTTTTTCCCTCATATCTCCGTAATACGCGTTAATTCGCAAAAAGGACGTATTTTCGTGACGACATCTAAATTTTTGAAAATTCATGCAATTTTTTCCTCTTTCCTATATCTCGTAAATACGCGTTATTTCGCAAAAAGGACGTTATTTCGTGACGACATCTAAATTTTTGAAAATTCATGCAATTTTTCAAGGTAATCTTATTTCCTTCATATCTCCGTAAATACGCGTTATTTCGCAAAAAGGACGTTATTTCGTGACGACATCTAAATTTTTGAAAATTCATGCAATTTTTCAAGGAAATCTTTTTCCTTCATATCTCCGTAAATACGCGTTATTTCGCAAAAAGGACGTTAATTCGTGACGACATCTAAATTTTTGAAAATTCATGCAATTTTTCAAGGAAATCTTTTTTCCTTCATATCTCCGTAAATACGCGTTATTTCGCAAAAAGGACGTTATTTCGTGACGACCTCTAAATTTTTGAAAATTCATGCAATTTTTCAAGGAAATCTTTTTTCCCTCATATCTCCGTAAATACGCGTTATTTCGCAAAAAGGACGTTATTTCGTGACGACATCTAAATTTTTGAAAATTCATGCAATTTTTCATGGAAATCTTTTTTCCTTCATATCTCCGTAAATACGCGTTATTTCGCAAAAAGGACGTTATTCGTGACGACCTCTAAATTTTTGAAAATTCATTCAATTTTTCAAGGAAATCTTTTTTCCCTCATATCTCCGTAAATACGCGTTATTTCGCAAAAAGGACGTTAATTCGTGACGACATCTAAATTTTTGAAAATTCATGCAATTTTTCAAGGTAATCTTATTTCCTTCATATCTCCGTAAATACGCGTTATTTCGCAAAAAGGACGTTAATTCGTGACGACCTCTAAATTTTTGAAAATTCATGCAATTTTTCAAGGAAATCTTTTTTCCCTCATATCTCCGTAAATACGCGTTATTTCGCAAAAAGGACGTTATTCGTGACGACCTCTAAATTTTTGAAAATTCATGCAATTTTTCATGGAAATCTTTTTTCCCTCATATCTCCGTAAATACGCGTTATTTCGCAAAAAGGACGTTATTCGTGACGACATCTAAATTTTTGAAAATTCATGCAATTTTTCATGGAAATCTTTTTCCCTCATATCTCCGTTAAATACGCGTTATTTCACGCGAAAAAGGACGTTATTAGTGACGACATCTAAATTTTTGAAAATTCATTCATTTTTTTTGTCAAGGAAATCTTTTTTCCCTCATATCTCCGTAAATACGCGTTATTTCGCAAAAAGGACGTTAATTTCTAATTTTTGACATGCATCTTTCTAAATCTTTTTTCCTCTATTCCGTAATACGGTTATTTCAAAACGTTTCGTGACGTCAAATTTTTGAAATTCATTCAGGAATCTTTTTTCCTTCATATCTCCGTAAATACGCGTTATTTCGCAAAAAGGACGTTAATTCGTGACGATCTCTAAATCTTTGAAAATTCAAAATTAGAATTTTCATTGAATTTTTTAAAATTAAAATTATAAAAATTATAAATGATTTAAAAAAAAATTAAAAAACGTTTTCTTTTTTTATATAATTTAATAGAAATCGTAACATATCCCAAACTGTGTACCTGTCGACAACGCACCATCCTCTACTGCGGCAGTCGCTCCCGCCTCTCGCGCGCCCCTCGCCTCAGCCCCGAAGTAAGATAACAACAACAACAACAACCCACTGCCCATTTAAACCCCGTTTTCAATCGTACGATTTTCAGGTCACCAACCTCATGATCAGCCGCAACAACCTGACGTTGAGCGCGAACTCCTTCGTCGACCTGAAGCGTTTGCAGCAATTGTAAGGATTTCTTTTGGGCGCCGACGAAATGAGCTCCCACTCAATTGTTTTGTTTTCAATTTTATACCCATCTTCCTTTTTTTTCTCTCCCCAATCTTTCTCTTTCTCTTCCCCATCTCTCTCTTTATCTCCCCTTCTCTCTGTTTATGTTTCTCTCTCTTGTTCTCTTCTTTGTTTCTCTCTCACTCACTCTCATTGCAGGCGTCTCAAGTACAACAACATATCGGAACTACCTCTGGGCACTTTCAATGGTCTGCCCACCCTCGAACGACTGGATTTCAGCTACAACAACAACATCACCAAATTGCCCGACGGCATTTTTCACGGTCTGTCGGCGCTCCAATGGCTTTTCCTCATCTCGAATCGACTCAGCAACTTTTCCGTCGGCGCGAATTTGGTCGATGTGCCACGCCTTGAGTGGCTGGTGTTGCGAGATAATTTGCTCACGTTGCAGGATGACAAGTTTCCACGTTTGGAATTCCTCTGCGAGATGTAAGCGAAACACATAGAACAAAAACACTAACACGGAGAGGAGGAGAAGATGGAGAAGAACATGGTCTACACTTTCATAGACTTGAGTCTGTCCTTCCAACGGTCGTCCGTCCGTCCCTTCATCCATCGTCCGTCCTCCACCCAACGTCAGTTCATCACTCCATCGATCCGTCCGTTATTCTAACGTCCGTCCTTCGTCCATGGTTTTCATGGTCCGTCCATCGGTCGTCCGTCCAACTGTAGTCGATTCCTCAATCCCTTCATCCCTCCATCCGTCCCTCCATCCGTCCCTCCACCCGTTCATCCATCCGTCCCTCCATCCGTCCCTCCATCCGTCCCTCCATCCGTCCCTCCATCCGTCCCTCCATCCGTCCCTCCATCCGTCCCTCCATCCGTTGATCCATCGTCTTTCCATCCATCCATCCGTCCGTTATTCTATCGTCTGTCCATCCTTCGTCCATGGTTTATACTCCTCCTTCGCTCGTTCGATCGTTGATTGAAAATTTTCGCATTCCGTCTCAAAATTTGCCGATGGTCTCAGGGCGTCTCCTCCTCACCTCTCCTCCCTCGCCCCTCCCCCTCGTCCTCATCGTTGTCCTTGTCGTCCTCCCCCTCGTCCACATCGTTGTCCTTGTCGTCGTCGTCTCCTCATTCAACGAGGCCTCTGCGAAAAACTATTGATGCGTAAATTTACATTATTTGCCACATAAACAACTGATTTTCAGCCCATTTTGTCAGGGATTTTCCATTCTTTTCCTTTTGTGTTATTTGGATTTTTCTCTACCAATTTTTGCGTCTTCTTCGAAATTCTCAAGTCTCTTGTTGAAACTTTCGCGAAGTTCCATCGAGTTTCAACCAACCCAACCAACCAACCAACCAATTCATTGTCTCCCTCATTCCATCGTTCATTCCATTGGGAGAATAAATTAATACTATACTAATAATAAGAAGAAGAACACAATCGAGATCAGAAAAGTAAATGAGTATTTGTCGATATATATTTTTGCAGTTATCTGGACTTTAACCGTATCGAGAGCATAGGCGAGGAAACTTTTGCCGAGTTGGAAAATCTACAGCTTTTGTAAGTTCATCAGTGGTCGATAGAAGAAGGGTGGGGAGCATTGTGTGTGAGTGTGTGAGTTTATGAGTGTGTTAGTGTTTGTGTGTGTTAGTGTTAGGCATTTGCCTTGAGATTTAATACAATTTTAATGGGTTAAATTATGCGAAATTCTGTGTGTGTAAATCACGAGATTACTGCAAATGACAATTAACGAAGCCTTCTTAATGACTTTTTATACAATTTCCAAAATTGTTTCTACATCATTATATGGTAGCAGTTGTTGTTGTTGTTGTTGTAGTTTTTATTGTTGTTATTGTGGCCACATTTGTGCACTTGTCTCTTCAACCCGAATCTCTCTTCGAAAACTCTCCGTCTCTCTCTCTCTATCTCTCCCTCTCTCTCTCTCTCTCTGAATGTCGGTCGTTGAATTAATTTCACTCACACGCACGGTTGAGCGAAATAAATGCCGTCACTTTTCGCTCAATTACTGCACATCGTCAAGGATTTAATAACATTAGAACAACAACAACAATAACAACATCAACAATGACAACAAAAATTAGAACAACAATAACAACAGAAATAAGAAAAACAATCTCGTCACATTTAATATGCAAATGCCCAAAGGATCGGTGAAGAATCACAATAAACTGGAAAACTAATCAAAATCTTATCGGCCTGGCCCAAAAGCATTCGGCCATCCTACACCCGGTAGGCAACAACGACTCAGCCTTTATTGCCAAAGAGGAAGAGAGAGAGAGAGAGAGAGGACGAATCAGAAAAATTGTTTATCTGCAGAGAGGATGATGGAAAAGAAGAAGAATGAGGGATAGAAGAAGATGAAGGCGAAAGCTACAGGAGTCAACATGTTGAAACTCATCGAGCCTCGGGTGGTAACTCTATCAAAATAACAATAAAAACAACTACAACAATAACAACAACAAAAACAACAACAATAACAATAACAACAACAATAACAAAAATAACAACAATAACAACAACAACCCCAAGAGCAATATCAACAAGCTCGATACTCGATCAATCTCTGAGCCAATAATACAGTCAATAAGCTCATTACTCTTGACCATGTTAGTGAAAGTGTTTATTTATGTTTGTATGTGTGTGTGTGTGTGAGTGTGAGTGTGTTTGTGTTTGTTTTTTTTTTTATCCATAAATCTTCGCCGCACTTTCGCACGCAAACACTCAAGGATGCAAATTTTGGCGTGTTTGAGGGTTTGTGGTATTGTCATTGGGTTGATGGTGTGTGTATGTGTATTTGTATGGGTGTGTATTTGTGTGTGTGTGGGTGTGTTTGTATTTATGTGTGTGTGTGTGTTGATGTGATTTTGGTGGTTAAGAAGAAAAAGAAACATTTTTTTTTGTTGGGCTGACAAATAGATTTATGCTTCATTAATTTCCAATAAAATACCACTCGCTGTGGAATAAATCTTTCATTCATTATTAAAACCATAAAACATTTCTCTTACTTCGCTCTCTCTCATTCTCTCTTTGCTACCTCTCTCTCTCTCTTTTTGTATTACCTCTCTCTGTCTTCTATTCTTCTCTCTCTCTCTCTCTCTCTCTCTTCCTTTCTATCTCTTTTTTTTCGTTGTTACCTCTCTTTCTCTTCCCGCCTCCAAGGGACCTCAACGAGAATCTCATCAGCCACATTCATGCCAAAGCCTTTTGGGGCCTGAAGAACATCCGAGACATGTGAGTATGTATATGTGTATGTATGTGTATAGTATAGTATAGTGTGATAGTATATATATATATATATATATGCTTGTATATATATGCATGTTTGTATATAATATTAATCAAATGATTGGTTGATACTCGTCGTCGTCGTCGTGGATTTAGAATCACTAGAAATTTGATGGTTATTATTTCCAATTGTAAAATCACTGATAGTTTTCATTTGATTGGCTCATAAAACGTAGCGATGCGATCGCAAAAAAATATTCCACCAAGCAATTTGGCTACGATCCAAGTCGTTTTTCCGGCTCGTTATAAAGGCATAAAGTAAAGAAGCTTCTATCGGTCGACGCATCGGAGCATGGATCTAACCAAGGAGAACGTTGAAGACGTTGTCGGTGTTTATTTAGTTGAGTTGAGAGAACTGCAAAGCAAACAATGGCACGAGGAATAGTAACAATGACAACAACAACAACAATAACAACAAAGACAATAGAAACAACAAAAAGAAAACAAAGTAGAAACAAAAACAAGAAAAAAATCAGTAGAAACAACAATAACAAAAGCAATAGAAACAAAAAGAAAATCAGTAGAAACAACATCAACTCATATTGTCCATGGCTGGAACGTTGATTGACCAGACAAGTGGCTGCAATCACATCAGAGCCATTATGTGCACCGACTGACGACCAACGCCTTCGCCATAAAGAATCCGCAAACACACACTCGCACACGCTCATGCAAACCAACACACACACACACACAATCACATTCAAACCCACACCAACACTATCCTGTCTCCAACACTATCCTCACTTTCTCTCCCTCTCTCCCTCTCTCCCTCTCTTATCGGCCGTTTGTTGGGGAGCCAAAGTGGTGCTGAAGTCAAACACACCATCGTCATCACAATCGCCATCTGGTTTAATTCTCGCGGTAGTCATCGTTGTTATTCCTGGTAGTAGAAAGGAAAGGAAAGGAAAGGAAAGGAAGGAATTGAAGGTATGGAAGGAAAACTGAATGATGAAAAACTCTGACTGAATGATGAGAACCCTAACTGATGGATGGGAACCCCGACTAAAGATGAGAAACTCTGACTGAAAGACTGGAATCCTGACTGATGACTTCCAAATAAAGAGTTAGGAGCATCTTCTTCTTCTTCTGCTGCTGCTTAACTGCTTAACTTTTTCTGAATGGAGAGGGTGGAGAGAAGAGAAAAGAAATGCAAGTTGGAAGAGATGGAAGAGATGTTGGTGAAGAGAAGTTGGTGAAGAGTGGAAGATGAAAGAGGGGATGTTGAAAGAGAGGAAGCTGCGGAAGGAAATGTTGTAAAAGCAGAACTTGTAGAAGGAGAAGTTGGAGAAGGAGAAGTTGGAGAAGGGGAAGTTATTGAAGGAGAAGTCGTAGAGAGGGAAATAGAAAACTAGTAATTGAAGAATTGAAGAAAAACTAGTTGATGAAGGGAAATTTGGAGAAGAGAAAGTTGGATAAGAGAAAGTTGAAGAAAGGTCAGTTGGACCAAAAAGAAGCTGAGAAGAAGGGTTAGTTGAACAAAAAGCAGCTGAAGCTAAGACAATTTGGAGAAGGGGATCGTGAAGTTATTGATTGGAAATTGCATGATGCATCTGTGTCAACTTCCGCTCACCGAGACTTTGTTGATCTTGCATTAAGCTAATAATTTGCAGCATATGTGGAAGTGATTCACAATTTATCAGTTACTCATACGCCCCGGAGCACGTTTTAAAGTGATTGATTACAATTTTTGGTTTAAAGAGAAGCGAGAACTTTCTTTTGAAGAAATATTGATATTATGTTAAGATCAGTTATTAGTATCATCTTCTCCTTTAGTGTTATCCTCTTTTCATTCATTATTATCCTCCTCTTCGTCCTTACTATCATTTTCTCCATCATTACTCATCTTGTTCACCATTACTATCCTCTTCATGATTATTATCATCATATCTTCTATCATTATCATCCTCTTCTCCATCATTATCATCATTTTCTCTGTCATTACCAACCTTTTCTTCATCATTCTTCACCATATCATCTTTACCCTATCCTCCTTCATCAGTACCATCCCCATCTCAGTCGTTACCATCCCCATCTCAAGCATTACCATCCTCTTCTTCATCGTTACTCCGCAGTGTTGAGAGCTTATAAAGGATGGACATAAAATATGCAATCAGTGGAATGGAAACAATCCGTAAATCTATCGAAAGCACAATCGATATTGAAATCGAAGTGTGAAATCAATCGATATGAGGGCGAAATATTATTATTTGATAAACACAAACAAACGAGGATCTCTTTCTATCCCTCTCTCAGTCTATTCCTCTCTCTCCCTCTATCTCTGTCTATTCCTCTGTTTATCTGTCTGGCTGTCGTTCAGTTTGTCTTTCTTTCTTTCAGCCAGTTTTTGTTTTTGTTTGTTTTATATGGAAATCAATCTCGACAAAGCGTAAATAACATTGCAACACTTTTCTCTTTTGCTACACGAAAATAGGGATCAAAAAGAAAGCAAAAAAAACAGTAGAAAAAAATATGACGAGCAAATAAAAATGCAAATGAATTAACTTTTATGATGATCCTGAAATTTATTTCGCCTTGTTGCTTGCCTTAAGAAGAAGAACAAGAACAAGAATAAGAATATGAACAAGAAGAAGAAGAAAAAGAACAAGAACAAGATGAAAAATACCAAGGATACCAAGGAAGAAGACCAAGACCAAGGACCAAAGGCCAAAACCGTCCGCTGGAGACCGGTTGGGGGGGAGGAGGAGAAAAGGAGACAAAAACTCATATCGCCACCAAAAAAAAAAACGCTACGAAAGCTTATTTAAAAACACTCGCTCCCTCACACACACACACACACACTCACACTTGCTTACATACACTCATACTGACACTTACATACACTCACACTCACTTACACCACACTCACTCACACTCACACACACTGTCATGAAAAAATGATACGATTTTCGAAAATATTGCTAAGGAACTTCTTGTTGTTTATGTGGTGATGTAGTCATTGTTGTTGTTGTTATTGTTATTGATGTTGTTGTCATTGTTGTTGTCATTGTTGTTGTTGTTGTTGTTATCGTTATTGTTATTCTATCGTTGTTATTGTTATTGTTATTCTATCGTTTGTTATTGTTGTTATTCCAGTGGCCTTCATTGAGACAAATCCTTCAATAGAAAAAAAACCATACATGCGTGGTTGCGTGTATATGTGAGAGTGAGAGTGAATATGTGTGTGTGTGAGTGTTTTTGGGACAAGCATGCAAATTCGAAGAAGGCAAAAACGATAACAATAACAATAACAACAACCACAAGAACAACAACAATAAAGAAATCGACGTGATTGGAATTTATGAACAGGAGGCTCTAGTTAATAGCAAGAGAGAAGAAAGAGAAGAAGGAGGAGGAGATGAAAGAAGCAGGAGGTGAGGGAAGATAGAGGAGAAGTAGGAGAAGAAGTAGAAAATGACGAAAGGAGAAGAAGAAGATGTAGAAGATGATGACACAAGAAGAAAAAGGTGAAGAAGCTGTCGAAGGAAGAAGAAGGAGACGTATGCAGAAGAAGGAGGGGAAATCACGGTCCACACGATGAAAAGGAAACAATGAGAATCAGAGGTGGAGGAGAAGAAAAAATTTCGACCAAAAGCCCACCGAGATCCCTGACAACGGCCTCCCAACCGAGTCCGAGACATCGTAATTGGATCTTCCACATTGGACACGCGAACACACATCGCAGCCGGAATCGGAATCCCCGAACAGATCCACGGACAGATAGGCCGACGAACCAATTGGCGAGCGGTCGACTGGCAAATGTCGGAATTCGTTTGGGCCACAAAAATATCTCCGATCAACGTGACCCAGCGACCCACAGAGGGACGGACAGAGGGACGGACAGAGGTATGAACAGAGGGATGGACTGAGGGAAGAACAGTTGGATGGACTGAGGGACGGACAATAGGACAGACAGTTGGACGGACAGAGGGACAGACAGAGGTATGAACAGAGGGATGGACTGAGGGAAGAACAGAGGGATGGACTGAGGGACGGACAATAGGACAGACAGTTGGACGGACAGAGGGACGGACAATAGGACAGACAGTTGGACGGACAGACAGACGAGCTGTCAGTAGACGATTCGTGTCCTTCATTAATACTGCTTACAACTGAATATGAGGCGAGGAAAATCTGGGTCTAGGAACCATTGGGGAGAAGGTTCAGACTCTGTGACCAGGGGCGACGAGGTTCTGAGACTGAGACTAGAGGAGAAGGAGGTTCAGAGCCTGTGACCAGAGGGGCGGAGGGTCTGGGTCTATGGCCAAAGAGGAGGAGAAAAAGGTCTGGTGTTCGTTTCGGTTCGTGGCTCATACGCGTTGATGCATTAATTTGTTTACTTCTTGCCATCTCAATAGAGTGACAAATCGTGTTCGCCACACGGCCGGCATTTTAATGGGAATCCTCTCCTCCTTCTCTTTCTTTCTCTCGAGATACCACAAAACATCTCTCTCCCTCTCTCTTTCTCTCGAGAAACCACAAAACCTCTCTCACTCTCTCTTTCTTTCTCTTCGAGATACCACGAAACCACGAAAATGTTCCCGCATTAATTAGCCACAATGAGGAAGGGGAACCTAAAGGACCAGAAGCCCTCAGAGGAAGGCATCATTAACCAACCCAAGTCGACTTCCTCGAACCGCGATCGCAATGAAAACCCTTCAGGATCCTCTGATTCCTTCAGAATCCTCTGATCCCTTGAAACCCACTCCAACCCGAGGCAACTCTTTCATAAGGGAACTCTCGATTTAATTATGCTATCCATTGTCCATTCGGCCTATCATTAAAACGATGCTTCACAATCAATCGATGGACTTCGAAATTGCACACTTTCAACTCCTTCCTCTCCTCCTTCACCTCCTTCACCTCCTTCACCTCCTCGTTCGCCTTCTTCACCTCCTTCGCCTTCTTCACCTTCTTCACCTCCTTCGCCTCTTTCGCCCCTTCGTCTCCTCCTTCACTCCTCTTCACCCCCTTCACCTCCTTCACCCCTTTCGAATCCTTCGACCCCGAATTCTATCGACCTCCCATCGTTCTGTTGTCTCAAAACAGATCCGCGACCTCGGCGCATGAGGATTACGTGGGGCTCCGACGACTCCAGCTGGCCGAGATTGCTGTGTAAACAACGACGACAGCTACAACAACAAGCCACAACGATAGCGACAGCAACAACGATAGCGACATCGACACGAACCGTTTCGACCCAATCATGGTCGAAACGCACTTTCGATGATTGGACAAAACGTGTCATTTGGTCAAATTATTGTTGCTGTCGTCATTGTGGATGTTGTTGTTATTGTTGTTGTTGTTGTTATTTCTGGTGTTAATATTGTTGTTGTTATTTCTGGTGTTAATATTGTTGTTATTATTATTTCTGGTGTTATTATTGTTGTTGTTATTACTGGTGTTAATGTTGTTGTTGTTGTTTCATGGTCTAAATGGTCTTGTTGTTTGTTCTTTGGTCTTTTTGTTGATGATGATGATGTTGGGATTTTATGCGAAAACAATCCTCGTTGGTTTTTGTTATTGTTATTGTTGTTATTGCTGTTGTTGTTGTTGTTATTGCATGCGCGTGTCCTGGCCTGTGATTTTTGCGGCCTTTGATCAGGGATTTCCATCAACGATGGCGTATTTCTCTTAATTGTGCCAATTATTGAATTAGTGCCATTTGCACAATTTCCTCCCCTTTCTCACCCACTCTATATCTCTCTCTTTATCTCTCTCTTTCTCCTCTCTCTACCCCTCTCTCTCTCTCTCTCTTTCTCACGCAGTCGCCTCATCGGGAACCCCATCAAGGAGCTGCCCGATGAAACCTTCACCGGAGCCGTTCATTTGGAGCACTGTGAGTAGGAGAAAAATCTCCCAATTACTCTTGATCAACATCATCGTTTCTCTTCCACCTTCCTCTCTTCACTCCACGACCCTAACCACCCCCCCACCCCTTCTGACAACACACACAGCTCCCTGGCCCACACCCCCCTCCGCATTCGGCACAACCTCCTCCGCCCGACTGCACAACATCCTCTACTTGAATCTCACCGGCATCCGATTCGATCACATCGAATTCGATGCGATCGCCTCGTTGACCAGCCTTCGTTACATCGTCTTCGATCGTTTCTACTTCTGCTCGATGACACCACAAGTGCGCATGTGCAAACCGAACACCGACGGCGTCTCCTCGTTTCGTGATCTCCTCAGCAAACCCGTCCTTCGCTACTCCGCCTGGATCATGGCCTCAATCACTCTCGTGGGCAATGTTCTTGTCCTCTGGGGTCGTTGCACGTATCGTGATGAAAATGTCGCCGTCACGATGGTCATCCGGAATTTGGCCTTGGCCGACATGATGATGGGCTTCTATTTGCTGGCCATTGGCATTCAGGATTATCGCTATCGCAATGTCTACCACAAGTGAGTATTGGAAGTGATACTGAGAGAAAAATTCCATCGAATCAATTCATCAAATCATGTCCATCTCTTTCAGGGTCGCCTTGGACTGGATCACATCGTGGCAATGTGCGGCCGTTGGCTCCTTGGCCGTCACCTCATCGGAGGTTTCGATGCTCATCTTGGGCTTCATGTCGTTGGAACGTTTCCTCCTGATCGCCGACCCATTTCGTGGTCCATCATCGGCATCAGCTGTGAGGCATATTTTGGTCTCTCTCCTGGCCATCTGGCTGCTGGGCGTTGGGATCGCCGTCGCTCCCGTCGTCCTCTGGCGATCGAGCACCAAGTTTTATGGCACCTACTCGGGCACCTGCTTCCCGCTGCACATCCAGGAGCCGTATCCACTGGGCTGGCAGTATTCGGCCTTCATGTTTTTGGGCGTCAACCTGTTGCTGCTTCTGATGATCGCTCTCCTCTACACCGCTCTCTTGATCTCCATCTGGCGGACGCGGCAGGCCACGCCTCTCTCGCTTTTGGATTGTGAGTTCGCTGTCCGATTCTTCTTCATCGTCCTGACCGATGCGCTCTGCTGGGCGCCCATCATCGTGGTGAAGATCTGGGTCTTCTTCAACTATAATATTTCGGGTGAGTTTTTTTTATTGGGTCTCATTTAATGGATTGTTTATTCGGTGATTTGGGTCGATTGTTATTTGTTTGTGATTTTTTGTGATTTTTATTATTTTTTTGATTTTTTTTATTTTTTGTGACTTTTGTTATTTTTTGTAATTTTTCTTATTTTTGATATTTTTGGTAATTTTTATTATTTTTGTGACTTTTTGTGATATTTGTGACTTTTGTTATTTTTTGTAATTTTTCTTATTTTTGTTATTTTTCTTATTTTTGTGATTTTTGTTATTTTTGTCATTTTTGGTACTTTTGGTATTTTTGTGACTTTTATTATTTTTGTGATTTTTGTTATTTTATTATTGTGATTTTGGTTATGTTTGTGATATTTTTGTTATTATTGTTATTTTTGTGATATTTTTGTTATTTTTTGTTATTTTTGCTATTTTTGTGTTTTTTGTTATTTTTGTGATTTTTTGTGATATTTTTGTTATTTTTATGATTTTTGTTATTTTCGTGATTTTTGTTATTTTTGTTATTTTTGTGGATTTTGTTATTATCGTTATTTTTGTGATATTTTTTGTTATTTTTGTTATTTTTGTGGTTTTTGTTATTTTTGTGATTATTGTTATATTTTGTCATTTTTGTGACTTTTTGTGATATTTGTGATTTTTGTTATTTTTCTTATTTTGTTCTTTCTGTGACTTTGGGATTTTTTGATATTATTGTTGTTCTGTTGTCCTCCAGATGACATCTACGCCTGGCTTGTGGTCTTCATCCTACCCCTGAACTCAGCGGTGAATCCCCTCCTGTACACCTTCACCACACCGAAATATCGGAATCAGATCCTTCTGCGCGGCTGGAAAAAGATCACCTCACGTCGTCGCGCCGAGCCATCGAATGGAATGGGGGCGACCATCGCCACGGCAACGGGATCATCGCACCCAGGTGAGTTTTCCATCTAAAGCTACGATCACATTAATTCATCCTCATTGAATCGTTCCACTTTCATCTATTGAATCCTCCTTCATAAGTTCACCAAATGAATTGATTGATCATGAAATCTTTCATAAAGTCTGTAAATGAAACCATTGATCATGAAATCCTTCAAAACGTTCAGTAAATTAAACCATTGACAAGGAAATCCTTTAAAAGTTCAGAAAATAAGTCTACCAAATGAACCCATTGATCATGAAATCCTTCATAAGCCTACCAAATGAACCCATTGATCAGGAAAATTTAAAGTTGAAACCAACTTCTCTTGATTATACAAGAGCCTTTAATTATACAAGAACCCTTGATTATACAAGAGCTCTCGATTATACATTAGCTCTTGATTATACATTAGCCCTTGATTATACAAGAGTTCCTCATGACCCGCTATTTGAGTTCATTGTGTAGGGCATCGCCGATGTCCATCGGGTCGAACTTTCTCATTTCGTCGACCTTTCTCTTCTCGTCGACCTTATCATTCGCAAATTCCGCGTTTTTATTGCCATGGAGTTGTTGAATTATTCATAAAACATAAATGTTCCAACATTTCGACCCCATTACATTTGTGATTCTGTTCCTTTGACTCCTCTTTCACTAACATTCTCTTACTCCCTCTTTCATATCCCTCTCTTGCTCTCTCCCTCTCTCATACCCCACTCTCTCTCTCTCTCTCTCCATCTTTTCCAGATGAATCCTCGGGTCGTGCGATTCCACTTGTGGCAGCGGGTCATTAAAGTGTATGTTTTATTGCGGTGTGCGTCGATGTGTCTGCACACACACACACACACAGAGGACTCCAAAGGACGCAAATCCAGCCGTCAAGACTTTTGAACAACTCTCTCTTATACGACTTTGCATTTATGTAATTGTAATTTTGTAACATTGTATTTATTGTGTTAGGTTTCAAACACAACAACAAGAGCCCAAACAAAATAATTTGTTAGGAAATATATATGCATTCATTTATCACGTAAGATGTATGTATTAGTGGAATAAAGCACAAAGTATATTTACATAATTTAAGCCAATTGCCAAATTTAACATAATGCATTTTTAAGTATTAAGCAAATCTTGTAAATGTGATACGTGAACAAAAAATACAAATTAAATGAAAAAAAAAATAAAATGGATAAAAAATAAATGAAAAAATTCAAATGAACAAAAAGACAAATGGATAAAAAATAAATGAAAAAATCCAAGTGAAGAAAAATACCACTGAAAAAAAATCCCAAATGAACAAAAACCATATTTGAAAAAAAATCCAAAATGAAAAAGAAACAATTTCAAAATAAATAAATTTCATGTGTATTTCTATTGTATTTATTTGTATATATGTATGTATATGTATAAATTAAGTTTCATTAAATTACAAAAAACAAGTACTTAAAACGATCCTAAAATCGCTTTCAGTTTGATCAGTTCGACAATTATGGATTTATTTATTTATTGACTATTCAACAAGTGTTGTATTAACTAAAAATCGTATTTCACTTTTCGGTCGAGACGATTTCCTCGATGGCCGCCACCTCCTCTCGGCCCACATTCTCCTCCCCCTCCTGCTCCTCCTCCTCCTCCTCCTGCGTCTGGATCTTCATGAAGGAGTAGCGGGTGCGAGACTCCTGGAATCGCCGCATCGACTCCAGCTCCTCATACGACACATCCTGATTGTGCTTGTTGATCACATGAGCCTTGAGTCTGCAAGGAGAACAAACATGTTAATAAGAAATTATAACGATTACTTCAAAATCCCACTCACTTCGATTTCTGCGGGTATCCCTTGTCACAGTACGAGCACCGGAATGGCATCTCCGAGTGCGTGAATCGATGATTCCTCAGCGACATACTGTTCTTGAAGACCTTCGAGCAGCCCGGCTCGGGGCAGAAGTAGCGCAGATTGTTGTGCTTCACCTGCATGTGCGTCGTCAGGTGGCCCTTCTGGCCATATCGCTTGCCGCACACCTCACACGAATACGGGAACTCGCCGGTGTGATAGCGCATATGGACCTCGAGACTCTGCGGCACGATGAAGATCTTGTTGCAGACGGGACACACGAGTCCCTCGACCAGATGCGTCTGCTTGAAGTGCACATCGCAGGCCTGTTTCGTCGCATAGACACGTTTGCAGTCGGGCTCCGGGCACGGATACTTGATGCGATTCTTGTCGTGAATTCGCCGATGCCACAACATTCGACTCTTGTTCGCGAACGTCTTCTCGCAGATGTCGCAATCGGCCGGCGTCATTTGGCCCGCCGACGACGACGTCTTCCTTCGGTACTTTCGATGCTCTTGCGGTTGTTTGCTCTTCGCTTTCGGCCCCGCTGGAATTTGGACGGCGTTTGACTTCTTTCCGCTGCTTTCGTCGGTGTAACTTTCTTGGCTGTCGTCGTATTTGTCGTAGTCCTGTTGCATCGGCGCCACTGAGTTTTCGGCGGTCATCTGTTCAACGATATCGATCGCTTCCTCTAGGGTTTGTGATGTGCTTGTCGTCTCCTCGATGAACACGTATTCGACATTCTCTGAAAAGCACAAAAATGTTGAGAAAGTCGTTAGTTTTGTTAGCATGAAAATATTATCATCTAAATAACTTATATTACATTTCTTTTTGAGATTGAAAAAGTCTTCTTTTGAATACTAGAGGGGAAACAACAGATCGGATCATTGAAATTTTAACAGTCGATTCGGGAATTCAACTTCAATTATCGCTGAATTTGACTTTAGCATTCGACACCCGCTGCAGACAATGGCTCTGCGGCAACTTCTTCCTCTTGAATCTCTGCTTCCCATTCAAATCATCCTCGCTGGGGTAGATTTTATGCTTCTTGACGACATGTGTCCGGCTGCACTGCAAGTGTTAAGGAATGAGGGTGGATGGTTAAATGGGTTCAAAAGCGCCCAGAGCCAATTGCCACTCACTTGTACTTGGTGCCCAGACCTTTGCCGCAGTGGAAGCACCCGAAGGCTCGGTTTTTGACCCTCGGACTCCGCTGGTTCATTATTTGATCGGCACACTTCATCACCCATGATGTAACTATCATCTGAGATGACATCGTCGATATTCTCAATAGTTTCAAACCCGTAATCCGAATCGAATACATAATTTTCGACATTTAGTTCATATTCGAAGCGATAGAATCACCAGAAAACTCAACTGATTTGGGTTCTCGCAATGCTTCTTGATCTTTAAGTTTTTATGGTCTTTAATGGGTCTTTCATGATGAGAGGTTTCCCGCTTTTAAAGTGGTATTAAATATAATTCTTTATCTACGCACTAAAAGCCCATTTCAGTTATAAGAACGTTTATATTTTTGTTCACATTGTCCTTTATTTATGTATAGAAAAGTTAGTCGTAATAATTTGGAATTTGTACATAATCTAATCAACATTAAACAAAGCAACTACGATTTTACTGTGGCTTAACAACGGTCTTTGGCAGCTTCTCGGTAACTTGCATGCTGTCCAATTCATCGATTGTGTGATCGATTCCATGCGACTTCTTGCAATGGAAGCGCAGTCTATAAAATATCAAAGAGAGTTCATTAGTAAATAAACAAAGAAAACTTTAAATAAGATCACACAAACTTACCTTGATTTCGACGCATAGCCTCGTTTGCAGTAGGTGCATTCGAAAGGCATGACGCCTGCATGTTGATAGCTGTGATTGTACAGTGAGTTGCGGGTTTGGAAGAGCTTCCCACAGCCGGGATATTCGCAGGGATAACGCTTGTTCTCGTGCTTCACCAGCACATGCTCGTTCAGATGGACACACATCATGAATTTCTTGCCGCACAGATGGCACACGAACGGATATTGCCGCTTATGGAAACGCAGATGGATGTTGTAGTTACTCAGGCCAATGCACTTCTTGCCGCAGTGCTCGCAATCGAACTGCGGATAGGCTTCGCACGTTGGCCGCCGCATGTGACGTTGCAAAGCCTGCTTCGAGACGAAGGCGCGATCGCATTTCGGGCACGGAAACTGAGGATCCTCGGGCGGTCGGTGTTTGCGAAACCGATGGGAGTTGAGGAGGGTGCGTGTCTTGCAGGTGACATGGCACACCTCGCATTCGTATGGTGGCCCATTCGAATATTTGGCTGGTGCACCACGTTTGCGTTTCGGCGCCGTTTGTTGTGTTGTGTCCGACTCAGTTTCAACCGATGATCCTTTCATTATCTCGCCTGGCTCTTTCCGCGGTTTCTTCTGTCGTTCGCACTTCTCGAATTCATCGAGCAAAAAGTCGGGATCGTCATCGTCGTCGACGGGATTTTGTCGTGGACGTCCACGTCGACGTTTGGTCGTAAGTGTTTCCATCATTTTTCCAATTGGTTTGGTGCTCTCTGGTTGATCGGTCTTTATATCCTCGAAGACTTTTTCGTATAAGTCATCGAAATTCACATCTTCGTCAGCTTCATTTTCCGAATCGGATAGTTTTTCCACGATTTCTGTTTTCAATTCCACCCTCGATTCCTCTTCACATTTTTCATTGTCATCTTCAGTTGGATTATCAATTGAGAATTCTTTGTAAACCGTTTCTACGTCTTCTATCAATTCAACCTCCTCCCCCTCCTCTTCATCCTCCTCTTTTATAAATATCACCGATTTGTAGTCCAATTCTGTAAATTTTTGCAATGGTTTAAAGTCGTTTAGTGACTGCTCAAACACGATTCAATCTCTTTTTTTTTATTTCTTTCTGAAAAACTATGTACGTATTTTTTTAAAGAAATAACAAGTTGTGCATATCGAACTAAGGATTATAATATTAGGAATATTTTCACCTTTTCATTCGAGTTATTTTTACTGAACCGAAATCAAACAATGCTCATAATAAAGAAAGGCCTATTGAAGATAATCAACGGTTGTGAATATGAACCCAATTATACATTTATCTTTAGTTTATTTACATATTGAAGTTTTTTATTTGAAACAATTGATGGACGAAAATAATGAATTCGATGCCCTAGGAAGCGCTAGTCCTCGCATTCGACCACCTTAATCAAACTCAATTTCGACCGGGATGTTTTGAACTTGCGCATCGGCTCCAGTTGTTCGAGCGTGAGTTCCAAATCGTGCTTGCGACGTATATGCACCTTCAGTCTAAATCAAACAAATGTAATGCGAAATGGTTACAATCTAGAAGAAAGTTGTGCAAAAAATCGTTCAACTCACTTTGATTTCGACGGGTAGCCCTTGTCGCAGTGCGAACACTGAAACGGCATCTCACCGTGCGAGAACTCGTGGTTTCTCAGCGATGTACTGGAGGTGAAGAATTTCCCACAATTCGGATATTCACAAGAGAACCGCACATTGTTGTGCTTCACATTCGTATGCGTGTTCAAATGGCCAATCTGAGCAAATTTCCTCCCGCATAAATCACAAACATATGGAAAGTCGCCGGTGTGATAACGCATATGCACCTCCAGACTCTTCTTTATC
Source organism: Coelopa frigida (assembly GCA_017309665.1). Lineage (NCBI taxonomy): Eukaryota > Metazoa > Arthropoda > Insecta > Diptera > Coelopidae > Coelopa > Coelopa frigida. Next base: position 40,652,493 of record CM029561.1, read on the forward strand.
ACATAGAGTTTCGAGCAAATGGGACAGACGAAGCCGTTTTTAATGTGAACAGCTCGCATATGCACCTCCATGGCTTGTTTGGTGGCATATACACGATCGCATTCGGTGCATGGAAACTTTGGACGATCAGCCTGATGCGATCGACGATGCATCAGCATCCTCGAATGACTTGGAAATGTCTTCTGGCAATAATCACAATCGAATTTCCCACTGTAGTGTACTCGTGTACGTTTCATTTCATGCGCAGTCGGATTCTTTGGTTTCTCATCATCTCGATCCACACCTTCTTCGACATCCTCAAGGATCTCTTCGTACTCAAACATGTTTGGAGCGTCATAGACCTCTACTTCAGTGCTCGGCTCCGTTTTTATTGTGGTGCTGCCTTCAGTCTTCACGGGTAGATGTTGCTCATTGGCTACCGTGACCACAGCATCTTCCCATGTAATTTGCTCCTGTAATCTATTCGCCGTCTCTTCCATTTCATCGTCGTCGGCCAAGGTAATGGCTTCGATGACATATTCTTCCCCATCAGATTTTTCGTTGATTTTTATTTGTATCGTTTCCGAATCTGTGTATTTAACAAATTTTCAAAATATGCATCAGTTTTTTTACAACTCATTGAAGAGACGAATGTGAAGTCGATGATTAACTTTAAAATTTTAACCGATTTTACAAAAATGGATCTTTTAAAAATTTGCTAAATAAACCTTGGTGGAAACATTACAAATATGCAATTTCATACAATTATTTATATTTCTTACTTTTCTGTTTTTATATTCATTTTCATTAAAATTTTAAAGTTTTTACAAGCACCTCACATACACATAAAAAACAATAACATTGGAAAATGCATTAAAATCTCAAAAAATTCCGTGATATTAAGAAAAAGTTACCGATGAACCTTTTTTTATACCATTTAAATATAGCGAAATTTCCTCTTGCGGAAGAAACATTTTTGATTTCTTTGGACAGGCGTTTTTGTGCATATATATTACTATAGATCGATATAATGTTGTTGTTTGTACCAACCTTCATCGTCCAGTTGTTCCACAGCCTGATATTCCTCCAACTCCAGATGCTCCTCATCCACCTCCTCCTCTTCCTCCTCATCCTCTGGCTCGGCCTCTTGAGTTGTCGCTGAGGCGGCATCTGCTGTCGCCACAGCCGCCTCGGCTTGTTGATCTTGTAGTTGGGCTAGAAATCGCTTTGATTCCTCCACTTTCTTATAGAAATCATAGGCCATTTGCAGTTCTAGACAACAACCTCGGCAGAGGTTTTGAGGCAGGCCATCTTCATCGGCCAGGTTTATTTGCGTACACATGGTGAAGCAGTCATAATACGTTAGTTGCTCCTCCTCGTCGTAGATGAGGTTCAAGTCGAGTATATCGTTTTCCTCTGGTATTTGAAGGCAGACACGACAAAACATCGTCAGGTCCTCCACCTCGGTGATATTCATTTTGATTGCTGCTCGCAATTTTCGAGCACGGTGAAATTCCTCCTTATTTAGTATTTGTAATCGTTTTTTATTTTTGTTTCTCCTAATAAATAATATTAAATTAATTTTCACTCCGAACGCACGCTAAATAAACGCGTCTCAAAAATTTTCACTTAACAATTGTCAGTGGAGCATTGCCAGGCATGTATTTTTAGCGATTAATTCCCGCCACAAAAAAGGGAACATTGTTGTTTGCAAACTTCAAAAAACGTTCCACTTTTGAGCCGGTAGTTGGTTTTTAATTCAAATTGAAGTGAAAAATCATTCTAGTAATTATAAAAATAATATAAATCAATATATCGGTTATACAGTGAAATATATTTATAATAGTGGAAATTGAAACAATTGGCAACTCTACTAAAGATAAATAAAACGACGTCAGTCTCAAAATACGATGTCAGAATTTAATGTAAATATAAACAAAAGAGGGTGGAAAATTTTTTTCCTACAGGAAAAATTCGTACATTTCGAATATATTAAATACATTTTCCATTTGAAGCGACGACCAAGAATATGGATAAGACGGTAATGAATGTTCAAGATATCGGTATAACGTTGAATTCAAGTAGATCATCGACCTATAATGAGAGTGTAAAAAGTGAAGATCAATTTATCCAAACCTCCTCATTTCCACCGGTTGCATCAGATTTGGTACGGGATGATAGTCGCCGCTTTCTTTTGATCCCGCTAGCTGTTTTGCTTGGAATTATTGCACTATCAGCACTGGTTGGATTATATCATATCATATATTTGATAAAATTCTAAAATTAACTCCGGGTCTCTCTGTGATAGGTTTATCTGATGGCTCGTAATCGTCGTCGCTTTGCACATATTTCTTGGATCCATCGGCGTACTCCAGACATTATATATGACGATTCTGACACAGATATGGAGATTCTGGGTGATGATGATGATTATGATGGCTTAAACGACCCTACAGAAAGTTTATTAAAAGGAAAGCTGCAAATCGATAATCGACCTGTGAGTTAAATTTCATTCTAGTCACTAGTGTGTCGTAATTTGTCTTTTTTAGCGCTACGAAGACTATCAGACAACACATGTTACTATCAATGGCTTTGGAAAAAGCGATCTGTTTACCTAGGCGACGTTTTTCCCATACAGTGATAGAGATAAATATACCAAAAAGTATTTTTTATAGTATAATATGAAAGGCTTCCAATGTCATAGAACGCATTCCATTTTGCAACAAATAAAACAGCTAAGCTTAAAAATACCAAATATTAACAATGAATGACTAAATGCTAAATGTTGGGATTATTAGAGTCTAAAAGACGCGTTGTCAAATCGTAGAAACCAAAGAAGAAGGCTCCTCCTAATGTAATCCACATTACTCGCGGAACAAAACCAGCAAACAGTCTAGAAGGAGAATTCAATAAATGATTTTACTTTTATCGTGGTCATTGTTTTTCACAAACCCTTTAATTCCGCGGTCTCGATACACCATCCTCAACATGGAACTCACTCCCAGTTTTCGTGTCGCAGTGCCTTCTTCAGCCAACATTATACGAGTTTTAGCCACATCCAGTGGAGTTGTTAAACCTGCCGAAATGCCACCAGCGACTGCTCCACAAAGAGCCACTGTGAAAGGTGTCGATTCCAATCCCGTCATCGGTGTCCACTGTAGTTTGAAAAACTCCCACAATGGAAACTGAATCAAACTGAAGGGAATCTCTCGCGATATGGTTGAGCCAAAGCCACGATATATTCCTCGTCGTAGTCCCTCCGTTTTATAAGCCTTCCAAAGAATCTGTAACGCAGTCAACTGCTGTTTGTTGCCCAACGCTTGTCGTCGCTGTTTCGCAATCTCGACAGGAACTCGTATCAGGCAAGCAAGCTAGAAATAACGATAGCAATGATTTGGTACACTTTGATTAAATTGAAGACATGCTTACAACTTCAGCAAATGACGCTGACACCATGTGGACATAGGGTGAGTTCTTCGTCCCCGTCGCTGTACTCAAATACTTTTTGAAACTTTCGTAGGCGCAGAAAAACAAAGCTGCCGTTGGAGCACTTCCTGCGGCCGCAGGTGCGAGACCTTTATAAATGCCACGAAAGCCTCCAGAGCGCCAGAATCCCAATTCACTTTGAAGACGTGTTTTCACAGTATCAATGGGAAATAGAGCGATGTCCACGACGACTCCTGCCACACCACCGGCCTTGAGAAGGATATTGCAAATAATTTATTTTAATACAGTAATTTTACATGGCCAACCTACCACTAATGAATTAAGGAAATTGTACTGATTTGTTGCTCCACTCGACATTATTGTGGTCGGCGGTACTACCGGCAGCAATTCAGTCTCCATATTATGTGGTTATCACCTCCAAAAACTGCTGTGATATAACCTTAAAATTGTATATTGGTGTTTAATAAGTTTGTTATTTTCCAATAGAGTTTTTTAATGTCTTTTTATATAATGTCTTCTTATAAAGAGACATTCGTTTCACTTGTTTTCAGTCACCTCATTTAATTTAAACAAAATGCAAATTCTAGTAACCAATTTGGTTGTTAACGTAATTAATGTAAATCATATGTTTTTGACATCTCCACTGACATATTGGAATATGTGGACATGACATGATGTCACCCTGTGTCCATCTGCATTTGTTTTGTTTTTGTATTTGGCGCGGTTCCGCATCAACCGCATTGCAAAAGGTTATCATCATATTAGTTAGCAAAGAAAGCATTTGGTAACGAGTTCTCCAACTCCATCCGACAAGTGACGACTACGGGGACGAGGACCATCAAAAACCAGAAGTACCAAAATGGCAGCTCCCAGGAGAATTGTATGCAAATCGAAAGAAATAACAAATATTAATTGTATAATTCCTGGTTTCTAATAGAACAAAATTCGTTCCTTGGCATTGGTGAGTGCGGGGGCGGGGATCTTTTTCGCTGGCATCAACATCTACAATGGTAATGAGAAATTTTACAACGATTGGCTGATGCCAGCCGCCAGGCAGCTGCCTGCCGAGATGAGCCACAATTTGGCGGTGCTTGCATGCAAGTATAAAGTTTTTCCGAAACCTAAAGCAGAGGATGCCCAGAATTTGGTAAGTGGTATTTGAAACCTGTTACCCATTGTCTCTGGGAGTAATTTTACCATTCTCTCCACAGTCGACGAAATTCTTTCACAAATCCATATCGAATCCCATTGGTATTGCAGCTGGATTCGATAAACAGGGCGAAGCTATTGAAGGTCTGGAAAAGATTGGCTTTGGTTTCGTTGAAATCGGATCGGTTACACCGGAGCCACAGCCAGGAAACCCATCGCCTCGCGTATTTCGCCTGCTGGCCGATGAGGCAATAATCAATCGTTACGGCTTCAATAGCGAGGGTCATAAAGTCGTCTACGAACGATTGAATGCACTGAAGAAAAGCAACAAATTCAACGGTGTTCTCGGTGTCAATTTGGGCAAGAATAAAACTTCGGACTCCGCACTGCGCGACTATGTTCAGGGAGTTCAACTGTTTGGACCCATTGCCGACTATTTGGTCATCAATGTGAGTAGTCCGAATACGCCTGGCTTACGTGACTTGCAAGGGAAGAAGGATCTCGAGACTTTGCTCGCCGGCGTTATGGATGCACGACAAAAGTTGCCAGTAAACAATGAAATTCCCATTCTGTTGAAACTCTCGCCGGATTTGAGCAAACAGGATATCAAGGATATTGCATCTGTTATCGGGAGAAAAGCATGTCGAGTGGATGGGCTGATTGTCTCAAATACGACAATCGCACGTGAAAATCTCAAGGAGTCAACTCTGGCTGAGGAAACAGGAGGCCTCAGCGGCGTTCCCTTGCGCTCGAAGTCAACCCAGTTGATTGCCGATATGTACTATCAGACTGGCGGCAAGATTCCGATTATTGGTGTGGGCGGCATCAATTCCGGTGCCGATGCATTTGAGAAATTGGAAGCTGGTGCTTCGTATTTGCAATTCTACACGGCGTTCATTTACCATGGACCTCCGATCGTGAATCGTATCAAGAGCGAATTATCTGCGATATTAGAGGAGAAGGGATACAAAAACATCGATGATGTTGTGGGGAAGAACTTTAAGAAATATTATAGCAAGTAAATTTTGTATTTGTGGTTTTAATTAAAGTGCATATATATTGATAAATACAATTTATTTCTCATATATTTTATAACAATTACACCGAGACAAAAATATTCCGATGTCCTTAGTGGAAGAAGAAAAACACAATAAAAATGTATACATTTACATATGTACAATAAGTTAAAGTTTTAACAATATCAAAGCTTAAATAATTACAATGTATAAAAAGGGAATTTCATATCAATTTCAGGTACTTTCTATCGGTTGAGTTACTTCCTCTTCTTATTATTTCTGACTAATGATTGTTGAATCAAAATGGGATTTTCCTCCAAGCAAATATTTTTATAGCTCTTGATAGCTTCAGCAATCGATTTGATGGCCTTCGCACTACGATTTTCATCGGGATCATTGTTGGAAAAAATGTCCATCGCTTGTTCAATCAGATCCAATGCTTTTGCAATTTGTTCATTCGTTAACGTTTTTGGTTCTATTTTGGTATCGTTGGGATTAGTTTCGTCTTCATCATCATTTGTGAACTCTTCGTGTCTAAGCTCTTCTTTTGTGAACTCTTCGTTGTGTGATTTCAAAAGTTCCTCGATATCTTCATTCTCCATTCCTTCGAAATTTGCTTCTTCAGCTAATTTGGAAATTTCTTCGCAGACAATTGGGAGAACATTTATATCAAGATTCTTCTTATGAACGCACTCTGGCCATATCTTTCGCCAAGTTCCATTCATACAAGACGATTCAACTTCTTTCCATGCTAAATCAATATTTTCAATGGCCATCTTAATATCGTAGTCCTTACAAAACTCTCTTCTAGCCAACTTATCATCTCCATCACTTTCTTCGATAAGTTGAAAAAACATTCGTCTCAAATAGTAAGCCTTAAAGTTGGAAATTACACCTTGATCCATCGGCTGGAGGATGGATGGAATGTTTGGCGGCATGAAGACAATGTTTATATTTTCGGAAATATCATCCAAATAGATTGGATGCTCTGGTGAATCGTCCAATAGTAAAAGCATTTTAAAGTCGATCCTCTGGGTGCAACAATAAGCCCGTAGTTCGGGAACAGCGCAATTTTCAAGCCAATCTTGAAATAGAGATGCCGTCATCCCCGAGTTTTTTCTATCAACACGCCAATGAACCGGAAGATCAGGTTTCTTGGAGGGTTTCTTAAGAGCTCTTGGTTTCTCCGAATGGTAAATAAGAAATGGCTTAAATTTAAAATCCCCCTCGGCGTTTCCACCCAATAGAAGTGTGACTCGATCGTTGCTGGCCTTGTTGCCAGGAGCAGATGTTTCGGCCTTGGTAATCCATGTGTTTTTAGGTAAACGCTTCCAATACAAGCCCGTTGCATTGACATTCAAGACCTGCTGCGGAGAATAACCTCCTTCTTCGATAATCGCCTTCAGTTCATGTTTAAAATTTTCAGCCACTGGTTTATCAGAGTTCGTCAATTCTCTCGATTCTCCTCGCAGACCAGTGAAATTCCAATTTCCCCGTGTTTTAAAACGTTCGAACCAGCCGTGACTGGCTTTGAATGTTTCTGCATTTCCACTTGTTGTTGGGCTTTCATTCTTGAGTTCGTTGAAAATGCTCAGGGCCTTATTTTGAATCATCATTTTGCTGAGGGGAATTTTACTTTGAGTTTGAATTTCTATCCAATCCAAGAGGAGGGCTTCCATTCTCACCATCAACGGACTTCGGTTCTTCATGCTCTGCTGCGATTGGAGAGGAGTTGCAGCCTCGGCAAACCTCGCTATTTGATCGGCATCCCGATTGAAAATCGACCTCACCGTGGTCGGAGCTAAATTGAGATCTCTTGCGATATCAACAGCTTTTTCACCCTCCTTAAACCGCTTTAATATGTTCAATTTAAGTTCAAAACTTATTTGTTTCCGCTTCGGGCTCATTTTTAATAATAATAGAAAACACTTATTAGCACTTTATGTGAAAAAAAAACCCAATTTTCAAGCGACGCTATTTGAAATTAACAACGAAATTTGAAAATAATGACAAATTTCTGCAACGCAATTGTAGAACACAAAACAATTTTATTCGACGCAAATAAAAAAAAAACGCAAATCGGGACGACGCTAACCGGGTGTACGAAACAGGGATGTCACTTCGATTCAAAGAAAGTGAAATAAAATATTTTGAAATTTTTACTTACATATAAGCACAGCTGGTTTTCAGAACAGGAAAAGTTAAAACTTGAACTGAGTAATAAAACAAAACATCCACAAATAACTTTCGTTTCAATAAAGAACAAAAGAATGTTAAATAACTATCTTTTTTTTTGAAAAATAATTAAATGAGACCTATTTGCATTTTGACAGCCAACGAGAGAAAGCTGCGGTGTCCGAGTGGTTAAGGAGATGGACTTGAAATCCATTGGGTTCTACCCGCACAGGTTCGAATCCTGTCCGCAGCGGAATTATTTTTTTTTCTTTATTTATTCTTTTTTCTTTATATATTGTTTCTTTATTTATTCTTTTTTGCCTTTATTTTTCTGTTTTTAATTTTTTTTCTTTATTTTTTTTTCTTTATTTTTTTTCTTTATATATATTCCTTTTTTTATTTTCTTTTTCTTTATTTTTTCTTTTTTAATTTTTTTTTGTTAATTTTTACTTTATTTTTGTTTAGAAATAGAATAGAAAAACAAAATTGTACATATTTATTTTTTAAAATACTTTATTGCATTGCTAAAGTTCCTAAAACTACGAATTGGCCTTTTGGACATTCAGAACACGACCATCCAAAGTATGAATGTTTTGATTTGAGGCACTGTTGAAAGCATCGCGATTGCTAAACGTAACAAACCCATAGCTCTTGGAGAACCCCTGTTGTTTGTCGAAGACCACGAACGAAGAAGCCACATGTCCGAACTTTGAGAAATACAATTGCAGCTCCTTTTGCCCAATGGTCCAGGGCAAGTTGCCGACAAACAACTTGTACGAATTGCGTACACCGGAAGACATTATTTACAAAATATTCGTATTACGTAATATTAACTCAAACAACTACAAATACAGAACTAAGTTTCACGGGTTATTTCGATCAGGTGGATGGTGTGACCGCCCATCAACTCAATGATATCTACGCCCGATGATTTGCCCAAGTCGTCGATGTTCACTTGCACGGCGGTGAGTTTCCACTTCTTCAAGAGAGCTTCAAGCGACCAGTCAGCACTGCGCTCTTGATATGTGAAGAAGAACTTGGCACCCGGATTGCGCTCCAAAAGAAATGCAATCGTCACAATGATGTCTTCAAATACCGATGGATCGTAAAAGCAATCGGCGGCTATGATCAAATCCAATGGTCCCAAGTTGAAGACACTGTTCAAAAGCAGACCCCAACTCAATCCAATCACGTCGATATCTTGTCCCGGTATGAGGTTATTGGCCAAACACGATTTTCGTATGTGTGCCAGGGATTTCGGCAGAATGCAATTGTCACTTAGAGCCACGTGCGCGCCGCACTTTGCAGCCAATATACCGGGCAGTGCAGTTCCGGCTCCCAACTCGAGGACGTGTTTTCCGACCAAAGCGTGTCGCCGCTCCCACAGGAACCAAGCCAGAACCGGAGCACAAGGCCAAGTGTAGAAGGAGTAGCCTCCCTGCAACAACTGCGAACGACGGAAAGCAACAAGTTCAACACACAATTCTTTTCACAATTCACTTCACTGCGAATGATTGATGCAAACAAACCTCTGGTATTTTGATTTCCAACTTCTCGACTTCAGCAGACGCTGCTCCCAGATGACGGCCGCTGATTCGATTCCCACCGATGTGATCTTCACTGGCGATGCTCGTGAAGACGAACTTTCGGATGTGTTCTGCTACTGCTGTTGAGGTTCCTCCTGCTCCAGCGCCGCTGATGCCGCCGTTCGCAAGTGTGTTCGATGTGCTCGCCGTCGGTGAGGAGGTCGTCGATGCCGATGAAAATGTGGAATTCACGTCTGTGTTCGAACTGCTATCGTCGCTCGACTGAAAACGTCCGCTTGTCATTTTCAACGAAATTAACCGAGGGAACGAACAACTGTCAAAAAAGTTTTATGTAATTTTATTACAAAAACAATTTACTTTTAAAATGTTTATTTTCGGTGGTTGTTTTTGTTTTTTCGTTGTATTTGAGTTGAGAACAAACCTTTCTTCTGCGCAGACGCTAATGAGATAATAGATAATTACGACAATGTTGCCAGCATTAAAAATTGTGTTTTCGTTTATTACAAAATGCTAAATAAAATAAATATTAAGAAAATTCTTGGTATTTTATTTTTTTCATCCATTATATTTTCATCTGGCTGTGTGTATGTATGTATACATACACGCCATGTTGTCGTCGTGTTGGTGGTCGCTGTTCGTCGCTTCCATTTTGTTTCTCCCATAAATTGACGAATGCGACGGACGACAATTTAAGCTTGTCGTCGTATTGCATTCAAAATAATCGTCTCCATAAGAACTTATGTAAGAATATTTTGACATTTGACGCAATGTGGCCGCCGTTTCGAATGTGTTTTTACCACATAACCTCTAATATCCAGCGATTTGTAATTCACCGTGTGTTTAATTTCCAGCGCTATTTGGTGGCAACGCTGCGCCAAGTTTATTTGTTGAACGCAAAGTTGAAGTTCTTGAATTACATTTTGTAAATTTGTTTCTATAAACGCATTAATTTTGCGCCTTTTTGTAACAAAGTAAAGTGGAGGGAGGTGAGTGTGAGTCTGTGAATTGAATTGAATGGAATGGATTTCAATAATGCAAGAATTGAGGAGCATATGAGATTCATTTGCCCCGAATGCGGTATCGAGCTTCCAACGCAGAATAATTGGCGAAAGCATTTGAACATCACGCACGAGTACAACAAAAAAACGGTGGATGTTTTCAATTTCAAGGAGATCAACGATCGTTATCACGAATGCAACGAATGCCACAAATGGGTCGCCAACGGCAATCAGTCGATCACAACTTTGCAGTACCATCGCATCTCGCATTTGCCATATAACCTAACCTTCAAGTGCCGGTACTGCGTCAGGGCGTTCGCACGCAAACGAGCCCTTTGCGAGCATCTGCTCAGTGAACACGCCAAGCTCTTGGACCACCACGCAGGGGACGCGGAGAATCATCGAGCGGACGAGACAATGTTGCAACATAATAATAACAATCGGTCGGGTAGTCCTGGAAGTATTGATCAGATGATTATCAGTGACTTGGAGAAGAACAAGCGAGATCCCGGTGACCTCATACAAAAGGCCCTACTGGATAGTTTAATCGATTTGGAGAACGAGACGTTGGGCGAGTACACAACGAAAAGTAACAGCAACGTTAACGATTTCGCCCTTAATCAGAGTCTCAACGATTTAGAAGCGATATTGAAAAGCGATTTAGAACAACAGAACGTCGAACAACAACAACAACAACAGTATTTGCAACAGTCGCATGAACAAATTTCTCAGAATTATAACATTGCTGAACCAGTAGAATATGATGATAACGAATTGTTGGAGCAAATATGTGCAGACATATTCGAAGAGGTAGAAGAACCGGCGCAAACCGTTCACAATTCCATGATGAAGACACCGTCGACATACTCCACTAAGACTGTTGCCACAGAGAAGGAGTTCACCGAAGAATCGGATGAAAAAATAATTAGTATCGAAATAAAAGCCGTCAATGAAACCGAGAGAAATGAAATGTTTTCGTCACCCAAAAGGAAACGCCTTAAATTAGATGATGATTCATGTCGCACCTTGCAGCCTGAAGCGAAAATGAAGCTTATGCTTGAAACGTACATAATCTTCCTGTGTCCAGAATGTGGAAGGGAATTCAAAACACAATCGCTGTGGAGAGATCATGTGTTTAAAGTGCACGATTTAACCAATACCATGTATGCAAAGTTCAAACCGATCAACCGACGCACAGCGCACGTCTGCTTGGATTGCCGGCAAGTTTTGTACACTTCGAAAATCCATGAATTGCAACGCCATCGCTTCACGCACATGCCATTCCAGTCTTATTTAAAATGCACATTTTGTAGCAAAACCAAATCCAGTAAACCCAAAATGATCCAGCATCTTCAGAAGTACCATGCTAATTCATTGGTCACAAAGTCCGAAAAGAAGCCGCCAGTCCATTTAAAATGCTTAAATTGCTGCAAATCATTCCAGACACGAACACAATGGCAGACTCATCGTGAGCACTGCCCGCGCAATAGACCTAATATAAGAAGTACAAATGATTCAACAATTACAAATAATATGAATCTAATAACACATTTAAAGAAAATGCGGGCACGAATGAGAACTCTGATAAGTGCGGAGAATGCTGACAATCACAGCCCATAACTTTTTTTCATGTCATGATACTATTAAGTTTTCTCCATTGTTACAATTTGTGTTGTTGAATAAGAAGTTAATAAATGTTAATTTAAACAGAATCACTCACTAATTTTTTTAAAAGTTTCCTTATTACAACTGAAAAATAACGAGGTATATTCCAAATATATATTTATTTATTTTTAGACATTAAATTTGTAGAAAATACTTGTATTACATGAATATAACGTTAAACTTAACTAGAAACTGTAATAATCTAAAATAATACGTTAGCAATAATAAGAAAAATGTTCGGCAATTTAATTATTCAATTCAAAGAGAATGTGCGAGATTGTTGCACTCGATTCTACATTACTCAACGCCACGTTCGCCAGATGAGCCTCATAGCGACGCAAGTTACGCTTGGCGGTCGTAGTGTATGTCACCAGATTACGAAGAATTAAGGCAGCGGTTAAACGAATACTTTTAGTCACTGGGCCTTCATTCTCGTCCATCAACTCCTTCGGATTGACAAAGTCCGCAGTGTGACGCTTGATGGCGTGGATCGCCGAGCTGCCAGTGGAAGGCAACGAGCTCGACGATGATGTTGATAACGCTGGCGACGCAGTGCTTCCACGCTGAGAGGCATCGACGTTACGTACGATTGTGACAGGTGGTTGCGTCGGTTGAGCATTATTTGCACCAGTTTGAATGCGTCTTTGTACAGCAGCTCGAAGATTTTCCGGCGTTAAATGACGGTCGAGGATGTGTGTCATGAGGGAAAAACGTTTACGGGGAATTCCATCGCAGAGACCTGGACCCGGTCCCCATTGACAAAATATTTCAGCGCCTGCTTCCAAATGATCTGGACAATGGGCCAAACAGGCATGATGATGTAGGTCTTGAATTGATTTAAATTTGCGCCTTGGACAGTTCCGCCAATCGCAAATGTACAACCAATTGGGATCAATTGGCGGCTGAACTGGATGTGCAACAGTAGCTGTTGAGACATTTGCCTTAGTCGTCACTGAGGGTTTCTCTTCAAGTTTTGTTTCTGTGTTTGCCTTTAGTGTATTCGATTGTTGTTGTTGTTGTTGAGATTCACTTGTTGCTGTAGTTGTTGTGGCCATCGAAGAGTTGGCTTCAACATGAGCCGTTGTCGCCACACTACTGGGAGTCGAAGGTCTTGATGTTATATAAGGCTTTGTCGGTGTTTGGGCTACATTATGTGCTTGGACATTGCTTTGTACCGGCAGCTGCTGTTGCTTTGCCAACATTGGAGTTTGTTGCAGTTGAGCAGTGGGCTTCTTTATTGTAGTTACTGTGGCTTGTGTCGGCGTTTGAAGGGAGATTTGTGTCGGTTGTTGAGGCTGAGTCGTATATTTTACTGTAGATTGGATTAACGACGGCATTGATTCACTGACCTATAAGGGCGAAAAAAAACTTATTTGTAATCACATTACGGATATGAAATACGTTTGTCTTCTTACCTTTGGTGCTGTCATTAATTGAGGTTGCTGAACAGGAACTGTAATTTTCTGTTGAATAATGGATGGATGATGTTGCTGCTGCTGTTGCGTAATCGAACGCATTTGTTGCTGCTGCTGCTGGGGAGGAGGTTGTGTTGTAATAATTGTTTGCGAATTAAGTTGGCTATGTTGTGGAGGTGGTTGAGTTTGAGTTATAACTGTTTCCTTGATTTCAATTGTCCGTCCTCCCACTATAACTTGACGTTTTTCGGTTGGTCCAGAAACAATATGCTGTTGGATTATTGACTGATGCTGCTGTAATTGTGGTATTTGAATAGAACCTGCTGGTGGAAGAGATGGTGTTGTTTGTACAATTGAAACGGACTTTCCTAAACGTGATAGCGTCGCTGTGTTCAACTGATGCTGTTGCTGACCTGTAGTTTGCACATTGGACGAGGCCATTTGCACATTGGGATTGTGTATTTTTATTGTGGCTGGTATATGATTCAATTGTGAGAGCAGTGATGGTGAAATTTGCCCTGTCTGTTGCGCTGTACAACCTGACGTTTGAATCAACTGCCTTTGCAAGAGATTAGCATTTGTTTGTTGAATGCTTGTGTTCACAGAGCTAACTGGAACGTGCTGAATATGTGTAGCAGCACCAGTCTGAGGATTAATAAATATTTGCTGTTGCGATTGAGACGAAATCGTTGTTGGCTGCCTTTGGGTAACTAGAACTTGTTGCCCTTGTGGGGTAGTCATTATCATCTTTTGACCCCCGGACGATGAAGTCATCATTTGTTGTTGAGTCGATGGAACAGTTTGTTGTTGCAAAATAATTATTGTTTTTGTCCCAGCTGACTGTTGTTGGGGGGTTTGTGTTACCAACACCGTCTGCGTAGGCTGAGGAGGTGGGGTCGGAGCTTGCGACTGTTGTGCTACTAAATATGTTTGACCTTGTGGGTTTGTTGCTAAAACATATTGAGTTTGTTGTTGCTGTTGGGGAACTTGAGTCTGAAATGCAAGAGTATTGACTAAACATTTCAAGAACATTCAAAAATAGCAGTTTTGACAGACCTGTATTACTTGTTGAATAAGTTGCGGTTGCTGTTGCTCCATTGGTTTCTGTTGAAGGATGACAGGAACGGTTTGTAGTCCTTGATCTGTTTTTATAGTTGCCATCGCAGTTGGTATATGTTGTGTGGTGCCCCCAATGTTACCCGCTTGTGTTAGTTTTAACTGCGGGCCTTGATTGGATTGAAATAGCAGCTGTCTTTGAACATTTTGCATTGGAGCTGGTTGAATTTTTGCCGGTATCATTAGCGGTTGTTGTGTATGTGTTTCTTGTGGTTTGATTGTCGGCATTAGGGGAATATCTTCCAAATCTTCATCTTCAAGAATAGATGCTGCCATTTCAGCATATAAATTCGCAGCATTCTTAGATGGGGTAACTTGAGTTTCTTCCTTTCCGCTTATGTCAATAGCCATACGCTTCGAACTATCGCCACTACTACTTCCATATGAGTCATCAAGTTTCCTCTTCACTAGTCCACCTGTCATTGTGGGGTCAGTCGACTTCTTGTCTAATATTTCCACCAGCATTTGATTGGCAATGATTACTGGACGTCCACTGGTATCCTTAGTCATCGATGCATTTCCTCCACTCAGTGGTGCTAATGGTGGCGGGGCCGATTCCATCATATGTTTTTTGTCCATAGTCGATTGTGTATTCAGTGGTTTTATTGTTGTTTGACCAACCTTCAGTGGAGTGTTTTGCATAAGAGGATTATTGACCAAAGCACTTATTGATGTGCTAGCAACTTTTATTGGTGACGGCTGGGCTGTTGTGGATATTACATTCGTTCTCGCCATTGTTTGTACAGATGTAGTGGATGCAATTAATTCCTTTTGCTTCTGTTGTCGTTGAGTTACCTTGTTGGCTAGTAGGCTTTTTATAAGTGATGAAGATGGCTGTGAAGCAGTAGATGAAGCAACAAGTTGTGGTGTTACAGATTGATTTGTTTGAGAAATGTGCATCGTTGACACGGGTTCGGAAGTTGTCGGAACAACGTGAGAGGCTAAAATAAAAACGTTTTAAAACATTTACAAATATATAAATATATTTTACTCACTATTTGTGGCTTCTTCGGGGGTATTTGAAGAAGTTTCTGTATGAGTTTCCGAAACTTGTACTGATTCAGTAGTCTTTGTCGAATCAACAACGCTAACAGAAGTATTTTGAGAAATAGTAATTGGGTGTGTTGCATTTTCCTGAACCTGATTCTGATTGGTTGTAGCGCCAATGATCGTTGTAATATTTTCATTGTCTTGTCTTGCTGAAACATTCGATATTTCAAGTTGTGATTTTGGATCCAATGAATCCGTTTTAGGTTTCTTCTTTAATTTCCGCGCGGAGACTATCTCAACTTTAGCCAGTTTTCCATCCATCGATTTCTGGGGAGTCGGGATGACTTTTACTTGCACTGGTAGCGGTTGTGCACGTAATCGTATGGCCACATAGTAGAAACCAGGAAGTTCAGTACCATCGGTTCGTTTTACCACAACTGGGCCGACGTTATTGCTGAATATCAGACGGACCAAACGAGGAAATTGATTGTGAGTGACAACAGAATGCTTGCCCGACTTTTGACAATGGGATAGATACATGCGGTAGAGTTCCTGCTGCTCTACACGACTATCCAGAGTGCTGGCGCGCTCAAAGGTTGCCCCTAGCCAGGAGAGTGCATATTGTTCATCTTCCTGAGTGCCAGTTTGAAGAGGCAGCGGTTGATGCTGCAGCGGCTGTTGTGTGTCCACTATGGGCAGTTGCGGTTGCTCATGATGCATTACGGCAGGAACGTTTGGGATATGTTGTTGCTTTTGAATTACAGCAACATTTTGTAAATTTGCAATATTTTGTGCCACCATTGGCAACATGTTGCCGGGAACAGTTTCAACGACACGCATAAGAATGCATCCATCTGGGCCATATGATTGTGCTTCCACTGTGATCAATGATACCAGTTGATCGACCACGCCTCTAACCTGCATTATCAGATGACAAGAGCGCGCACCCATTGAACTAAGCGCATAAATAGCTTCCAATGTATAGATGAGAAGCATAATATCATTGAGGGATAGAAACATGCAAATCGTTTGGTAAAACTTCAAATTCAGACACTTGTGAATGTGGTCTTCATTGCTATCCTTATTGGAGAGTTTATATAAGATCTCTAAACTGTTAATAATCACAGCACGATCTTGACCTTCGACACCATCGCAAAGGGTGGCCATTAGACTGCGGGAAAGCTCATCCGATGTGGGATCCAGTAATTCCAACTCGGAGGCTACATTGCCAGCAATGTCAAGCGCTTGATTATGAATGTTTCCTGAAAATAATTTTAGTGTTAATATAAGTACGTACTCCAAAACAAAACTACTTAAAAAAAATAACATTACTTACCCCAACGAATGTTTGCGCTCATTACAATAAAGCGTAGAAATGTCCGATTTTTTCCCAGAACTTGAATATTCTCATCGAAAAAACTTAGATTATGTAGTATGGCGAGAATCTGTTGCACTCGCTGTCCTACATAGTCTTGAGTTCCCTCCCCACGGCCGAGATTTAAAAAATCCATGTCCAGACAATCTTTCAAAGCCGAATTCGATTTCTCCATATCAATATCTTCTGGTTCGTCGGTTATAACGTCTTCTCGAATCATCTGCTCACTGTTAAAGAGCTCCAATATTTGTGGCTTATCATGGAGTAAATCCCGCCAGAAACCCAGCAGAGAATGCCTTCGCACGTCCTTATAGACATCTTGCAACAGTTTTCGCAACGTAAAGTCCGCAAACACACCGGCATGAGATAGCAGAACGTCCAATAGTTTTGGACATTCGTTTAGTCTAAGTGTGTGTTTGTTCTCATTGGCCATTAATGTGCACACGTTAATGGCGAAATCTTGTTCGTTTGGCAGCGGAGACAGCAGCGATAGTATCAGCTTTTCATAAGGCGATGGTTTATGCAGATCCAAGGACATTTTATACGTTCGCCTTCGATCCATATTAACAATATGCTGGCGATAGTTATATGACATTGGAACAGCGTTAACGCTACTCCCGCCGGATAGAACGGATGGAAAAAAGCGACGCGATCGACCACCATCGTTGGAGTCGCTAACGTCAGCGGCGTCCACTTTATCCGGGTCCTCCCCGAAGAAATACAGCCGCTCATATTTGTCAAGATATCGCCTATAGAAGTGTTTAATAGCAGCCGATGCATTCACGCATTTGTCCTTTAGTCCTAAAGCTGGTAGAATTTCATCCCATTCGTCGCGGATGTTTACTTTGGCGAATCCTCCGCGCTCCGTAACTTCGCTATAGAGTGTATGTAGGTCAATTACACGACCGCTGATCTTTGGTAAATGTGTGCATGGTGTGCTGAAAGAAATAGAAATGTTGGCAAAGTACTTTATGAAATCCATATAGAATCACTTACCCCCTCCTCTCGTGAAATTGTTGCAGATCCTTGTAGAATTCATCCGGGCACTTGGGTAGTATTTTACCTTTCAAAATACTACTGAGTTCATTGGTGGCGACACCGGGGTTTCCTGGCGGCGCTTGAGAGTTTCTCGCCCGCAGTGGAGTTGTTGCATTTGCCGATTTTATTGGAGTCCCATTACCGACGCTGTTGGCAAAATTCAACTCACTCTGAGGGGCACTAAGTGGTAGCGCCGTCTTTATCAACTCACTCACGGACATATCTCACTTTATAAACAAACAATTTTAATGTAATACATGTACTTTAGCGAGAATATTGTTATAATTTTCTTATAAAAAAATTCTTCAACAATAACGCGGAAAAACATAAGCCAGCCCAGACAACACAGCGTTGCATTTCATGTTTTTTTTTACATACCAAACTTAAAGAAAAAAGTAGTAGACTTGCATACAAAATTTTTATTTTTTTTTTAAACATTTGTATACAAAATAATTAATAAATAAACAATAATAAATTTTAATATTGTGCATTTAATTCTCAAAGATGTGACAGAACATTAAAACAAAAAATGTTCCTAACGGAGCCCCCTTTTTGTAGTATAGAACTACGTTGTCGTAATAAAATGGAATGCAACAATGAACGGCAAACAGTTGACATTCGGGAATGACGTTGACAACACTGGCATAGCTTTTAACAATATTCTATCGTATCAGTATTTTTGGAATTATTTATGAAACATTTAATTTTTAAGTGAGAAAACACTTGAGACGGGCGATGTACACATACGGTTTGTAAAAATGAAAAAAACCAACAAATAATATATGTAGTTGTTGTATATTACATGTCCTTTCTATACATACATAAATCTGTAGACGCGATTCGCGAGGTTTGAGTCGGTCTTGAACAAATCGCGATTTTTGCCAACAATATTAGGACAAGTATGAACAAAATAAATGTTTCCGATTTCCATGGGTTCTTTCTTGTGAAACTAAGAAATCCTTGTAGATCTCTAGACTACCAGTATGTGTGCTTGATGTAGGCCTGTTTGTCTAGGCTTTAGAATTCCATCGCTCCAGACAAAAAACTTGAACGCAATCGTTAATTGTATATTGTTTTCTTCTTTTTCATAATTTTGTTAATCTAAAGTGTTCCGAAATTAAACTACAAAATATAAAAATACCAAAACATAACACACTAATCACCACTTTCAACACCAAACAACAACAACAACAACCACTGCTAAGCGAGAACAAACCTTTTCCATCCATTATGGCCAAAATGTATGGAAAGGGTAAGAGTAAGTAACTTCAATTTTTAATTTTTATTTAAAAAAGTAATTCCAAATATATGTCAATTATTCGTATTGATTGGGGTTATGATTAATAATGTATTTTCCTTTCTAATTATCGCAGCTGCGATCGAGTCGGAAGAGCAGCAGAAACTACGATGGCAGGTTGAACTTGAGTTTGTACAGTGCTTGGCCAATCCAAATTATTTAAACTGTAAATTAAATTATATATATTTCCTTCTATTACCTAATTCAACTTGTCTTGTAGTTCTTGCACAGCGAGGTTACTTCAAGGACCAAGCATTTGTTAACTATTTAAAATATCTGCAATATTGGAAGCAACCAGAGTATGCCAAATATTTAATGTATCCGATGTGTTTATACTTCCTGGACCTGCTACAATATGAGCACTTTAGGCGTGAAATTGTGAATGCCCAATGTTGTAAATTTATCGACGATCAAGCCATTCTGCAGTGGCAACATTATACTCGAAAGAGGACAAAACTATTCAATAGTGTAAATGGTGCTGGTCAACTAAATATGCCTGCAACGGGGGCCGAAGGTAGCGATTCACAAGGAGTAGGAAATAACACAGCCGTTGCAAGTATGCAAAACGGCATTGCAAACAACACAAATCAGCAGCAACAACTTCCTATGCAACAAGCTCAACAACCAGCACAACAGCAGCAATTCAATGGGGTGTCTGCAGCTGGCACTGGAACAACAGCACAGAAAAGTCAATAGTTAATGACTACTATTAATTAAAAACCCTTTCGGAGATTAAATGTATATCATTAATTGTATAAATATTAAAATTTACATTTTAATAAAATAAGGATCATAGCTTGTAATAAAATAAACTTTATATAAATTTTGAATGGCTTGTCTTATTAATTTTAATTTATCTTATTAAATTTTATTTTATTTGAAAAAGGGGTAAACTTTACTTTCCGTTAAATATATGTTTGCAGGCCTCTTTCAATTAAGAACTTAAAAGTGATGGAAAGTGAAACGGAGCAGATATGTGGTAACTTCTTCGGAGTATATCTTCTTTGTAGTGAAAGTACAGAGAGTAAACACAATGGCAAATGCTATATTGGTTTCACCGTTGACCCCAATCGTCGTATTAACCAGCACAATCGGGGTAAGGATTTTGGAGGAGCAAAGAAAACCCACAATCGGGGTCCATGGAAAATGGTGATGATAGTCCATGGATTTCCTAATAATATTGCGGCATTGCAGGTAGCTTTTAAAGAAAAAGTCTACATGGTTATCTACTTATCTAATTTCCCTCACCAACAGTTCGAGTGGACTTGGCAGAACCCTGCACGATCTAATCGCATAAAACTATACTATAGTCGCAAGCGTCCCAAAGAAAGTTATTTTGATTATAATTTTCGAATTCTCAGCCAAATGCTACAGGTGGGTCCTTGGTATAGGTTGCCTTTGACTGTACAATGGCTAGAAAACGAATACAGGCAAGAATTTAAGGTATATATAGATTAATTTATTTGATCCTTTTATGATCCTTATTATTATTTATTTTAGACTTTGATGCCTCCATCACATATGAAGATCATGAATGGAAAAATTGAACTTCCCAAACGTTCAAAAAAATCAAAAGAAAGTGATGCAGTGCAAATGTCAGGAAAACTGAGGGCACGAGAATGCCATTTGTGTATGGAGGGAATTGAATCGGAACGATCGAAAATAGGATGCGTGAACAGTTTGTGCAAACTAACGTGTCATATTGTTTGTTTGGCCAATCATTTTATTGCCGCTGATGTTAGCAATCGCGGTCATTATATCCCGATCAACGGCGAGTGTCCAATATGTGAAACCCATGTAACTTGGGCCGAGATTCTGCAGCAGAAGCAGCGACCCAATTCCACCATCGAAGTTGCAGACTATGACTGTGAATTTGATGATTATGAATTTGATATGTCTGATTGAAGACACAAGTGTGAATTATAGTTATGTATAAATATATTAATCAAGTATTCCCCCCGCCTTCATTAACTTAAATCCAATATATTCACATTCTGTTTTATAGTTTTCAGAACTGTCTCGTATTTTTTAATTTTTTGCAAAAATGTGCTTTTCTCCCTAAGATAGTACTCCTTCGACATCCGGACGTATTCTTCCCCGTGGTATATAAATGTTGTGACATGTTCTGGATCCATCCTTTGGCCTAACTCCATTGAGTTTCCATTCGCATCATTGTGCACAGAAATGTTTTTAACTATGAATTTGGGCGACGTCTGTGAATTGGAGATTGGAGGCCTTGGCTTGTTATTTTCTCTCAGTTCTCTTGCATCAGTCGGAACATGAGATACCTCCAATATTTTTCTTTTTCTAGTGGGTTTCTCGTAGACTTTGTAGCCATCATTGGGCGATATTCGAAACACTTGTTTAAAACCTTCCGTGTTATCGTTTTTATTTACAACAACTAAAAATATACAATTAGGTATGATTAAATATTGATGGTGAACTTTATTGTGTTTCACTTACCATTTCCAATATCTTCACTGTCCGAACAGTTGTCAACCATATCTATCGAGACTTCTTTGTATGTTATTATATTGTCTGTCCCATCATCTTCTATCGAGAATTCAACAGGATATTGGTCTTCCAGGTCTTCATCGGTCTCCGGCATGGATTCGGGAACGTCGGGATCCACATGATCCTCCTCGAAATACATAAATGATGTGTTGTGTGGGTCAGCGTCAGTGTCAGTTGCATCAACGACATGTTGTGTGGATTCCACTCCATCAACTGACGTCTCTTCGGCGTCGATTTTACTGCAGTATGGAAAGGGCACGGCAGCTCCCACAAGCACCGTCCTTCGCGGGTTCACCGACATGTACTTGGACCGATCGAAATGATCGGAGCACATGAGTAGAGCGTTTGGCACAGTATCGGGATCCACTTGTCCCAGCTCCATCCATTGTTTGCGTCGCACCGGATCTTTGGGAAATTGGAAAAGTGTGAATGAACCATTGGGTACATTGTTGACGTTGTAATTTCCACAATCCTTGTAGCAACAGCTTTTTATACTCATTTTGAGAAAGAAACTGTTTGCAATATTATTTATATTCTCCGCAATTATGTTTATTTATTTATTTATTTGTACCTTTTTAATAATACAAACAAATAAAACCGAAAGCAGTGTTAGGATCAGCTGGGCTCGGATTAGATGTTGCCATATTTTTTGTAATCTGAAATTATGATATCTTCTGTCGTAAAAATTTCGAACAGCGATTGCAATTGTGCCTTTAATTTATTATAATTAACTACAAATAGTTCTGTAAATCTTTTTATGATATGTATTTTCTAATAAAAATATCAATATAATATACGAAAGTAATATTCGGAACTGCATTATCGACAGACAGACAGATCCAGTGGCAGCTCCCATTTCAATCGTGATTTTCATTTCACGCCATTTTCGTAATTTCGTTCATTTTCTTTGTGAGCTGTGCAGGGCTGCCGCTTCAATCGAACGATTTCACTTCACTTTCAATCGAACGATTTCACTTCACTTCCAATAGTATGGAATTTTGGTAATAAGACTGATTTATTGGTTGTGCAAACAAAGTAGGTTATAAAAGTTTTAGTATACTTTAAACGCTAATTCTTTTTTAAAGTTCATGGTAGTGAAACAAAATTTCAAAATTTTGAATGCACTTGTCGTTTTTTTATTCTCATATACTGCAAAATCACACTTCACTTCACACTCACTCCACTCCAAAAATTTGAAACGCCAGCCCTGCTCGTGAGTAAATGAAAATTTTATTTCTCTCCTCCTCGTAAACAATGAAAAAAATCGTAATTTAATTTTATATTATTTATTTTTATTATTTGTAAAAAAAAACAGTGTGCAATATTGAAAATTCAATTCTTCAAATTCGTGTCCATATGAATTTACAAATCCAATTACTAAAGTTGAGTGGAATAATGCGTATTAACTAGAAGAATTTATTTCAACAGCCCCCTGGAGGGTGAGGTTCAAACAATCAATCGAGTGGGAGCAGTCAATCTTTTATTCCATAATTGTTTAAAAGGCTCCATTGTTGGGTTCCCCGTATTAGTTCTGGGAATTCCAATTTAGTTTTCGCTTTTCTGGCAGTAGGCGTGGCTGGTCTCCCTTCTTGATGATGAGTGAATAGTTATGCATAAACAGCTGATGGCAGCGACTACGCAAATACGATTCTTCCTCCTTACTTTACAACAAAATTATTCTACTATCTATGTGCGATTCGCCTATATCAATATTGATGGTATATACTTTTTTAATACTGTCCGAATCCCTCGAATATATTCAATCATCAACTCCAGTCTTATCAATTTGGACTTATCTGTGCATAAGTAAAATAGGTATCGTTGATGTTATCATCATCATAGGGAACAACTCAAAACAATTACGATCTTACATGCAATGTCCATAATCTACTCGAATATTATTGTTGCTGTAGACCTTAAATTAGTCATAGCATATATTGTAGTTGTTAATTAATTCTTAAGTATTCAGTTCTATTCGTCAATTCTTTTGCGATATTGTTTGCTAGTGTAAATAAACAAATAATTATCTATTCTACATTTAATTTTCAGAGAATTTTTTATGTTTTTCCTTAAAATGTCCACGGCCGTCTAAAGTAGAATTGGAAAACAATTCTCCCTTCACTTGTTGGAAACCATATTAACAGAAAAATCGATCTGGCAGAGGCCATCTCAATACGAAAGTGAAATCGAAATCATCGAGTTGTGTGTGGAACCAGCTCTATGAAGCTCAAAGTCATGTGCTCGTTGTCGAATGCTCCTAGAAAATGGACAATGTTGGAGATGGCATTTTTGGGCATCTGTATTCTCATAAAGAATTCAGCATCGCACATTTTGCTTTATCGCTATCAGACCAACGAAGTTAGTTCACATCGAATCGAATATTTTCTCTCTTTGATACTAATGCACTTTTCCATAGCTATTGGCAGATTACAGTGATCTTCCGGCTCAGTTTGGTCCCAATCTACCACCAAATGGTTTGAGAGTGTTTTCATTACCGGCGGATCCACTAGAAGGATGTACCGCCATAATTCCACCACCTATATCCTCATATCCGAATAAAGCAAAATTCGTGGCATTGATAAAAAGGTGTGTAGTAACATTTTGAAATCATTAGCATGTTTTACATAAATATTCCAACTACATTATTTCAGGGGCGGAGAAAACTGTTCGTTTGAGGTAAAAGTTCGAAATGCCCAAAAGGCTGGCTACAAGGCAGTTATTGTGTATAATAATAATGGCGATGATTTAGGTAAGTTTTAAATTAAATATTTGTCGTATGATTTTTATTAAATATTTTACATATGATCTTTATTAATTTATTACATGTTTTTTCTTGGTTTTATAGAACAAATGTCTGCAAAGAATTCTTCTGGTATTAACATACCTGCTGTATTCGTTGGACAGTCGAGTGGATTGAACTTGATATCATATAGTAGTTGCGAAGTATTTCTCGTGATCAATGATGAACTGCCATTTAATATAAACACACAGTTGATTTTACCGTTTTCTATTTTAATTGGACTTTGTTTTTTGATAATGGTAAATTGAAAATTTCCCCGTAAAATTTACAAAGTTACAATAATTAACCATCTTTATTTATTTTAGATATTTTATATGATATACAAATGTATTCGCGAAGAGCGGCGTTTACGTCGGCATCGATTGCCAAAGAACATGCTGAAAAAGTTACCAATTACGAAATTTACAAAAACCAACGATTTGTCATATGATACGTGT
Organism: Coelopa frigida; assembly: GCA_017309665.1. Lineage (NCBI taxonomy): Eukaryota > Metazoa > Arthropoda > Insecta > Diptera > Coelopidae > Coelopa > Coelopa frigida. The sequence goes on from CM029561.1 coordinate 40,677,451, forward strand.
GTCATTTGTATAGATGAATTCGTCGAGGGCGATAAATTGCGTGTTCTACCATGCAAGCATGGTAAGTCATGGACAAATCACATTGATAACGTGAACAATTTATAACACTTTTTCCCCACCAGCTTATCATAGTCATTGCATCGATCCTTGGCTAACGGAGAATCGACGCGTTTGCCCTATTTGCAAGCGGAAGGTTTTTACGAAAGGCGAAGTGAGGACAAATCGGAATCGACAGTCTTCATTGGATAGTGTGACAGACACAGATGATGACACCACTCCCCTACTGCGTCCTGTGACGAGTACAGGAACCTCGACGCCAGCCGTGGCGACAACACGACACGGCACATTCGCACATCGGGCAGACGATGATCCGAATCCAACATCCGATGATGAAAATGGTATCAAATTGTAGTTTCTGTTGAACATATTTCTTTTTTCTAAACGTATTTCTTTCCTATTCAAGTATTGCTGGCCGATGAAACGACAGAACGACATCCACCACGAGTTAATCCTTTCAATCTTCCCCCTAGAGTGGAACCACAGCAGAATGAAAATCGAAATCTGTTTTCGTTTTTAAGGTATGTTTTAAACGTATTTTTAATTGGCTATTGGTGCGATTATTCAATTGTGTATTACTCATTATAGGTTTTTCCAACGACGTCAACCTATTAGTATTGCTGCACCACCGTTCATGGATGAAGTTTATACCGATAACGCACGTGCCCGAAATGCAACCGCAATAGCAGCTTCAGCTCCATCTTCAGCAGTGGCAATAGCTACAGCAGCTACATCAATTCCTTCTTCAAATAATATATTAAACCCGAATTTAAGTGGTTCCTTCAAGGATGACGAAGAATCACCACCACATTCGATATATGAACCAGAAGCACCTGCCGACACAGTTATCACAGATCTAGATTCAGTCTTTGTACAAACTCCATCACAAGGTGGGATCGGAGTAGTCGCTCTTCCTAATACAAATCGCGGTCCCAACGGGCCCCACCATAATTCAAACACAGATCATCAATTTCATATTTGAATGGAAATGTCAATATTTGCACCGCTAGAGTGTAGTGAATCCTGTTGTGCTTAAGAGAAAATTGAAAATGCATCAGTACATGATAGTTGTACAGTTTAGTTTTTTTGAAAAATGTCGTCACAAATTCACGTCAGAGATAATTCCACCTGCTTAATGTCGACTCGTGCTGATCCATTCAATGAGCATAACGACTACATATTTGTAATTGATACACATTCATTGGAAACTTGATTGATTCGTTTTGTTCTTGTAAAATATATTGAATATAAAATGTGATTTATTTAATAGAAATTATAACAATTAATATATATATATTTTAATATAATTCCACATATATATACCACCAGATATATATATATATATATGTGTGTGTGAAAGTGCTGCAGTCAGGGCAGACTATAATCTACTAAAATTTTTCGTATATTACTAAATTTAGTATAAATAATTTTACTCATTGATATGTCTTTTTTTTTTTAATAATTTTTTCATGTCGAAATTTAAAAGTCTTCTCATGGGCTTTAGTCAGTATAGTCGAGAAATTTTGAATACCAATGTACTGTTTTATTATATTTTATTGTTTGATTTTAGTTTTGTTCAAGTTTTTGTAAAATAAATAAAAACAAATATGAATACCAGATTATGAACTGTTTTCTAGGAAATTCAATCAATGACGGTTGATATATTATGAAAATACCAGTTAAAACTGTAAACAACTTGGCAAATATTTTAGTAACAAAAATGTTGTACATTTAAATAAAACAGATATCTATATATAAATAACGAAGATTATTGTGTTTAAATTGACAAATTTTAAACGAATTATATTTTTACAAATTCTATATATTTTCAGTTAATATTTTAAAAGTGAAACCAAATGTAAACCATATTCAAAATAAAACAAAAAAAAAAAATAAAACTTGGATAGTTTGCTTAATGTCATCCAGTGGAAACAATTGCATCAATATCCAACAATCGTACCTGGAACAAATCACCGTATAGAAAGAAAGAAAAACGCAATATTTCACTTCACATTCGGTCAATACGTTGTTTTCTTTATTTATAATAAAATATTTGTATATAAGTCATTCATAATTATTATGGAACATATAGCTTTAAAAATTCTCAAAGCAAATTTTACAACGCAAGCTCATTTAAAAGGACAGTTGGCCTATATACGTATGTATATGTATAGCTTCATATCTGCCGAAGAACCATTGAGCTTGAACTCAAACATGGGCCAGAGCCAGAGAGATTAGTTGCTAACAAGCATTTTACAATACCTATGTAAATATAACGATTGTATAAAAAAGAAATAAATTTCACTAGATACATAATTATATATATAGAATATTATATATAATTTGCGTATTTACAATTTTTCCAATTACCAATTCTCTAAATTCAAATTTGTAGACATAATTTGATTCATTGTCTTCTTCACATTTCATCAACGCATTCAAAATTCCTCCTTAAATTGAGACAGATAGATCACGTTTGAAGAAGTCCTTTTTCCTAAGGATTGTGCTACTGTTGTAATAAACGATACGAACATTCCTATTATCGCATATTTGAGGCCACAAATTCAATTGCTTAATTTATACTTATATTTTATTTGTTAGATCGAAGAAGTATACATTGGATTCCATAAAATGTTCTCATAATCATAACTCTTACTATTTCCTATTTATTTATTTATTCATAATTAATAATAATATGTAATATGTATGATAACAATTTAATTCAAAATGCACATTTATTAATTGGCTGTTGTAATCAATCTAATTTATTATTTCATTGAACTAGTTTAGGAAATTTATGAATCTATTTCGTTGGTAGAGTTATTTTCTTATTTTCTTCAAAATAAAACAACACATACTACTTTAAAGTTTTCTTCTAATATATTTGTCATTTGCAAAAAATACTAGCGATAGATAGATAGATAGAGAGGATAGTTCTTGAAGTTAATTGATTTAATGGGAAAATAGAAGACGAGTGTGTATTCCATGAAATATGTTCAAATGTTTTTATATATTTTTGTTATGAGTGAGCATTGCTTATTTTCATCTTATGTAAATGTGATGCTTTGATATAACTTATATTGGAAAATGAAAATCCTATATCAATATTTATACTTAAGTATAGATGTTTAATATGTACAGCTCTATTTAACAACCAACGACTCTTTCAAATGCCGCACCAGTCCAGAGCCAATGTCCTGCACGTCAGGCCATTGTCGTATCACAAATATTATGACGAATATCGAGAAGAAAGTCGTCAAAACTCGCACTCTGTAATGATGATTAAACACAGTCATCGATCTGGTTTGTTTGCTTTGTTCGATTGTTCATGATAGATAGATATACCTCGTTTTCAAGAATGGCATTATAATGCCAGCTGCCGTCGCCACCAGTAGCAAAACCACTTGCAATATTGTTAGAACAACATTAATAAGTTTCACAACTAGCGCCCGAGCGTTCGAATTGTCGATGCCCTCTACGGTTACGTATTGTTGTTGCGACAAGTGTTCCATTTTCGATATCTAAATCAACAAATTCATGTATTTTATTGTTTGGCATTATTATTATTGATATTGGGTTTAGTGTTTTACCCGCGTCTGACAATTTTCCAAGACTTCATTCACATCCCTCAGCCTCTCGTCACTTTGATACTGCACCTTTTCTTCCATGTCAGCTATGGCTTGTTTCAGGTTTTCAATTTCATTCTGAGGACAGAGAGAGATTTACTAAGCAACAACACAAAGGGGATTATCATGTGAAACCCACCTGATGCAATTCCGTCAAATCGTTTATTTGTTCCTCAAGTCCTTCGGCACGATAGCGTTCACTTTCCAAAGTCGAAGTTAAATTATTAAATTCTTTCTGAGTAGTCTGCAAGCGAGAAATTGTAAGTGATTTTCTTTTAGTTTTAATGGTTTTTGTCACATACTTCCAGGCGCTCAACTCGCTCTTTCAACTTTTCAATCTCGTCCTTTCGTTCGGCCAATTCCGTTAGCAGAGATTTCAGCACAATATGATATTGGCTTGCTCCAGACTGACTCTTCCCAGAACTAAACAAGAATTGTGAATTGGGAAATACAAAAAAAAGGATATAGATGTAGAAAACGAATAGAAATCGATTCGTTCAATGTACGAACCCTGCTGGAATGCTCTCGCTTGTCACGCTGCTACATTCGCTTCCGTTGTCACTATTGAATTTTCCACTTCCGGCTCCGCCCGTGTGTCCCGAGCCAGTCGACGTTGGAGGGATCGCATTGTTCGGCGTTGCGTTTCCGATCACATCCGTCGCATTCACCGACATGTTGATGTTATTGATTTCGGATTCTATACACACATACATACATACATACATACAGACATACATAGTGAATGTCATTGTTGATCAATGGTTGTTGGAAAAAGTTAGAGAAATAGGGGGGGGGGGGGGGAAAGATTTTTCACCTGTCATTTGATTGATGTTGTCCGCGCTGCCAAACTTGTTCTTTATCAAATGGGCGAACTCTCTTGGCTTCGACATGACCGACCCCGAAAATCCTGTGATGCCATCACGAATGTTCCCTCCAACATTTCTAAAAGCAGACATATTTTATATTATACACGAAATATCAAGCATCAGAGATCATTACCTTAAACCTTGCCCCACATCTCGAAGGACTTCGCGCGGTTGTCGATGTTGGCTCTTGTTGTGAAATTGATTGATTTGCAGATCCTTCGCACGTTTCGTATAATTGTCGAGTTTCTTTTGCAATTGTGAAATGGTGTGTGCGCTCTTCTGATTCTTCTTCTCAAAGACAGCCTGAAAGGAGTGTGAGATTTGAGATCACGATACATGAGAGGATCGAGGTTTGAGATCGATATATGAGAGGATCGAGGTCACGATACATGAGAGGTTTCAGATCGATACATGAGAGGTTTGAGATAGATAAATGAGAGAACAAACAAATGCCAAACAAACCTTTATTCGTTGCAGTTGCTGCTTGTCGGCACTAGCTGCTAGTTTAAGGTATTCGTTAACATTGTCTACAAAGCAAAAGATAACAAGAATAAAAAATTTGAATCTGGTAAAATGTATGAAATTATGTGACTACTCACCATCTCGGGAGGTTTGTTCCTTTCGTATGGATTCCTTTGTACATTGGATTTTCGTATTCAGTCGATCGAGTGCTTGAACGCTGGACGTTCGCTCATGGCGGCGATGATGTTTTTTACTGCTGTCTGTTAGCAACGACGGAGGATTGCCATCGAGATCATCCGATGCGAATGATTGGTAACAGAGATCTTCATTGCCTGGTGAAAGACGAAGAATGATCAATGAGGATTGAATTGTAGGAGGATGGGGATTCGAGCCATAAAGAGGATGAGGATGGAAACCAGAAAGAGGATGAGAATTGGAACCAGAAAGAGGAGGAGGATTGGAACCATGAAGAGGAGGAGAATTGGAACCATGAAGAGGAGGAGAATTGGAACCATGAAGAGGAGGAGGATTGGAACCATGAAGAGGAGGAGAATTGGAACCATGAAGAGGAGGAGGATTGGAACCACAAAGAGGATGAGGAGAGGAACCACAGAGAGAATGAGGAGGAGAAGGTGATGCCTACCGGATAAACGTGAATCCTCCATGCCGTCCATCGGAATCAGATCGCTCACCAGGCCGCCGCCCGACATCCCGCCATAGGCCAACAGCCCACCCTGATCTGAGCCGTGGGTCCGATTGAATTCGCGTCGATTTCGTTCGCGGCTGCGTCGACTCGACGGACTCTGGCTGCGGAAACCACGAAATGTGGACGTTGTGACGACGCCGCTGCCGACGCTCCCGCCGCTGCCACCGACGATGACGGCAGCGCTGCCGCCACCGCCACCGCCGCCGCCGCTGCCTCCGCTTCCGGTCACCGTGGTGCTGCCGCTACTTGTCGTGGCGCCGCCGCCGCCGCCTGCTGTCGGCGTCAGAATCGATGCTTCGATGCTGTCGCCTCGTTGATGATCTCGGTCTCGCTCAGCGCGACACTATCGAAAATTTCATCGGTCGATGGGGGCAGACGAAGAAGGTGGGTTGGGGGCAAGTTTTGAGAGAAGGACAATTTCGATTAGTTTCTTCCGATTTGATTTTCTTCTTTTGTCTTGTGTGATTCTTATTAGCGATTCACAAGTTGTGCTCTGTTTTTTTTTTTTCGGGCACAAACAAACGAGGCAAATGAACTTAAATCAAGCTATTTATTGGTGCATCATCCACGCTTTCATTCAGGCCAAAAAATACTATGCTTTTGTTTATGAAGTGCTTTGTTTTTGTGTGATTTGAATCGATCTTCGAGTTGAAACAAAAACTACAGCGAATGCGCATGTGAAAATTAAAATACAAATCAAATCAAAAGCGATGTCGGTCGACACATCAAAACGATAGATAGATAGACATTCACAAGACAAGTGACAGAGAGACAGAGAGAGAAGAGACAGCGAGAGAAAAAGAGTGAGAGAGCAATAGTGGATGGAAGACTCTGGAGGATCCTGTTGTGGGGATTTTTTGTTTGTTTGTGTGAAATTATTTTTCTGTCGTAAAGAAAAGAAAATAAAAAGAAACACATTTAGCGATGTGAAGAGTTCATGTGCATGTGAGGACAGAGAGAGAGAGGGAGATAGAGATATGTATTTGTATTTGTATGTGTGTGTATGAATTGTGTATGTGTGTGTGTGTGTGTATGAATATGCGTGTGTGAGTGGGCGTATGAAAATATGTCCATGATGGATTCGAATGTGAATGCAACTGATAACAATTAATTTAAAATAGGTTAATCTTCAGACAGAGAATGAACTCAAGAAGCACAACAACAACAACAATACAATACAATACAATAAAATACAATAAAATACAATAAAATACAATAAAATACAATAAAATACAATAACAATAAAATAAAATAAAATAAAATAAAATAAAATAAAATAAAATAAAATAAAATAACATAAAATACAATACAATACAATAAAATAAAATACAATTACAATAAAATGAAATACAAAAGCCTAAATAGCATTAACAGAATATAATAGAATAAACAACTTTCTTATATAGTATATACTATATACTATATTATATATATACATACTTTGTTCACTGCTCCTCGATGCCGATGGAGATCTACTTGTTCGCAAACTACTTCCACCCACTCTGTTATGCTGCTGATGATGATGTTGATGATGATGATCTTTCGACAATTGACCACCAACGTGAAGAGAATCCATTTTCAAACCATAATCAATCCAAGAGGCAAATTTATTTCAAATTTATTACTCTCGACTTTCGACTCTCGTGATGGCGACTGCTTCACATCCGCAGTTGATTGATTGGAGCTCTGGACCCAAACACACACAGGAAGTACCAAGTAGTTGGGACAAAAGAAGAGAGATAGAGAGAAAGAGATATAGAGATAGAGAGATAGAGAGAAAGAGATATAGAGAAAGAAAGAAAGAGAAAGAAAAAAGGAAAAAAAAGAGAGATAACACATTAGAATCATTCGAACCATGGACACAGTGGGCATGGGTTTAAAGTACATTATCTGACCGGACTACTTAAAGACGATCCGATCCGATCCGATCCGATTGGATTTGTTTGGATCAAATTCCAAAGGTGAATCACCGACGACGAGCTGCCCTCAATGATAAGCAAAGACAATCATTTTGGGAATTCTATCGTTAATCGTGATGTTGCGTAGAAATCAATCAGATCGAGTGGGTTGGTCTGAGAATAGTTTTGCGTATTTATTTTCTATACGGATGAGTAGCAAAATTAACAGGAAATATCTACCCGAGAGTGAGGGTGGAGTGAGTAGGGAAAATTAATCTATTCGCCCATTGCCTTATCTGCCATTGGTTTATTACCTTTTTGTCCCCCCACTCACGGAATCCGTTGACAACACTTTGAGACCATGTGGTCAGCAAGGTGACGAGAATACCGTGAAACTTCTGATGATTCATCAATAACTCGTGATGATTCAATGAAGCCCTACGAGAACCCTTTGCAATTGTTTTAAAAAATTTATTACCATTTTTTGTCTTTTTTTTAATCATAAAAAAAGTTTGATAATGATAAAAAATGATGAAAATTAAATAAAAAAAATGATAATTCGAAATTTCGTTTAAAAAATTAAAAAAAAAAATCAACAAAAATCATCCAAATTGCTTTCTTCTTAAAATTAATACTATTTTATTTAAAAAAAAAAAATATTTTTAATAAACAAAAAAAATTGTTTTATTAATTTTATATAACTTTGAAAATTAAATGAAATTCATATTCATTATGAACATTTTTACGATAAATACATTCTTTTTTGTGATTAAAAAATGTAGCATAAAGTATAAAAATTTTGTAATGAAAAAAATATATATAAATTTTAGTTAAATGAAAAAACTTTGTTTTTTGTGATTAAACAAAATTTAAGTCTCAGATATATATATATTTTTTTTTTAATGAAAAAAAAAAAAATTAATTAAATTAAAAAAAATTGTTACCAAAATAAAAAAATAAGGAAAACATTTTTTTCCAAATCAAAAATTTGTTTCAAATTAAAATTTTTTTTAAAAAATATGTAAAATAAATATTAAATGAAATAAAATTTAAAATTAATTATGAAATCCCATTTTGAGCCGCAGGAGTTAGAGTGCAAAATTCATTTAAAGGCTGGCACGGTTTTTTTTTTTTTGTATTTATTGTTAAAGCTGACTCGGTTCCTCTATCATGAGTAAACACGGAATATGAATAGGTTTTCTTTGGACAGAGAGAGAATATTGCGAATTTACTGCACGAAACACAGCGGAATCAGGTGTCACGAGTGAATCACATTTTCTTAGGAGCGGCCAGAATAGTATACTCTATTTTTATATATTTTTTCTGCTTGAATTACATACAACAAGCTGTGCGTGTTCCTCAATAATATCGTAGCGAGAAGCTACAAGTTATAGTTGGTAGTTGCTGTCGTGGAATCCAATTAACCAGAGGCCAGTGGTTATAATCTTCGAAATGATAAGGAACTCGGACATTGTAGCAAGAGAACTCATGTATATGTGTAAGTAATCATATATATATATATAAAATATCATATATATATATATATAAAATATCATATATATACATATGAGTATAATTACTACAAATATGAGACATGCTGATTCGATGAAGATGATTAAATTAGTTGATTACATATTCATATGAATCGTCGATAATTATGCACTGAAACATTAATCCCGGAAATATTTCGTAGGTCAAAAAGACGCGACATAGAAATGATTGCTAATAGAAATTTGAATAGAAATAAACAAATTTGAATAGAAATAAACAAATTTTAATAGAAATAAACAAATTTTAATAGAAATAAACAAATTTAAATAAAAACAATCAAATTTTCTTAGAATAAATCAACCTTTTCATAAAGACTAGAACCACTAATCTACAGAGTAATTAGCTTGAGCTATTTTCCCCCCATCGCTGAACAACAAATGTGTTCTTATTTAATTTCAGCAATCAGAATTTGCGATCAGTTCGAGTATTTCTCGCCACCATCCCAACCATCAGTCAAGATGAAATATCGGATTCAATTAGGACGTCGCCGATCGTTCGAAGATAGTGTGGAATGAATCAGAAAATCCGTTCGTCGTCGTATGGAAGGCAAGCAACAACAATCAAGCAAACTTAGTATTAGGTTACTGACCCATGTAGTTAGCGACTTGACATGATAATCACCTGATAATAATCATGTTATGTCTCGAAACAATGCAGAGTGCGAAACAAAGCGAGAGACAGACATTTGTGTTTTTGCCATTGTACGATGTTATGCAATTGCTTTTCACGTAAAATTGGGCAATGATTATACATACATATATGCACATTATATGCATATTTATGCAAAGTTATGAGGGTTTCTTTTTGTATAGAAAGGGGTTTTATAAGGAATACTCGTTGGGCAAACAAACAGCAGGTAAAACAACAACGCCGAATCAGTCAGTGCAACTCGACTCGGATTGAGCAACACTTTGTAGGTAGGGTTAACTCCTGACCCCCAGTATCGAGGGCTTTCAACTCCAACTTGGTCGAAAGCCAATGGCAATAGCTCCGATTACATTGAGCATTACCATCGGCCCCTCAACTAAACAACTGCACAATTGAGTAAACAAAGTGAAATTTCCGATACCACAAAATAATAATAATAAAGTATAATAAAAAATAAAAAAGTAAAAAGTGAAAATGATCAACCTTCGAGAGTTGAACGGAAACAATTAACAATGAAATCCAAATGGCGCAGTTTTATACTATTGTATATATAGATATTGTAAACCTTATATTGTAAACCATATCTCTTGAAATACCTGAGGAAGGGGATCATGATGGTTGAAACGAAAGCAAGCAAGCGGGGGGGGGGGGAATGTGCTTCATTTATGTCTCACCTCGTATTAATTAAACCAAAGAAAAACTAAGCGCACGTAAACAGATTCCTTCACACAACAAACAGAGGCGTCAGACCTCACTCAATGCAGAGCGACAGAGAGAAGGACAGAAAGAAAGACGGACGGACAGACGCACGATATGAACACGTGCTGCTGTTGCTCCCACTGCTTCCATTGCTGAATCACTTCAGTTCACTTCCCGGTTTCAACGATGCGCAGCAGCAGCAGCAACAAGACGTAAACAACAACGAAGAGTCGGTTGAGACCCGTGTTTGACATGAATTCGTCGCCGTTTAATAGTTTTTAAATGATCATCAGAGGCAGACGAAAATACAACGGAAGAGACCCAGAGATCGAGAGCTGAAGAAGCGGTTACCAGAAGCCAGAAGCCACCAAGACAGCCACCAAGTTGTTGATTTCGCGGCCTAGAAGCAATGTCAATGCCATGTTTTGAGACCTCGCAAATCAATGGCCAAAACAGAGAGCAGCGAAGCGAGTGAGCGATCGAGTGAATGAGTGTGAATGAGTAGTGAGGAAGTAAACCGGAAAATGAAATTCATACTTAATTGGGTTTTGTTTTGATTTTGTTTGGTTTCGAAACCGACGCTCGACGCTTTTGTTGGCGTTCGACGCTGACTCATCGACCGACAGCTGAGGCGAAAGCGTCATTTGTTCAATGAAATACAGTTTCTGGGGAATGAAACAATGTATTACGTTGGGGCGGGGGCTTCGTTTGAATTGGTTTAAATAAATTGCCAACGAAAAATAAAACCATATTCCATGGTCCGTTTGTTTGGCCCGAGAGAGAGATAACTTGGCCACAAGGCGTGCTTCAAATTCACAAAAATGAAAAGAAAAAAAAAAAAAACGGCCTGATGTTAAAATGAAATGAAAACAAACAGATAAAAAATTAATTCTAATAAACAAACAGCACGTGTTCCCAACCAAGTTCATTGGTTCTATTCTCGTGATTGTTGTTATTGTTGTTGGGCCAATTTTCTATTGGCCAATAAGTGGTTTGGCAGCTTCTTGAGTTCTGTTGAGTTTTGTAATTTCGGGAATTCGGTAAATATTTTTTCGCAACTATTTCTATTGAAGGTTTTTTTGCTTTTTGAAGCAACCCAACAATACATACACATAAATAATCTCGAGCACAAATTTTTTATTGAATCCAATAAAAGCGGTCAATGCTTAGCATCTAATCTAGCAGGAATGTGTTTAATCACACCGTTGAAGAAGGGGGCCGACGGAGGGTGGAAGGCGTGGAAGAGTTCGCCTTCTGAACAAAGAAGAATAGGTTATCGGTCAGAAGCTGATGTTGATTGAGACTCTGTTGCCGTGCCCGGGTTGTTGTTGGAAGGAAGGAAGGCGTTCTTTATACAAAAACATTTCATTGCGAATTGATGATTGTGAGTTCTGAATCCTAGTTCGAATAGTCGACGATGAGTTTTCCACTTTCATTCATTATGTTATTTTTGTGTTATTTGATATTGTGCATATTATTCTAAGGGAATATAAATATAGTTATAACGTCAACTTCTGGCTAAAACGAACGTGAGTACTAATGAAGCATCGGGGATATTTGTTTATATCAACAACAATTCGTGGAAATTGGGCGACAAGAGTCAGAGTTTGTCATAGAAGATGAGTTCATGTTGAACAATAACAATAACAATAACAATCAACAAGGCGAATGTTTTTCTCGGTGAGATAATGTTTTGAAGAATGTTTTCTTTTGTCGAATCGATTTCGTTTCTTGTCGAATCGAGTTCTCTTTAGTGAAATCGAGTTCGTCTCTTGTCAAATCGAGTTCATCTGTTGTGGAATCGATTTCGTCTCTTGTAAAATCGAGTTCGTTTCTTGTCAAATCGAGATCCTCTTTTGTAGAATCGAGTTCTCTTTAGTGAAATCGAGTTCGTTTCTTGTCAAATCGAGATCCTCTTTTGTAGAATCGAGTTCTCTTTAGTGAAATCGAGTTCGTCTCTTGTCGAATCGAGTTCTTCTCTTGTGGAAGAGCTTCCTTCCGTCGATAGCGGAGATTACAAGGAGGAAACTCATTGCATTCGCCATGTTGTAATCGAGCATCGAAACATTTCTTGAACGCCGCCTCCAACACCGAGCACCGAGTGGCTGAGGACAATAGGCTGCCAACAAGTGCGAGCGACGACAATTGTTGACTATGTCACTGTCAGTGCCGACAAGAAATCGCAGCAAAAGCAGCAGCAGCAGCAGCAACAGCAATGAAAAGCAACAATGAAAAGCAACAATGACAACGATAGCAAAAATACTAGAATTTGGCATTTTCACTTTTGCGCACACTTGTCGAGCGCCCGCCAGGCAGCCACCAACCAAAGCTTCGTAGCCGAAGCATAACAACAGATTTATTTTTATGCATAATTCTCGAACGTGAAGCATTATAATGACTGCGTCAATTGTAGTCCATTGTAGTCCGAAGAGCACAAACAAATGTCGTCGATACAATGTTACGACGTTGCAGGGAGGCGGGTGACGTTACAACAACAACAACAACAACAACAACAACGAACAGTGGACATTGGGATTCGTGGAATCCGCGATATCGCCAACAACACGATGAGTAGAGGAAATGATTTGATGCGATGGACCGTCCGTCGGTCACTTACTACGACAACAATGATGGATATAATAAAAGAAAGCTAAACTGTTTATGAATTAAATTCAATTAAATTAAATGGAATGTACTCATGTCGTAAGTGATGCCGTGGCCAATGATTGCTTGGACAGACAGACATCTCTCTTGGACAGACAGACCACTCTCTTGGACAGACAGACATCTCTCTTGGACAGACAGACCTCTCTCTCCACCAACCGTAGACAAGCCTTTGTGTATGATCCGAGTGATCCGAACGAGTCATTGGACTATTTGGTGGTGTCTCCGAATGCGGGACTATTTTTAGATTTGCTTTAGATTGCGACGACTTATTAAATTATAGTTCAATGGGTCTTTAATTGTGTTGTGCTGCATGCAATCGACTCGACACGATCCTAAGTCCTAAATGTAGCCAAGCGACAACATTTGAACTCCGGACGACGAGACGAGACGAGACAACAAATGACATAGGGCAAAGGCTGTAATTCCAAGACTTGCTTGATTCTCCAAACAATGAGGCGCGGTCGTGATTGCACGAACACAGAACAGAGAGGAGACGAATTCTACGGGTTCTACGGGCTGTGTTGGGAAAATATCACTACTGACCAGCCCACAAGTGATCGAATGCCATGTTTTTTTTTTTTCCTTTCTTTTCTCTTCTATACACAATTCAATTCACAACTTGTTCTGACCGCGTTCGAGGTCCTTCAGTTGTTACAGGTTGGTTGGGAGGGAGGGAGTGAGGTGGGCGTTGCCTTCTTCCTCTTCCACCTTGCGAAAAAGACTGCGAAAAGATTGCGAAAATCACGGCCGACATTGGGTTGGGAATGTAGAATGAAACAAAGAGCTTGAAATCGTTTCCAATTACCTTTGAATGTATTATATTATTTTCCTATTCAACAATAAACGAAGAACAAGGAAAATCGTCGAATTGAATGCCAAAAAAAAAAAAATTATTCCTGTGCACAGCTTTTCTTCATCGCTCGCTCCCGCTCTCGCACACGCTCTTTCCTTCCTTCTTTCTTTCTTTCACTCGTTTCGCACTTGAAGAGCCTGAAATGTTTGCACTTCTTCGAAATATTCACTGAACTTAGTACGTTTTCATTATTTTCGGAAAACTGAAAAATTCCTCTTGTATTTTTTTTGTTGTTGTTATAATCGCCTGATTGACGTGTGCGCAGCCCGAACAGATTTTCTTGAACTATTCCTTTCGCACCCGAGCACCACAAATCGAAAAGAAATCGTGTCTCTCTTTTTCTTCGTTTTTTGTTTAATTTGATGGAAGAAAGTTGTTTCCTTTAGAAACCATCATCAATAATTCACAGTGGGAAAATAATTGGAAAAACGCGTTGCATTCGTTTATTATTTTTTTTCAATCAATTTTCAGTGTAATCTTTCTTCGTAGGTTTTTTTCCACTCACTATATATTTTCGCTTTTCAATTTTCCTTGTGGAGACGACGAAGGGAAAAAAACACGGCGTAACACAACCGCACGTAAGAGACACAAACCACCGAATAAACTGAAGTACAAAGCAGAGAGCGCAATCAACCAGAGTCGATGTCAGGGTTGCCGCCACAGAATTTTTGAGCGAAGTACAAAACTGGAAAAAGTGAAGTGATTTGATGAACTTCGGGTACAAGTCACCAAAAACTAGTCCAAAAATGTTTTTGATGACCAAAAAAAATATATATTTTATCTGCCTAATTTCAGAAAAGACGAAATAATTTGCTATTAATTTCCCGAAAATCTGCGTTTAGCACGGTGAACTGTTGTCTGAAAAAGTGGAGTGCCGTATAGTGCGGATCAAGTGAAAAACTTCGATTGAAGTGCATTCGGCATCCCTGGTCGATGTTTCTTTCTCTCTTTCTTTCATTGCACTTCGGACACTCCACTTTTGCTACGTTTTTTGCGGACTAATTCAACTATTAATATTTCTTTTCTTTTACACAATATAATTCATATTTTTGTAATATAAAATTACAAGAATGAGATCGAAAAATTCCAACTGAATTGGGCAATTGGATTAAAATAGTCTGAATGCATTTGACATCTATTGCAGCAACCCTGTTTACGTATCATCTGTGTTGCAGTTTTTGTCCGTTAAAAATGTAGTGAAAAATTAATGTGTACAAAAAATTAAAAATGAAATATATTTTACAAACTATTAATAATATTATTAAACATTCCGTAAAAATATATATATAATAAAATTACTGTCTCAATATTTCCAATGTCAAAATCAATTGACATTAAATTTTTAGTACAAGTTCATATGGTTCATTTGATTAGCACACATCTCAAGAACTGTCAGTTGGTTATTGTCAAATTGGACTATCCAAAATGGCCGACACCCAATTCAGCGTCGCCAAGGCGCATGTAAGCAAATTCAGCCAGCGGACGGAACGGCATGGGAACGAGACGAACTTATTTTTCTCTCGCAGACGTCGTCGGCCATTGTTGTGGGGAAAAATTCAGTTCCTTTTTCAACTGCAAGCGAACGAGTTGTCTCGAGGGGCGAATGATGGCGCTGACAAGAACGCGTGCATCAATAATTAATAATATAATAATAATAATTACTCTATAAAACAAAAAAAAAAAAAAAAAAAAACAACCAATAAAACAAATACATAAAAAAGATTGCACAAAGCGAAATCGAAATTGTCTCGTGTGAGTTGCGGTTTGTTAAAGGCGAACGAAGTGTGTGCGAAGAAGAAGAATTTAACGAAAATCAAGTGATTTCGAATGATTTGAAAATCAAATTGAGTGAAATAAAATTTGAAGTCGAGTCGGATGAGCACAGACAGAAGATTGTGAGTGAGAACGGCAGACGGAGAAACGGTAGAGAAAAGAAAAAAAGAACGAAGAAACGAATTTCGGTAAAAATTAAATCGAGTGAAAAAAATTAAATAAAATTCGTTCGTTACACAATGGGTGAAAAATTTGCTGCAACAACAAAGAAATGTAATAATTTTATGTGATTAATTTTAAGGAGAAAATTTTGTCTACAGTAAGAAAGAAAGAAGAAGAAGAAGGTTTGTTAATTTCAAAGAGAGCCGATGAAAATAAGAAAAAAAAAAATACGTGATGTGAAAAGAGAAGGAAAATCTAAGGTGTGTGCGTGCGTGTGAGTTGATAGAATACATCGGCAACTGCAGCCGTCGAAGAGCGGAGGGGGAGAAAAGAAGAAGAAGAAGAGCTGAGCTGAGCTGAGCAGAGCAGAAAACGACGGCAACAGCAGCCGCAGCAGCAGCGAAAGAATAGAAATAAGTGGTAGAAGAAAACGAAGAAGAAGAAGTAGCGGAAGGAGACGACGAAAAAGAAGAAGAAAAAGTGGCAAAGTGTAGTGAAATAAAGTGATGTAGTACTGTTGTTGTTGTGAATGAAGTGCGAGGAGAGCGAGAAGAGAGAGCACGAAGTATTGATAAAGTGGCGAACGAACGAAGCTTCTTCTTCTTCTTCTTCATTCTGCACGAAGCGAAGATTCCAACGACGAGACCCCAACAAGCGGAAGAAGAAGAATAAGCACAGGCACAGAATTAGAAGAAGAAGACGAAGAGGAGGAGGAGGAGGAGGGAATATTATAAGCACGAAGAAAAGACGAAGAAGAAGAAAAAAATCAATGCGCTCGGATGATAGATAGAGCGAGCAAGCAAACGAACGAACGAACGAACGAACGAGTGAGGGAAAGAGAAGATCTGGGAGAATTAGGAGTGAGTGAGAGGGGTTGATTTGTGTGAAGGAGCGCGCGGCATCCGAATCTTGGACTCGTCCGTTGCGACTGCTGCGGCTGCTCTCTCGCATGTGTGAGTGCGACTATATGTGTGTATGTGTGTGTGTGTTTGTGTGTTTGTTGCTCGAAGAAGCTGCTGCAACGGCGGAGCAAAAGCGAGAAAATCCAATTCAGCTTTTCCAATAGCCCACGAAGCTTACGAGCGACGACTTTGTTTGTGTGAATGTTTTTTTTTTTTTTTTTTGTCTATGCGAGAATGTATTTGAACATGCATTTCTATGTTTGAACATCCATTTCTATGTGTGTGTGTGTGTGTGTGTGTGTGTGTGTATTTGAGCTTGTGTGAGTGCATGACATAAAACAATGCACAAACAACAAAAAATTAAGTCTGAAAAGAAAAGTTGCAACGATTTCTTTCGCTCCGCTCCCTCTCCCCCTCCCAGCGACGTGAGAAAATGTGATTAGTGACCAAAGAGTGAAAATCGAGAAATAAGCGTCTAAAAGAAAACCACAAAATATTTTCTCAACAAAAACGAGAGAAGAAAAAAAAAAAATCTAATTTATTTATTATGTTTCTCCTTTTTGATATCCAAAGCAAAATTCAACCGAAAGTGAATCAATGAAAAACGTGGCAACAGCAGCCGAGCTCTGCCAATAGAAGTAAATAAAAAGTCGTAAGAAAAAAAATAATACATATACATAATATCAAACGTGAAGAAGTAGTAGAAGAAGAAGAAGAAGAAGTAAGAGAAGTGGAGGAGAAACAAAAAGAAAAAGAAAAAAATAAAATCATAGCAATTGCGGTTTCAACCAACGGATGTCTTCCCAACCTCAACAGCAACAACAACAAAAATAACAACAACAACTAAAACAACAACAACAACAACATATAGCGTTTCTGTGCCAGCAGCTACGTAAACACCAACAACAACAACAACAATAGCAAAATTTGTAATCAATTCAACAAACAAATTTGCAAAAAAATGTGCGTGATAAGTATAAAAAAAAATTAAAAACTAATTTAACTTCAAAACTAATTTAAATTCAAACACAAATTAATTATCTTTTGTTCATTATGAACGAAGTTAATTTCTATATCTATATCTATGAATATTTTTGCCTTATGTTTTACTTTTATTTATTTTCGAAAAAATTTCAACAGTTCTCTCTCTCTCTCATAAGCGTTGCCATATCATTTCGATCTATCGATATGCAACATTTCAATTCGCCTCAATCATAAATGCATTTATTTATTTATTTATTTGAACTGAAGCCTATGAAATGAATCACTTTTTAGCGTTGCCACCCCTTTCAATCCTTTCGTTTCTCCACACTCGTTGCTTTTCCCGCGAAATTTCCGAAAATCGAGTTTATTGCGCCCGAATTTCAGCGAGAGAAAATTTATCATGTGGAAATGTTTGAATTTTCTCTATAAATATCAATATCAATAAATTGAAGAAATATATGGTATAAATATGGAAATATGGAAAATAAATGGAATAAATAACAAAAATAACTGGAAGAAATATCAGAAAATAAATGAAAATAACTGGAAGAAATAACAAAACAAATGGAAGAAATAACAAAAAATTAATGGAAGAAATAACAAAAAATAAATGGAATAAATAACAAAAATAACTGGAAGAAATCAATTATCGCAGAAATGCGAGAAAAATTAATATGAGTGAAAATAATAGATTTATTATTTTTTTAAAACGAAAATAAAATCTCACGATTGGGGACGATAAAATGCAGTGGTTCCCAATCGTTCGCTGTTGCCTCCTCAGCTAATGTTGTTTCATTTGCTGTCTTTCTCTCTCGTTGTCTAACGTGACTTTTGACATGTCTGTCGGTCTCTCTCTCTCTCTCTCTCTCTCTCTCTCTCTCGCTGACTCTCTGCCTTTCTGTATGCCGCACTTTCTGTCTGTCTGTCTGTCTGTCTGGCTGTCTATCTGTCTGTCTATCTGTCTATCAGTCTGTTTGTCTGTCTTGTTTTGTGACAAGAGTCTGTCAATTATTTAATTTAATTTTTTCCGTTTCGTTTTAAACGAGTTTCGCGTCTGAAATTGTCGACAGCGCATTCGTAATGCGTTTTTTTCTTTCCTTCGATGCATCTTCGGTTTGTCGTTGTTTTTCTCTTCTTCTCTAATAGTTTTTTCTTTATATTTTTCTTCTCTTTCTCATTGTTTTTCTCCTTATCGTTGTTTTTCTTTTTCTCAATGTTTTTCCTCTTTCTCAATGTTGTATCTATTTTCCCTTGTTTTTTCTCATTTTCGTTATTTTTCTCATGTTGTTTTTTTTTCTTTTTTTCTTAATTTTTCTCATTGTACTTGTTGTTGTTATCGTGGTCTACCTCGTCCACTTCGGGCTATTGTTTTTGTTATTATTGTTTTTGTAGTTGTTGTTATTTGTCTTTTTGTTGTTATTGTGTTTTGTTTCATTTGTCCCTGTGCATTGCATTCCAATTTCCGAAGTGAAATCAAACAACAACACCAACAACAATAATAATAATAATAGCAACAATAACAACAACGACAACGGCAATGACGGTAATAACAACAACAACAACAACATCGATAATCATTAAACCAACAATAATAACAACAACAACAATAACAACAACCATAGAATACATAAAAGACACGGCGACGTCAGCGTCAACGTCAACAGCGGCAACGACGACAGCGACAACGACGACAACAACGACAACAACAACAACAACAACTACAACGTCGGCTTCGACTTTGGCTTCGGCTTCGGCTGCAGTGCAAAGGAAAAACTAAACAAAAATAAATGATTCCCCTCTCTCTCTCTCTCCCTCTCACACAATCTCTGATCGTTCCCCTAACCTCCCCTCCCCCCCTCGTCAGGGTTCTGCACGTGTGCGAGTCTGCGTTGGTTCCATGAATACAACAACAATAACAACAGCAACAACAACAACAACAACAATTGTTCCGAATGAGCACAACGCACCATCGACGCCGCCCCCCCCCCACCACCTCTCTTCGTTCACTCTCTTCCTTCACTCTTCGTCTCTCTCTTCGTCCTCTCTCTTCGTTCTCTCTCTTCGTCCTCCTCCATCGGTCGATCGAACACGCCACCGGTTTAATGGGGCTCGTCACTCTTCCATCCATTCTCCCCACTCTTTCATCCATTCTCCACTCTCCTCTAACCATTCTCCTCTCGCCATTCTCCCCTCTCCTCTCTCTCGATTCTCCACTCTTTGCAACTCGTGCCACACACAGCGAACCAAATGCAATGCTACACCATCGTTCTCGTTGTAGGTGTACATGATTCTCTGTGAGTGTGTGTGAATGCAACACATGCATAACTCCATTCGTATGCCGAGGCAACATTGTTGCAACCAATGTTGTTTACATTCTGTTTCACATGATTTTCGTTTGTATTTTTGTACGATTCTTCTTCTTCAACTCTCTTTTTTTTTTATTTTTCTCATGAAGTCTTTCTTCTTCTCTTCTCTTCTCTTCTCAGTCTCCTTTCATTAGTCTTTCCTGCTCTATTCGCATCATTAAATTGCATTTCCGTTACTTTTTCTGCGAAAATAAAAATTCACTGTGAAGAATAAAAATAATAATAATATACTTGGAATAATATAAATTCAGAGATTAGAAGACGAGATTAGATTAGTGGAGTCTTTTTCTACTGAAAAAATTTCCTTTTTATTTATCTGGATTGAAATGTAATTGAGAAACAAAAGAAAATGAAGTGAATCAAAGAAATTTGCAGAATTCTTTGTTTTTCTATTTTTTTTTTATTATTTTATTATTGTTGTTCATGCCATAAAAATGAATCAACAATAAAAAATATTTGATATTTGGTATTTAATATAATTTAATCCTCTAGAATTTACAAAAGGTTTAAAAACGATTCTGAAAATAATCCCTAAAATAAATAATGACATAAAATTTGTATGAAAGAAATTAAAAGAAAAATATTTACCATCGAAAATTCAATTTGATAGGAAAAAATATCAGATAATAATTAAATTTGATAGGAAAAATAAGAGATAAGAAATAATTTAAATGGAAAAATATCAGATAAGAATTTGTTTTTATGCATTTCACGAGTGGAAAATATCACAAAGAAGAGGCAAAATGATTTTATTTTTGTGTCTTTCGTCTTCTGTCTTCATTTCAAAGACTCCCTCGACTTTATTCATTTCTTCGAGCAGAGAGTGAGAAAGAAAGAGCAATCAAAATAAAGACGAAAAGACGAGGAAAAACTTGAATGACAAGTTCAATGATCAACGAACGAATGTTGTCGCTGTTTTAAAAATTTTTCTACATCGACGAGTCGTTATCAGCAACAACAAAAAGAACACCAACAACAACAAGACCACCAACAACAAGACCAATAATAAAAAGAACAACAACAACAATAAATAATAATAATGAGCCAACGCATCAGAAGCAGCAAAAGTCGCCGAAGAACAGAGAATTAAAAATAACATGAATTTCATAAATAATTCTTTTTTTTTTTGCTTTCTTCTCTGCTCATTCGAATATTTTTTCTTTTGTTCTATTTCGAGTTTTTATTTCGAATTCATTTTTCTTGTTCTATTTTTAAATAGTTTCCTTTTATTATCATCAAAAAAAGCGAGTGAGTGCTGCCAGATTGTTTGTAATTCGCTCTTTCTCTCTCTCTCTCTCTCTCGGTCTCGGTCTCGGTCTCGGTCTCTTTCGCTTTTTCACGAATTCACTCTCTTTTTGACATTTTCCGTTCTTTCTCTCGCTCGCTCGCTCAATCGGCTGTTTTTCGTTTCGCTTGGGGCTGTCGAACTTTTTGTTGGATAATTTTCTTTGTTGCTTTTGTGTTGTTGTTGTTGTTGCTTTTTATTTCCCTCTCGGTTTTTTTTTTTCGTAAATTTAGAATTAAACATTTAGGCACAGACAAACACACGAACATTTACACACTTGTGTACACACACACACACACACACGTTCGGTCGAAGACTTTTTTCGAACCCGTTCCGCGGGAGCCCGAGTGAGAGTGAGTGAGAAAGAGAGAGAGAGATAGGGGAAACGATAGACAGACGACGATAGACGAAGATCGAAAGGAAGGGGGAACGAAACGATGTCGACGAAAGAGAGAGTGAGATAGAGATAGCGATAGAGAGAAGGGAAGAAACGAACGAACGAACGAACGAAACGAACAAACGAACGAACGAACGAACGAACGAACGAATATTCATGCGAAGAAACTCAAATAATTTTTCGTTTTTCGACAGTTGAATGAACTTTTGACTGGTCGACGTTTGCCTGCCTGCTGCTTGATAATGATGATGATGATAATAATGACGTTGGAGATAATAATGATGATGTTGTTATTGTTGTTTTTCTTGCGGTTCACGCTCACACAAAAGTTGAGTCGAAAATTTATCACTAAACAGATACAAAAATAATAATAAAAACAACAACAACAAAAACAACAACAATGTGGACTATGACGAAGGGAACGAAAGACGAAGGAACGACAGACAGAGGGAGAGATAGACAGAAAGACAGACAGACAGAAAGACGAATGAACGAACGTGCAAACAATAAGAAATCAAAATCTCCTGTTTTTTATTTTTTTTTATTCGTAATTTCATGCTGTTGTTATTTTGTCTTTTTTTGCCTCATTTTTTTTTCCCTTCATATTGTTCGATAAAATGTATCTCACGGATAGTTCAGTCTGTCTGTCTGTCTGTTCGATCGTCTGTCTGTCTGTCCATCTGTCCGTCCATCTGTCTGTCTATTCGTCTGTTGGACGAACGAACGAACGATCGATCGATCGCACGTTTGGTCGTTCGTTGCCTTTCGATCGTGTCTGATTTTTCGTTTATTTGCTTTCGTTTCTCTTGTTTTGTATCGTTGTTGTTGTTGGCGTCGTTGTTGTTGTTTTTACCGTTGTTGTTATTGTTATTGTTGTTGTTGTCGTTGTCGTTATTGTTGTTGTAGTCGTGGTCGGTCATTGCAGTTGTCTGTGATTGTTGTTGTTGTTGTTGTTCTTCTTCTTCTTCTTGTTATTATTGTCTGTTGTCTGTGGTTATTGTTGTTGTTTTTGTTGTTATTTTTGTTGTTCTTGTTGTTGTTGCTGGTCTATGTTTCTAAAAACAATCAATATATCCGTGAGATACTACAAAAGTTTCAACTTCGAAACATGAACAAGGTTTTTTTTTTGTTTCTATTTTTTTAACTTATTTTCTTCTACAACTTCTCCTTTTAATAGTCGTTTGTACTGATATTTGTTGTTGTTTTTATTCTCATGGTTCTTGTTGTTATTTTTGTTCTTCTCCTCCTTGTTGTTGTTGTTGTTCTTCTTGTTCTCCTCCTGGTTCTTGTTGTTGTTGTTGCTGTTCTCATAGTTCTTGTTGTTATTCTTATGGTTCTTGTTCATATTATTTTTGTCCATGTTGTTGTTGTTGCTGCTTCTACTGCTGCTTCTGATGATGATGGTCTTAACCCAAACCATTTCCTTTTGTAGTCAATATTTTCCCCCCCAACTTCCCCCCTTCTGACCATGTCTTTTTCTTCTTCTTCTTCTCCTACTTCTCTCCACCCTCCCTCGTCTCTCGTTTCAACTCTTGGTATTTTGTGTTGGCCACGATGCTTCTTCTTCTACTTCTCCTTCTTCTATTTCTCTCACTGCTTTGAGTTTGGAGTCTGATGATGTCTGAAGTGGGGGGAGACATGATAAGAAGAGAACAGCACCGGTCTGTGTAAGAAAGAGACGGGAGATGGAGAAGAAACAAAAAAGTGAAATGTTTCATCTCGCTTGCGTCTGCGCGATTCCCAGCAGCAGCAGCAGCAGCAGACGTCGACATCGTCTTCATCCATTTGTGGTCCTTCTTTTTCTTCTCCTCTTGGTCTTCCACCATCGTTTTTCTCCTTCACCTCCTCCTCCTCCATCTTTCTCCTTCTCCTCCTCCTCCATCTTTCTCCTTCCCTTTGTTGTCTCGCAACCAGGTCTTGTCTTGTCTTCTTCGTGTATCTAAATGCATTTTATTTTATTTTTATTCATCGTTTGTCTTTTGTTTTTCACGTCGTCTATGTTTTCATCTCATGCTTCGGTCCGTTTCCCTCGGCTTCGCTTGGATGCGGTTTATACATGTTTTTTTTTATATATATTTCTTTCTTCTATGCGATGCAATTGTTGTAGTTGTTGTTGTTGTTGAAATCTATCCATACTTCACTCAGATGCAACTACACCATGAAGAAAATTCACAGAAATATTTCTGTTAAATTATTTTCGTTGGTTTTTTTTTCCCTCCAAATGAAATTGTTTCCTTCAAATGAAGAAAAAAGAGTTTTGTTGAAGTTGGACAATGAAGTTGGCTTTGGTAACCTTCCTCCCTCCCCCTTCTTCACCCTCACCCTTTTCTCCCTCTCTCTCGCCTCCCTTTGATCGATCTTTGTTGCTTTGTTGCGTTTTTCTCTCATTTCTTCTCACTAACTCTGGCGGTATTTCACTATTTCTCAAACTCTGACCCACCACTTTTTCACCTCTACATGTCTCGATCTCTATTTCTTACTCTATTTTATTTCTTTGCCTCAATTTCTTGCTTTTTCTGGCCCTTCTCTAGCTTCTTCGGTGTCCTGTGCTTGCTTCTCTTCTTTCTCTTCATCTGGCTTCTTCTGCTTCTTTCGTAGCTTCTCTTGTTCCCTTTCCTTCGTCTCCAGCTCTTTTTCCTGCTTCCCCAACTCTCTTTCTTTCGTCTCCAACTCCCTTTCTTTCGTCTCCAACTCCCTTTCTTCCTTCTTCTCTTCTCCTTCGCCCTCCTTCTTGTTCTGGTATTTCCTTTGTGTGCACATTCATTCAAATTTTCCACGCGAATAAAACAAAAGAACGCTAGGAAAATTGCTTTTAGGCCAACGTCAGCCTCGGCTTTCGATCCCGGCCCCATTCCAGGTCAGACGCAGACCCCAAGCGACCCACCTCGTTTTCATCTACCTCCCCGCCCTCTCCTTCTTCTTCTCCTTCCCCTCTTCTTCTCCTTCTTATTTTCCTTCTTCTTTTCTTTCTCCTTCTTCTTTTCCTTCTCCTTCCCGTCTTCTCCTTCTTTGGCCCCTCCTCTTGTCCTCGTGTCCTCGATAAAGATTCAGAAAAACTTAAGTTACTGTCGTACATTTTCTTGTTGTTGCTATCATAGTGTTTTTTTTTTCATGTTGTTGCTATCATAGTGTTTTTTTTTTTCTTGTTGTTGCTATCATAGTGTTTTTTTTTTCATGTTGTTGATATCATAGTGTTTTTTTTTTTCTTGTTGTTGCTATCATAGTGTTTTTTTTTTCTTGTTGTTGCTATCATAGTGTTTTTTTTTTCTTGTTGTTGCTATCATAGTGTTTTTTTTTTTCTTGTTGTTGCTATCATAGTTGCTTCTGTGTGTGTTTTTTTTCTCTTCTCTCTTTTTTAGTTTTTGCCATTTTTCTCCTACTCCCCACACCTCCTTCTCGTTATTCGTTGTCTTTCTCAAGCCTTTCCCGCCTTCGCCTTCGCCTCCTCCTCCTCCTCCTCCTTCATCGCCCCCAGGTCGTCGTCGATCAAGGGTCGGAGTTTAATTTCAACACCGAACAGAGACGACGACGACGTCGGTTAGAAGCAATAACAGTGAATTTACCACAACACAACAATAGCAACAACAACAACAACAACACAACAATAGCAACAACAACAACAACAAATCAACAATAACGTTGACTATGATAGAAGAAAAGAAAATGAAAGGAGAGATGGAAAAAATTTATGAAAAAAATTGTAGGAAAAAAATTAAATAAAAAGAAAATGAAAGGAAAGATGAAAAAATTGAAGGCGAACAAAAAAGATGAAAAAAAAATGTATGCGAAAAAAAAAGATGAAAAAATTTATGGCGAAAAAAAAAGATGAAAAAATTTATGGCGAAAAAAAAATTAAAAAAATGAAAGGCAACAAAAAAATTATTAAAAATGTATACAAAGCAAAAAACATAGATGAAATTGTGATATTTCATTTGAGGAGGTTAAAAACAAGAAGTGAGGGTGAAAGAGAATATGAAGATGAAGGTGAAGAGAAAGATGAAGATAGAGAGGGGTGAAAAGAAAAGGATTAGAAGATAGAGAGGGAGGAAAAGAGAAGGATTAGGAGATAGAGTGGGAGGAAAACGAAAGAATGAAGAGGGGTTTCTAAGGAAAAAGAGGATCCTTAGATATGAGTGAAATGATGAGCGAAGGAACGAACGAACATTAAATGAAATGACTTTGCTTGCAATGCATTTGTAGGTGTGCGACATGTGTGTGAGAGTGTGTGTGATAGTGTGTGTGATAGTGTGTGTTATAGTGTGTTTATAGTGTGTGTGTTACAGTATGTGTATGTGTTGGGGTTGGAGGTGATGGTTTTGTATATGTTGATGATGTCTTTATAGAATATGTCAATGTTTTGCTTTTCTCTCTATCATGTGCAGTTATGTTGATAATCAATTAATAATAGTTGTGGTCGATGGTTGTTGTTGGTGTTGTTGTTTTTTCATATGTTGTTTTAACTTTTGTTGTTTTTGATTCTGTCATTTTTACTTTTGTTGTTTTTGATTCTATCATTTTTACTTTTGTTGTTTTTCCTTGAGTTATTTTTTGCTTTAGTTTATTTTATTTCTATTATTGTTCATATTTCTATTATTCTTATTATTATTCTTATTATTATTATTATTATTATTATTATTATATTATTATTATTATTATTATTATTATTATTATTATTATTATTATTATTATTATTATTATTATTATTATTATTATTATTATTATTATTATTATTATTCTTATTATTATTACTGTTATTATTCAGTGTGCGGAGCTCACGTATCCATGAGATATGATGATATGCATATGAAATAATAACAAATACAACACGTATGAATAATAGCAAACCAAAAAAAAAACAACAAGAATAATAACGACAAAGAGAATATTCAACAACAAGAATAATAATAACAACAAGAATAATAATAACAACAAGAATAATAATAACAACAAGAATAATAATAACAACAAGAATATCCAGCAAAGAGAATAATAATAAAAATGACAACAATATTTCAACATCAACAATAATGACAACAACAAAAATTCCAACAATAACAATCACAATTTCAACAACAATAACAACAACAAACACAATTCCAACAATAGTAACAACAACAAACACAATTTCAACAACAACAACAAGCCATAGACACCATCACAGCAGCCGCTGCACGGAAAATCGATAATAATGTCTTTTGTTTCATGTAATAACAGAAATTCATACACACACAAACAAACACACATTCATACAAACATACACATTCATACAAACATACACATTCACACACATTGATACATTCACACACACATTCATACATTCCCTCATACAACACACACACATTCATACATTCCCTCATACAAACACACACACACACATTCACACACCCCCATCGATTCACACCGACTCAACGCACACACGCACTTATTTACTTTTCGCATAGCTCAACCCACTTCGTCCTCGTCCTCCTCCTCCTCCTCCGGCGCCCCTCGATCTCCCACCCCGACCTCTCCCCTCACTGTTACATGGGATCCTACCGGCTTTTGAATCTCCCTCTTACCGTCTTCACTCCCCTTTCTCTCTCCCTCTCTCTCTCTCTCTCAATCTAAACGTTAGGTCGCTCGCACATGGAGACAAAAAAGAAAAAAAAGCTTTTCCCCAACAAAATTTTTCCTCCCTCAATCCTCGGTGTGTCTCCTTCATTCAGCTCCTCCTTCACCACATCCTTCACTTCATCCTCCTCTTCCTCCTTCTCTTCATCCTCCTCTTCCTCCTTCTCTTCACCCTCCTCTTCAACCTTCTCTTCCTCCTCTTTCTCGATTGTCGACAGCAGCCTACATCCTGACAGACTGTTATTATTATTCTTGTTGTTGTTGCCGTTATTGTCGGTTGTTTTCCCTCTCTCTCCTCCTCCTCCTCCTCCCATCTCCTTCCTTTCCCCCTCCGTCTATCGCTCCTTTCGTCTATTTGTTTTTCCCTCGCATTATTCATTCGCATTTTCCTCCCCGTTTGGCTCCGCTCTCCGGCGACCCCATTTTTCGCCAAAGCATTCCTTGTGCCACTGTTTGTCGTGCTCTCTCACTCTCTCTCTCTCTCTTACTCTATCATTCGTTCTCTCTCCCTCTCTATTTCGATCTCCCTCTCTTTCTCGCATTCAATCCCCCCCCCCCCCCTCTCTCTCTCTCTCTCAATCTATCTCTCATTTTCTCTCTATTATTCCTTCACATTCGGTATCTCTCTCACCCTCGCTCTCATTCATTCGCTCTCTGTTTCTATCCCATGAGAATGCTCTCGCTCGCTCTCTCTCTCTCTCACTACCCCCCACACCACATCTTTTCACCTCACCCACTCTGCCTGTCTCTTTCTATCCCTCTATTTCTCCCTATCCTCGCTCTCTCGTCTTTCCTCTCGCATTGTGATAACGGAGATAATAACTTGTCTCTGCCGACGTCGGCGTCGTCGTTGTCATTTTTGTTGTTCTTGTTGTCATTCTCATTGCTGTCGACGTCGCTGCCCGCTGCCGCTGTCGACGTCTCGTTCCAGGGGGTGGCTGACGACGGGTTGAGTCGGGTCGATTCGGATCGGGTCGGGTCGGGCTGGGTTCGGGTTCGGGTCGTTGGCATGAAACATGAAGGGAACGAGTTCTTGTGAACGACGACGACGACGACGTGATGGAGATTGAAAGGAAGTCGAAGAGGAAGAATTTGATGGTGATGGGGACGAGAATCAAACACAGAATCAAACACACACACAGACAAACACAAAGACATTCACCTATACAGATCAAAATAACCAAAAAGTTTTCAGAAAGATCGACTGATGGACGAAGAATAGACAGAGAGAGAGAGAGAGAATGAATGGAAATAATGGAGAGAGAGAAGGACGAATGGAGAGAGAGAAAAACAGAAGGAGAAACAGACAGACAGACAGACAAAAGGACAGACAGAAGGACGGACAGACAGAAGGACGGACAGACAGGAGGACGGACAGACAGAAAGGCAGACAGGAACGAGAGGCGGGACGTGACTGGAATATTAAATTAGGTTCGGAAATTGTTTCGTCTTCTTCATCTCCTTCTTCATCTCCTTTTTGTCCTGGTTATTGCTCTTGTTTTCTCTCAGTGTGATGGTTCGCTTTGATCTTGTTGTTATTTTTGTTATTATTGTTGTTTTTTGTTGTTGTTATTGGTCTCTGTTGTTGTTTCTATTGCTTTCATTTTCGGGGTTGTTTTTATTATAGCCTTGTTGTTGTTGTTGTTGTTGTTTTTGTTGTTTTTGAAGTTACCTCCAACTGATTAACTAGTCTATTTTTACATCTTATTTTGATTTATAATTTATTCATTCTTCGTATTTAACGCGGTCGGTCTCTCTCCTTCTCACGCTCTCTAGTCTGTCTCCCTCTAGTCTCTTATTTTCTTTCTTTTCCCACTCGCTCTGTCTCACTCGCTCCCTCTATTACTTGATCCATATGTATAATGTCTGTATATATAATAAATAATGTCTGGTGAATTTGTCTGCTCTCCCCCTCTCTCTCCCTTTCTCTCGCTCACTCTCTCTCATTCTCACTCCCTCTCTCATTCTCACTCACTCCCTTGATTTATTCAATTTGTTTTTATTGTCGTTGTCGTCATGGATGTTGTTATTGTTGTTTTACATTTTTTTTAAGCCAACATCCCTTTAAATCCACTTTAAGCGATGCCAGATAATTGCATTCGTCACATTCGCACTTTGATATTCAATTTCAAAACGGAGTCAAAAGGCAAACGAAAATTAAAATTTATGACATGATGTTAAAATTAAAAAAATATGGGGATGATTGTTTTTTTTTTGAAACCTTGTTCAAATTTGTTCATGAAAAGTCATCAAAAGGTTCAAAGTGAAGTTTATTTTTATTTTATAGTTCATTAAAATAATTGTTTTTGAGTAAATTAAAAAAATTCTCAGAATTAAATCATTTCTTTTTATTTTCCTAATAATAATAATAATCTTCTTAATTAAATATTTAATAATAAAATAATATATTTTTAGCAAATTGAAATATTTCTCAGAATAAAATAATTATTTTATTTTCATGCAATAATCCTCTAAATTTGTCTGCGATAATTATCGAAAAAAAGTCCTGAATATCGTTTTCTTTGTCCAAGTCCAAATTACGAATGAAAGAAATTGATGAATTGAAAGAATTTTCTCAATGGATCAGAAAAAAAATAAAAATAAAATAATGTTCTTTTTCGCTTGAATCGTTTGCCATTGATACGCAATTGAATAGAACAAATAACAAGAGAAGAAGAACAAAAGAAAATGAAACGATTTTCCTTCAAATTAAATACGATACAGTGAAACAACCAGTCGACGAATTCACATCGTTAAATTCGGGAAAAAAGCACTTTAACGCCCACCAACCACGCCCCTTTGTCATTTCCCCCCCCTTGTCCTTTTCATCCCCTTGTCCTCCCTCCCCCCCTTCTCCTTGATTCCATTATGGTTTCAATCTAAACACGAAACGAGAAATCCAAGAAGAAAAAGGTAACTCAAGAAAAAAAGTGAAATCCAAGAAAAAAAGTGAAACCCAAGGAAAAAAAAAGTAAATCCAAGAACAAAAAAATAAATGAAACACAAGAACAAAAAAATGAAATAAACCCAAGAATAACAAAAGAAAAATAAATGTGAAAAAAAATGGAAAATAAAGAACGAAACAAATTAAGGGAGGCAGGAGAAGAAAAAGAAAAATCATTCAAATCCCAGGCAGCTTCTGGAAAAGCTGAGCGAAATAATAGCGAACAAGAGATGAAAATAATGTGAACAAAGCTTCGGGTCTGACAGCGACAGGCAACAGCCAGAACCCCCTCCCGCCCCCTCTGGACTCCTTGGTCACCTCCCTTTTCCCTAGCTGACACTACAGTGGAACAAATGATTATTTTGAAATTATTTTCTTCGTTTTTTTCGCTTTCGTCCTGTGGCCACCCCCACTTTTTCAGGTCGTTCTTCGTTTTGTTCTGTCTTTATTTTTATTTTTCTCTCTTTATTTTTATTTTTCTGTCTTTATTTTTATTTTTCTGTATTTATTTTTATTTTTCTCTCTTTATTTTTATTTTTCTCTATTTATTTTTGTTTTTCTGTCTTAATTTTTCGTTTTATTTTTCTGTCTTTATTTTTACTTTTTTGTGTTCATTTTTATTTTTCTCTCTTTATTTTTATTTTTCTGTCTTTATTTATTTTTTATTTATTTTTCTTTTCATTTTTTTTTTCGCTTTTAGAAAATTTTCTGCTGCTGCTGGCTTCTGATGTTTTTCCAACGTCGTTTGCAATAGAATGTTCTAATGTTTTTGTTGTGTTGGTGTTGGTGGTATTAATATTGTTGTTGTTGCTGTTAATGTTAATGTTGTTGTTGTTGTTGTTGTTCGTTGTTACTTTTGTTGTTCTCGTTGTTACTGCAGCATTAACGATTCTTATGCTAACGCCCAAAACAACTCCCACATTTTATATATGTCTATCTCTCTTCCTCTCTCCTCCCTCTCTCCTCCTCTCTCCCTCTCCTCCCTCTCTCCCTCTCTCCTCCCTCTCTCCCTCTCTCCCTCTCTCCATTTACATTTACACAGTAAATTTGTCTGTGTGCGAAAAGCCCCGTGCCGTCGACATGAACGTGAACAACAACAACAACAATAACATTGACAACAACAACGACAACAACAACAAGAAATACCAAAAACCACCCCCTTTCCTTTCCTCCCCGCACGTTTTCTCTTCACATTCATTGTCTGCCCTTGATTTTATCGATTTTTTCCCTTTCCATTCCGACTTGTGTGTTCTCTTTTTCTCCACCCTCTCTTCAATCTCCTTCTGGTCCTCCTACTTCATCTCCTCCTTCTTCTCCTCTTCCTCATCCTTCATTTCCTCATTCTCCTTCTTCTCCTCCTCCTTCTTCTCCTCCTCCTTCATCTCCTCTTCGTCCTCCTCCTTCTTCATCTTATTCTCCACCCCCCAGTCACGATGTTGCTGTTGCCGCCGCTTATGTTTTCTCTCTGTCTCTCATTCTCATTCACTCTCTCTCTCTCTCTCTCTCTCTCTTGCTCTCAACTTTGGTACATAGTGTACAGTGGCTTTTAGTCTCTGTGTATGTGTGTGTGTGTGTATTTGTGTATGTGTTTGTATCCATACATTCTCGTGCTGTACCAGGCCAAAGCGAGCGTCTCCTGGCAGCAGCAGCCAGGCCAGGCCAGGCCAAGCTCACTGTTTTCCTGCCGGCCGGCCTTCGTCTCGCTCTCTCTCTCTGGGTTCTCGCTCTCTCTCTCGCTCTCTCTCTCTGGGTTCTCGCTCTCTCTCTCTCTCTCTCGGCTCTCTCTCTCTCTCTCTTTTCTCTGTTTTGCTCCGGCATCTCTGACATTATATAAGCTTGGATATATAGAGAACTTTCATTGGTATTTTGTGCCATCATCATTGCTGCGTGCTCCACCCGATGCCACCCAAACCCAAGCAAAAGCCACCCAACCTCCCATCATTCCATGCATTCCACAATT
The DNA here is from genome assembly GCA_017309665.1 of Coelopa frigida. Taxonomy (NCBI): domain Eukaryota; kingdom Metazoa; phylum Arthropoda; class Insecta; order Diptera; family Coelopidae; genus Coelopa; species Coelopa frigida. Next base: position 40,709,867 of record CM029561.1, read on the forward strand.
CAACACTTCGCCACGCCGCCTCCCCCCCCCCCCCGTTGTCATCATCATCATCATCATCGTCGTCGTCGTCGTCTGTACCGTGAAACAATTTTAAATACACTCAGTTTTAAAGTTCGAAATTAAATAATTCGACCGAGTTTTCTCTTGCTTTTTTCTTTTTTGATCCTATCGTAAGCAGGTGGTTTTTAAATTAATGAATTTTCGGAATTCATCGCTCGATTGTTGAAGTTATTCGATGATTTACTTGTTTAATTGTTTAAATTATTCGATATTATGTTGAATTTAAGCGATATTTTATATGGAAAATTATTCTATATTATCGATAGTTGATAATTATTCGATAGTTTATTATTGAAAATCAATCGATATTATCGATTATTGAAATTAGTCGATAGTTTAATTTTTTTGATATTTTATTATCGATAGTTGAAATTATTCGATAGTTTACTATTGAAAAATATTCGATATGATCGATTATTGAAATTAGTTTTTTCGATATTTTACTATCGATAGGATTAAATTATTTGATTATTATACTATCGATAGTTGAAATTATTCGATGATTTACATTATTATTCGACAGTTTTATATCGAAAATCATTCGATATTATCGATTTTTCAAAATATTCGATATTTATTATCGATAGTTGAAATTATTCGATATTTATTATCGATAGTTGAAATTATTCGATATTTTACTATCGAAAATGAAAAAGAAAACAATATTTTACTATCGCTAGTTGAACTTATTCAATAATTTTCTATCGATAGTTCAAAATTTACATTATTTTACTATCGATAGTTGAAAATTTTCTGTACTTTTTTATCGATAGTTTCAATTAAGCTAAAATTTATAATATCAGAAATTTAGACCAAAGAGTGTTTTCGAATCGAATCAATAAATATTGTAGAACTATTGGAAATGTCAGTTTTTAACCCATTTTTTTTTCCCTGACATTCTCTTTCGAACACCCTTTTTTATTACCTTTCCCTCTATACCTATGTTCTCTTTATCCCTCCAATCTGTCCCCAGTCGTCGGAATCACGAAGTTTGATTTTGTTTTGGTTCCGATCTGATAAGAACCCAGAATTAGGCCAAGTAAACGCATGTCGCCCGAGTTCTGCACGTTTCTCACTCTTTTTTTCTTTTCTTCCAATTTTTTCTTTTCTTCCCATTTTTTCTTTTCTTCCCATTTTTTTCTTTTCTTTCCCTGTTTTCTTTTCTCATTCACTTCACATTCTTGTGCCATATTTGACCCCATGAGAGGTGGCCAGCGACCGCATCAAGTTCAAATAGAAATTAAAAATTGCGTGCCATGGCTCGATTAGCATCGAAAATAGAACGGGGAAAACCCGACGACGACGACGACGATGACGACGAGAAGAAGAAAAAGACGTAAAAATTTTTCCACTTGTCGCTCGCTCCCGTTTCATCTCCCGACACACGTAGGAACGAATCCCGGGGAACAATTGGGAATGGAACAATGAGAATTCCTCCTTCTCATCCTCCTCATTTTCTTGGTACGTGCGTGCGTGCGTGCGTGCGATGACGACGACGCTTCGACCAACTGTTGTTTTGTGTATTCTTGGCCATAACGGTATATGATTATAATAAATGCATTTCGCATTCGTTGGTTGTAGAGAGTGAGGGAGAGAAATAATGCTAAAAGGCCATGCGACGAGACGAACGTCGGAGACAATAATAAAAAACCACGAGAATTTCATTCTCAGACGGTGATAAAGTTGTAAGGGTGAAAAATACACAAACACACACACACACACACACACACGCATCGACCAACTGACGGACACACCTATAAAAACGTCTGTCTATCTATATTTCTGTCTGTCTGTCTGTCTATCTCTCTTTCTGTCAGCCGGTATCTCTTTCCTGCTTTTTAGTCTCAAGTCATCCACCTTCATTTTCTTGTTGTAGTTATTGTTGTTGTTGTTGTTGTCGTTGTCTCCATCATAAACTCGAGTTGATTATTTCTTAAGGCCTTCGCATGAATTTACATGCCTTCAGATCTTCATTCGTTCATTCGTCGTTGTTTCGATCGTTCGTTCGTACTTTGGATGGTAATAAAAAGAAAGGTCGTTGGCCATTGTATGACGACTCGACGACTTTGGCAGCAAATTCAAAACAACAATAACAACAATGCCGACAACAACAACAATAATAACAACAACAACTCATACTCGACCCATGACGCATCAACCAAGAAAGCAACAAAGTCGAAAAATCAAAAACCAGAAAACACGTTATAATGGAAGCAAAAGAAAACGAAGAAGACGAAGAAGAAGAAACAGACGAAAGAAACCTGATCAGTTCGTGAAATCGAAAGAAATCGAAAGACAATGTTTTGATATTTTTCTTGACGCCTTTGTTGTTGTTGTTGTTGTTAGTGATTTTATTATTATTTTTTCCTCTTCTTCCTTTTCTCTTTGTTTGAATGAAATCTCTTTTAAAGGTTTCTCGCATTTATTTCTCGCTCGATTGAATTCGAAATACGATTTGCGAAATTCCATCGTCGTGTTTTAATGAGATTTCTAAATATCTCTGTGGGTTATTTTTATTTTTTTTTTATTTTTATTTATTCTGCTACCTGTTGAAATGTGATAATCCAAAATATAGTTTATAGTATTTTTTATTGTTATACTCAAATCGTAAATTTGCATTTATTGGATTTATTTTTAATGAACTCATTTTCGATCTAATTGCGAATTTTAAGTGGAGATTTCTCTTGAATTTCTTTTATACCCGGTTAATATAAATGCAGTGAATCAGTTATTTGATATTAATTTTATTCTTTCCTTATTATTTAATAATTCTATATTAAATTCCCATGTTAGATATCGATATTAAATTCCCATGTTAGATATCGATATTAAATTCCCATGTTAGATATCGATATTAAATTCCCATGTTAGATATCGATATCAAATTCCCATAAAAATTCCCCTTTAAATTCTCATGTTCGATATCCGGGAATTTTCTAATCAAATTCACAATAGATAACACACATTTGTTTTTTATTTTGTTTTTGGTGTTTTTTCTTTGCTGATTCATTCAATTTTCAATGATCTTCATTCAAACACTTCCTGCTGCAGGTGAAAACCCAACTTTATGCGATCTTCATTCAATGAAACTCGATTCTCTCTAGTTATTAGTAATGTAAATAATTAAAAATCCTGATTGCTACCAACAGAAATCCCCCGGCTAAATTAACCGAAGTTGATACCGCCTTAAATTTCCGATGAAATTGCATTCATTAAACTGAGGAAATAACAGCTCTTCATGCAAATTTAATGTTGCTGAACGAACGAACGGATGGATGGATGGATGAGAGAGTGAGTGAAAAGTGAATGAGTGAGTAATGAGTAAATGAGTGAATGAACGTGGCAGCCGACCAACCTGTCCATTTCCCACAATGCATAGACATACTCGACCGCCATCCCCGCCCACTTCTGGGAGGGAGTCGTTGATTGTTGTCGTCATTCAGTGTGGGTTGAAAAAACCAAACCAAACCGCACTTGAAAACTAATAAATTATTAAAATTTCAATGTTCCTCGTCATTACTTGTGCAACCCTGCGCTTCTTGGCTTCGCCGCCACCGCCACCGCCACCGTCGTTGTTGTTATTATTGTTATTTTCCAACGCTTCCAGTTCTTCCTTCCTTCTCGATCCACTGCGAAATCCCCATCAGAGGTCATACAACTCGTTGTTCGTTCGGCCGCTGCGTCCCCCCCTTCGTGTGCTCATCGTCCACTCACTCGCTCGCTCGCTCAATCGTTCATTCGTTCGTTCGTTCGTTTGCTTCGTTCTCACTCGTGTCTGCTGCTGCTGATTTTACACGCTGCCTTGTCGTGTTTTATTTGATGTCGTCTTCTTGTCTTTGAAATGCATTTATTTGCTTTGTGGCTGGTTTTTATTAGAGGGATTTATTTTTGTGTTTTTTATATTTTTTGTTTTTGCCATTTATTGTATTTAATTTTTTTTATATTCTTTTCTCACCTCGCATTTGACAATTCATGACCTACCCTGATGTTGTTGCTGTGACTTCGTTTTTTTCGCCCGTCCGCCCCTCGTGTTTTTTTCTTCTTCTTCTTATTCCCGAGCGATGTGGTGCCATATTGTGCGCGAATGCACGTTGCCACATTATCTATTTTATGTGCCCGAAATGAATTTCCGGCATTTTCAAGGCAAAGTCTAATCGTTCAACCTTCAGATTTATACTTTAACAAAAATAATTGATTATAATAATATTTGAAAACTATGAGGAAATAATTTAATTTTATTACTCAGATTTTCAACAGAATTTATTTTGAATTTCAACAAAATTTACTCAGAATTTCAAGAAAATTTACTCAGAATTTCTATTAAATTTCCTTAGAATTTAGTTTGAATTCCTCGAAAGAAAATGATGGGAGGAAATTGAAATTGCCACAAAGCAGACAACAACAACAACAAAAGCCCACCCTTCTTCGTTAATTTCTTTGAAATGTCAGTGAAATGCAAGAGAAATTTATTTTTGTACTTTGTTCATGCAGCTCAGTGCTCAGTGCGAGTGTTGCCACCCGGTTATGTAAAGTCGAGTGAACAAAAAAAAAAAAATTGTTTTCTTCGCGTTTCCCCTTTCGTTGTTTATTTTCTGTGGTAATTAAATATAACGGCAACAACAATTGTTTTTTAAAATACATATGCATGAAAAAACACTTGAAGTGCAACAACATTTGACGTTCGTTCTCATCAAATTGTTGTTGTTTTTGGTGTTGTTGTTGATAATTTTGTTGTTGTTGATGATGTTGTTGTTAATGTCGTCACCAACGTCATCTTTTGCAGTTCAAATGTCGTCGTCATGCGATTTTTGATATTTTTTGTTTTTTTTTTCTGTTGCTTTAAGCGACAATACTTGAGTATTTTGTTGTTGTTGTTGTTGTCGTTGTCGTTGACTTCTGTCCGATTTCCTAAAATAAACAAAACGGGTTTCCTCGGCCGACGTCGTCGTCGTCACCCGAACGAGCGTGTGTCGTCATTTGACAACTAAGTTGAAGGACATTTTAGCACGTTTATTTATGGCTGCGAAGCACGCGACGACGACGACCCGCCTCCCTTTGCCCCGCCCCCCTCTCCTCCCTCCCTCCCTCCTCGATGGGAGGGAAGAACACGAAGGGAATGAAGAAAATATTGTGTGGGCTGTTGGAAAGATATCATTGGATCCAGTGACATGAAGAGTAATTTATTTCAAGAAAGAATAGATATCGTCGTTGGGAACGGCAAACGAAGAAAACTTCCTCGATACAATCATTTGATCTCGAGCTCTCTCTCTGTCTTTCACTCTATCTCTCATCCTCCTTCTTCCTCCTAAACATCTCTCGTTTCCCTAAAGTTTCTTGTAAAATTAAAGATTCTGTCTCATTTCGTGGAAAATTAATTCTAAAAATACTGTGTGTGTGAAGCCAGATCGATCTCAAATCCCGTGGAATAATCCGAAGACTCCGGGACTTTTTTCTTCTTCTATCCTCGTGGTTCTATTTCTGGAATTTGTTGTTTCATTCTAACTAAACTCGTGAAATCTTACAAGAATTTTTTCTTCATTCTAACTAAACTCGTGAAATCTTACAAGAATTTTTTCTTCATTCAAACTAAACTCGTGAAATCTTACAAGAATTTTTTCTTCATTCTAACTAACTCGTGAAATTTTTCAAGTTTTCTTCGATATCTCGCCTTAAAGCGTATTTCGTTGAACAACTGTGGAAATATTTGATTTTTTTCTATGTTTCAACAACTGTTTCCATAATTTTTGAGACATTCCAAAGCTTATGGAGAGAATGGCAATAAATAAAAATGAAATTTGAATAAATGAAATGAGAAGAAATGAAAATTAAATTGCTAATAAATGAAAATGAAATGTTAATAAATGAAAAATAAATAAGAAATGAAATCTAAATAAAAAATGAAAAATAAATAAGAAATGAAATCTAAATAAAAAATTAAATCTAAAAAATAAATGAAATCTAAATAAAAAATTAAATCTAAATAAAAAATGAAATCTAAATAAAAAATGAAAAATAAATAAGAAATTAAATCAAAATAAAAAATTAAATCTAAAAAATAAATTAAATCTAAATAAAAAATTAAATCTAAATAATAAATTAAATCTAAATAAAAAATGAAATCTAAATAAAAAATGAAATCTAAATAAGAAATGAAATCTAAATAAAAAATTAAATCTAAAAAATAAATGAAATCTAAATAAAAAATTAAATCTAAATAAAAAATGGAATCTAAATAAAAAATGAAATCTAAATAAAAAATGAAATCTAAATAAAAAATGAAATCTAAATAAAAAATGAAATCTAAATAAAAAATGAAAAATAAATAAGAAATTAAATCAAAATAAAAAATTAAATCTAAAAAATAAATTAAATCTAAATAAAAAATTAAATCTAAATAATAAATTAAATCTAAATAAAAAATGAAATCTAAATAAAAAATGAAATCTAAATAAGAAATGAAATCTAAATAAAAAATTAAATCTAAAAAATAAATGAAATCTAAATAAAAAATTAAATCTAAATAAAAAATGGAATCTAAATAAAAAATGAAATCTAAATAAAAAATGAAATCTAAATAAAAAATGAAATCTAAATAAAAAATGAAATCTAAATAAAAAATGAAATCTAAATAAAAAATGAAAAATAAATAAGAAATTAAATCAAAATAAAAAATTAAATCTAAATAAAAAATGAAATCTAAATAAAAAATTAAATCTAAATAAAAAATGAAAAATAAATACAAAATTAAATCTAGTACATAATATTGAAAAATTCTTATTCAAAGTCGATTTGTTCAATTATGGATATTATTTATCACATCTTGATATGGTTTCATTGGTTTCCCACTCACAATCTCTAAATTTGCTTTTTAATTCTAAGTTGATTGTATTTTTTTTATTTAGATTTGTTATTGTTTTTTACTTCTTTTTGTTATTGTTTTTTGTTCTTGTTATTGTTTTTTGTTCTTGTTGTTGTTTTTTTGTTCTTGTTGTTGTTTTGTTGTTGTTGTATTTGTTTTTATAGTATTTAAGCTCGTGCCTCAATCATTTCAAGTTCATCCATAATTTGCTTGACTATCTCTGTTTCTGTCTAACTATCTGTCTTTATTTGTCCGTCTTTATTTATCCGTCTTTATTTGTCTGTCTATCTTTCTCTGTCTGTGTGTTTGTGTAAGTCATTGACTGTATGTGAGTGTGTGAGTGTGTGTGTGTGTGTGTGAGTCAGTGCCTACGTGAGTGCACATAACAAGGTTTTTTCAATGCTTGTTCTTCTCCTCGCTTGTTTTTCCCTCGTGTTTGGTTTTCTTTTTTTTTTCTATTTTTCTTTTCTATTTTCTTTTCTATTTTTCTTTTCTATTTCTCTTTTCTATTTTTCTTTTCTATTTCTCTTTTCTATTTTTCTTTTCTATTTCTCTTTTCTATTTTTCTTTTCTATTTTTCTTTTCTATTTTTCTTTTCTATTTCTCTTTTCTATTTTTCTTTTCTATTTTTCTTTTCTATTTCTCTTTTCTATTTTTCTTTTTGTATTTTTTATTTTTCTATTTTTTTTATATTTTTTCCTTTTTTTTTCTATTTTTCTTTTCTATTTTTCTTTTTGTATTTTTTGTTTTGCTATTTTTTTATATTTTTTTCTTTTTTCTTTTGTTTTCTATTTTTTTTATATTTTTTTCTTTTTTATTTTGTTTTCTATTTTTTCTTTTTTTTTTTCTATTTTTCTTTTCTATGCAATTGATTTTTCCAATCGATTCGATCGTCGTCGGAGACGCAGCTGCAGCCGATGCAACCTACGCTCGCGTACCTTTGACGTTGACTCTGACGCTGACGTCGATGTTGACGCTGACGTTGACGCCGGTATCGACGTCGACGCTACCGTCATCGTCATTGCATAATCTTCTCAAATGCTTAGTCAGCTTCTTCTTTCCCATGTGTGCGTGAGCGTGTTCGTGTGTTTGTTTGTTTTTTTTTTTTTGTGTGAAACAGGTTTCACACATTTTCCTTAAAAATACAACAAAAAACTCATTAGAAAAGCAATGCAAACGCACACTTATTCATCAAACTCACACACATACACACTTGTCCACCACTCACACATTTACCAAACATACTCACGCACACACACACTCCAACATCGAACCCGAAACCGGTTTCGAATTTTTATTTTTTTCCTCAAATCTGAGCCAAGTACTTTTCATGTCATCCCACAGATGCAATGCAATTAAAATTTATGCGTTCACCTGTCTGTCTGTCTCGTTGTCTGTCTGTCTCGTTGTCTGTCTGTCTGCCTCACCATCTGTCTGTCAGGCAGGCGGCCCGGTCGACCATTCAACTGTTCACATGATTATCTCTTGTCTATCGTCGGTTGAGCGGTCGGTTGTTTTTTCTGTCTGTCGGTTTTTTGTCTGTCTTTCTCTCTACCTGTCTGTGGTTCTGCCTCCATGTTTGAGCCCGGTCTTGACTCGTCTTTGAGCCCGTTCTTGACTCGTCTTTGAGCCCGTTCTTGACTCTTCTTCGTCTTCTTCTTCGATCTCGCCTCTGACTCTTCCTCGCCTTCGTCTTCTTCTTCGATCCCGCCTCTGGCTCGAGCCAACCACCTGTTTCTCTCACTAAAGGTTTCCCCCTCTCACACAGCTCACCGAGCTCTGAACTGAAGCGTTTCAATGAGAAAACATTGAGAAAATAAAAAGAACTCGAAGGTTAAACACAGTTTCAAGTTGATTTCTCATACACTTGGCACAATATTTCTAATGGAAAGAATACGAAAGAATATTTTGCTCATGGAATCAATTGGAAGAAAATTTTGTTGGAATCATTTGAAAGAATATTTTGCTGAAGGAACCATTTGAAAGAACATTTTGCTGAAGGAACCATTTGAAAGAATATTTTGCTGATGGAACTGAAAGTCTTTTGATGGAACCATTCGTCTTTTTCTCCACCAACTCGAAGGCTCAACGGTTGTCCGATGACCTCCCGACTCTCCAAAAACAATAGCCAACGATATCGACACGCCCCCTTAAACCAAACGGACAGACAGACAGACAGATGGTCGGACAGACAGATGGATGGTTGGACAGACAGACAGATGGTCGGACAGACAGATGGATGTTCGGACAGACAGATGGATGGTTGGGCAGACAGAGTGAAGCGAGGGTACGAATTTAAATCGCAAATGAACATTGATTTTTCAATTATCTGAATATTTCATTTACCAAATTGCATTTAAACGGTCTCGTCGTTAGGGCCATGAGTTGTTGTTGTTGTTTGGTTCTCTTTTTCCTTTTTGTTGTTGTTCGTTTTATTGTTCTTTTTGTTATACTTTTTGTTATTCTTTTTGTTGTTATTCTTCAACTTCATCAACTGAGTCAAATAAACAAATATTTCAAAGTCTAACATGGATTCTTTGCTCGAGGGATTTGCGAACTTTTACTGCTCTGGCCAAGAGAAAATGGACACCAAAGGGTGGTCGAGCAAAAACAAAAAAAAAAAAACAGGCTAAATCAATACTTGACTCCTCCTTGTTGTTGGTTTTATTGTTGCGTTTGTTGTTGCTGTTGTTTATCCTGCTGGGGTCGTCGCCTGTCTTCGGCGTGAATCCTTCGTCGGGTTTTGCATTGACTTTCAACCACCGTCTGGGATCGCGAGGGTTCAGGATCAGGGCTGCCAAAATAGAGATAATTTCAATTGAAGTTCTCTTCTCACTTCACTTTTTTTGAAAAGTAATCAAAATTTTTTTGAAAGTACTCAAAATCTGTTGAAAGTAGTAAGCACAATCTTTTGAAAGTAATCACAATTTTTTTAAAGTAATCACAATCATTTGTAATCACAATCTTTTGAAAGTAATCACAATCATTTGAAAGTGATCACAATTTTTTGAAAGTAATCACAATCCTTTGAAAGTTGAAAGTAATTATAATTTCATGAAGTAATATTTTGATAGTACTTAAAATCTGTTAAAATTAATCACAATCTTCTGAAAGAAATCACAATCTTTTTATAGTAATCAAAATCCTTTGAAAGTAATCACAATTTGTTGAAAGTAATCACAATATTTTGAAAGTAATCATTATATTTTTAAAAGAATCAAAATCTTTTGAAAGTGATCACAATATTTTGAAAGTAATCACAATAGTTTGAAAGTAATCACAAACTATTGAAAGTAATCTTTTGAAAGTAATCACAAACTATTGAAAGTAATCTTTTGAAAGTAATCACAAACTATTGAAAGTAATCTTTTGAAAGTACTCACAATTTATTTAAGATAATCAAAATCTTTTGAAATTAATCATATTTTTTGGAAAATACTTCAATCTTTACATACTTGAAAAATACTCAAAGTTTCACAATTTTGAAGTCATGAACAAATTGTTTGCTCACTTGAAAATTTTCTTAATTAATGGTTTCTTTCCATTTCAAAAAAATGAAAAAAAAAGATCCTCCCTTATTTGAAGTATTTCACTCCACACTACACAATTTCACTGCACTTTTTCTTGACTCGTTGACTCCGAAAAAAAAAAACCTTCACCACCACCCCTGGTTCATTTCACCGAGGGTGTTGAAAGGTGAAATTGAATTTTGGGTGGAGAGTTCATTGTGGTAGAAAATTCGAATCCGAGCAAAGCTAATGTAATTGCCAAACACAAACACACACACTCACACACATATACACTTTGATATCAAGTACTTTGGCTCGCCCATCATCATCATCATCATCCTCGTATCCAATATATTCCTTCCACCACCCTATTGTTGTCGTAGGTCTGGCAACACTCATCGTCGTGTCTATAAATTCTGAAAATATTCCCTTCCTTCATTTTATTTAAGTACTCAATTATTGTTTTTATTTATTCCACTCCCTCTCTCTCACTCTTTCTCTCTCTCTTTGACCCTCTCACTCTCTCTCTCTCACTCTCTCTCTTTCTTCCCCACACAATCCTTCCTCCTTCTCTTTATTATTCTCAGTGTATCGTTTTTTTTCGCAGTTTTGTGTTTTTTCGGTTTTCTCTCACTGTTTGTTGTTGTTGTTGTGTTTTCTCTCAGTGTTTGTTGTTGTTGTTGTTGTATTTGGGCGTGTATTTTATTGTGTTTTTCCGTTGCCAGAGGATTCGATTCGATTCCTTTCCCACTCTGCTCACAGGAAGTTTGTTTCAGTTTCTCATCCTTCTTCTTCCTTCTTCTCCTTCTTCTCCTTCTTCTCCTTCTTCCTTCTTCTCTTTGCTTTGCTTTTGTTTGGGGGTTCTTCCGGCTTTTGTTAAGAGCTATTGTTGGTATTTTTATTGTTATTTTTTTGTGTGTTATTTTTGTTGTTATTTTCTGTTGTTCTTTTCTGTTGTTATTTTCTGTTGTTATTTTTGTTATTGCCGAGAACACATTGTGTTCTGTTCCAATAACATTTGATTTCAAAGGATATTCTCCTCTGCATCCCTCCAGCCCTGAAGTCCTTTTTTTCGACGATGCTGCTGGTGCCGGTCGCCCCTGGAGCGAATCGAGAAGAATCGAATCGAGTCGAAACGAAACGAAACGAATCGAAACGTGGCGAGACGAATCGAGACGAGACGAGACGAGAGACGACGACGACGTCGGGGGTGAGACGTGGAGTACGTGACATTAATCACGACCGCTGGCAACGTCTGCGAGACCCGATTCATCAAATCAAGTCGTGCTCTCCATCCTCCTCCTCCTCCTTCTTTCTTCTTCTTCCACATTCTTCTCGGGGATGAAATTTCTTACCATCGATGAAATTTCTTACCACCGATGATATTTTTTCCTATCGATAATATATTTTCCTATCGATTATATTTCTTCCTACCGATAATATTTTTTCCTATCGATGATATTTTTTCCTATCGATAATATTTTTTCCTATCGATGATATTTTTTCCTATCGATAATATTTTTTCCTATCGATTATATTTCTTTCCTATCGATTATATTTCTTCCTACTGATGAAATTTTTTGCTACTGATGAAATTTCTTCCTATCGATGAAATTTTTCCTACCGATTATATTTTTCCTACTGATGATATTTTCTTCTACCGATGATATTTCTTACCAACGATGATATTTTTTCCTACCGATTATATTTTTTCCAACTGATGATATTTCTTCCAATCGATGAAATTTCTTCCAACCGATGAAATTTCTTCTCACCGATTATATTTTTCTATATTTTTTCCTACTGATGATATTTCTTCCTACCAATTATTTCTTCCTATCGATTATATTTCTTCCTATTGATGATATTTCTTCCAATCGATGAACTTTCTTTCCACCGATGAACTTTCTTCCTACCGATGTTATTTCTACCATCAAATCCACCCGAGAACATTCCTATATTTGGCTACTGTGGGTGAACCGACGACATTGAGATCACATTATTTTTTATCTCTAACAACCGCAATATATATCTCTGACAATCAAAATATATATCTCTAACAATCTCAATATATTTCTCTAACAATCTCAATATATATCTCTGACAATCTCAATATACATCTGAAACAATCTCAATATATTTCTCTAACAATCCCATATGAAATGTGAGAAAAAACCCAACCCAATTGAAACCTTTCAGCTCAAGAGGTTCCCATCTTCTCCAACTGAGAATGAACGAATGAAAATGAAACCCTCCCCTCCCCTCATTCAGCACAGAACATTCAGAACTCATCAGAGCCTGTCAAAACCCCCTCTCGTTCACCTCTCCACCCTCTTCGTCACGGTCTCAGTTTCAGTCTCGGTAGCATTAATTGCGATATCGATTTTTTTCTTTCGTTTACTTTCTGAGCTGAGCCTCCATCGTTTCTAGCACAAGGACGAGCATGAAAACGAGAGAACAAGAGAGTGAGGGGGAGAGAAAGAGAGTGATAGAGAGGGGGAGTAAGAGAGAGAGAGAGAGCAATAGAGAGGGCGAGAGGGAATGAAATGCCAAGTTATTATTTTTGTTTTTCCCATCCGATATTTTATATTTTTCTATGCTCGACATGAGAATGGGGGTGCAGTGAGAGAGAGCGATAGAGAGGTTGTGGGTTGGTGAGTTCCGAGGAGGGAGGATCAGTGCCTCAGGGGGGGGGTGTGGGAAGGGATGGAACTTGTAGTTACATGCATGCATCACATCACTCTTGTATATGAGATCCCCAGATGCTTAACTCTGAGGCATTAACAAAAAATGCACCAACGAAACAAACAAGAGAACACACACGAATATGGAGCACAAAGAGGATGGAGGAAAAGAAGGAGAGAGGTGGAAGGGGGGGGAGGGGGGGATGCTGTGCCTTGGGGGGCGTGGCAGGGCTGGAGAAGGGCTCTCACTTGTGAATGTTCAACAGCGTTGAAAGGATTTTGGTTCTGGTGCTTGGGCTTGGGCTTGGGAAATGAGGTCAACTAATGGGTAAAAAAACTAGAAAAAAAAGAAACACAAAAAAAATTGTCATTTCGACTCTTTCGAGAGTAGGAATGAAATGGAGAAACGTGGCATAGTTTTAGGCTTACTACCGTTGAGTTGAAAATATTTTCACTTTATGGAGATCTCGCTCAAGGGATCCGTTTGATCTCGGTGTTCAGAATCAGGACTCGAGTCCTTCTTCTTCTCCTCCTCCTCTTCGTCCTCCTCCTCGTCCTCCTCCTTTGAAAGCCCGCACCATGAGTTTCCGACTCGGCTTATCTTTCTCTCTCAATGTATGTCAGTTATGTGTGTCTACCAGAGTAGTCTGTCTATCTCTCTCCTCCTCCCATCCTCTCCCTCTCTCTCCTCCTCCCTTCCTCTCCCTCTCTCACATACTTCCTTCCTCTCCCTCTCTCACATACTTCCTTCCTCTCCCTCTCTCACATACTCCCTTCCTCTCTCTCTAACTCCCTCCTTTTCCCACTTCTTCACTCACTTAATGTTCCCTTTTGCCACCTTAACTCACTCATTCTCTCTCTCTCTCTCTCTTCTATCACTTTAACTCACTGTCTCTCTCGCTCCCTTCTTCTCCCCGCTCTCATCAACCCCCGGACCCGCCGTGCTGTCAAAAAACTTTTGTCATTTCATTCGGAACTGGTAACTTCAACGTTGCCGACGTCGCCACCTCCTCCACCCCTTGCCACACCCTGCACACTCTGTCGACTACCGACACCATTATTATCATCCCTTTCTTTCCCCTTCTTCTCTGCCGTCGCCATCGCCCATCATCCTCCACCCTTTGTGCCAACACCGTTTTGTGGAAGGAGCCGCCTCGACGATGTTCCTCATCCTCCTCCTCCATCCTCCATCCTCCATCCCCCTGGCACTTGTCTTCTTCTTTTGCATTTTTGTTGTTCCCTTCGACTTTTCCTCTTTCTCATCGACTTTTTCTCTTTCCCTTCGCCTGTATCCCTTTCTCCACCTTCGACTTTTTCCCTTTCTATCACTTCATCTTTGCTTTTTTTCTTTTCTCCTTCATCTTGGCTTTTTTTCTTTTCTCCTTCATCTTTGCTTTTTTTCTTTTCTCCTTCATCTTTGCTTTTTTTCTTTTCTCCTTCATCTTTGCTTTTCTCCCTTCTCCACCTTCACCATTGCCTTTTCCCTTCTCTACCTTTGTCCTTTTCCATTTTCCTTTTTCCCTTTGCCTTCTCCACCTTCTCCTTTGCCTCCTCCCGTTGCCACCTTCCTCTTCATCATCATCTTCTGCTCGCTCCCTTTTTGCATTAGTTTTCAGCAATTTTTCTACGTTCCATCGCGTTGTGTTTTCTTCCTCTGTGATCTTCCTCCTTCACTCTCGAGTCCCGAGTCCCGAGAACACTCGACGATACCAAAACGAACAGAAAACCCAAACCCTACACAAACCCAAAGACCAAAACCCAACCCAACCTCAACCTAAACCCAAACTCAAACCCCAACCTAAACTCAACCTCCTCAACCTAAACTCAACCTCCTCAACCTAAACCCAACCTCATCCTAAACTCAACCTCCCCAACCTAAACTCACGCCCAACTCGTCTTTCCTCGCACCCACCCTGCCTCCCACTCCGGTGGATGGATGGATGGATGGAAATGGATGAGAACCTGAAAGTACATAAAGGGGGCGGCAGAGGGCAGATGCTGCTTCTGCTTCTGTTGCTGTTGCTGTTGCGACTGAGCTGCTCTCCTTCTGCTGCTACGATCGAAGCTTCGCTGCTGCTGCGACCGAAGCTTCTCTGCTACTGCGACTGAGCTTCTCTGCTGCTGCTGCTTCTCCTCAGCTCCATGCTGCTTCACCTCTGCTTCTCCCTCTGCTTCACCCTCTGCTTCTCCCTCTGCTTCTGCCTCTGCTTCACCCTCTGCTTCTCCTTCTGCTGCTTCTTCTCTGTCCCAGTCGCAGCATAAAAAGTTTCACAGAATTGGGAACACGCGCGACGACGAAGTATATATTTTTATTTTTTTCCTTTTTTTCTTTTTCTTTTTTCTCTGTTCGTATCACAGACAGACGGGTGGATAGATGGATGGATGGATGGATGGGACGGACAGACAGGCTGAGGCTTGGAATGCGCCCGCCCTGCTTTAATGTGCTGGTGGTTCCCGAGGGTGGATTGCGTTGGGCTGGGTTTTCGTTTTAGTTTTAGTTTGGGTTGGGTTGGGTTTGGGTTTTTATTTATCTTAGCTTTCTATCTCTCACTCTCTCTCTCTCCCTCCCCCTCCCTCCCCCGCTGACCAACCCTTCGCTGGCGTCTGTGTGAAAACTGGATTCGGGGAGGAAGTTTTTCAGTTAATGGCCTTAAAGTCTGTGACAATTTTTCCCTTGAATTTCCATTCAACTTGTGATGAGTTTGGGTTTTCTCTCTATAATGATTGAGAGAAAGGATGATTGAGATGAGGATGATGGCTTCTTATTCCCATGGAAAGTGGATTCTGTGAAATATTTTAGATGAATTTTCGATAGAAAGCAATAAAGGATATCTACAAATTTTATCGATCAGTTATCGTGATATCCTTCAAATCCTTCTACATTCGAGAAGAGAATAAAAAGGACAACTTGAATTTTTACATGATGATGACGTTGACTCAACCTTTTGCAGATGTTGCAGTAACTCGTGCTTAAGTTTTGTTAACCGCTTGCTGTGTTTAATAACAGCTTCTTCTTGCTACTTCTTCTACTTCTCTCCTTATCCTCACTTCCTCTCCTTATCCTCACTTCCTCTCCTTATCCTCACTTCCTCTCCTTCTCCTCCTTCTCCCTATCCTCCTCCCTCTCCTCCTCCCTCTCCTCCTCCTTCTCCTTCTCCTACTCCATACTCCACGAGGTTGTTTCCTCACCTTTGCAAAGTAATTTCTTTCTTTCTTTGTTTCGTTTTTTGCGGCCTTTTCTCAAAAGGAGGCAGCAGATGTTTGCGGCCACGACCTTAAGCGAAGTTTATGCATTTCTTTATTAATTTATTTATTTATTTATCCACGTACCAAAGTGGAATTCAAAGGAACCGTCTTTTGTCGTCGCTTGTTGTTGTCGACTTTGTTGTTGTCGTCGTCTGCTGCTGCTGCTTATTTCGAGCTGTAAATTTTTTTTGTACTCCTTTTGCTTCTGCTGTTGCAGGTGTTTGACTTGCGACCGAAGTTGGAAATTTTATTCCCCTTTTATACTTCTGTCTGGTGTGGCTTCTTCTTCTCATTGTCTCTCGACCTGTCTCCTTGTCTGTCCCTCTGTTTGTCTGTCCATCCGTCTGTCACTCAGTGATCCATTATCCTCGGTGACTTCTGGCTTCTGGCAATATTTGCGGTCGATATACATATATTCCATCTCTGGACATTTACATAACTCCGGCCCACTCGCATTCTTCGCATCCATCGACAGATCAAATAATTATTATTGCGATTGTATTCGAAAATTTATTGTTGCAACTGTATTCGAAAATTTATTATTGTGATTGTATTCGATATGAACAGATGATAATCGATAGATCGTTTTTATAAAATATCATTCTTCACCATTTGCTTGGTTTTGTGGTCAATTCCCCTTCGTTCTTCTTCTTCGTTTCTCCCCCTCGTTCTTCTTCTTCGTTTCTCCCCCTCGTTCTTCTTTTTTCTCCTCCCCCTCTCGATCCCCTCCAGATAAATAATAATTTTTTGGGTCAACCTCCCAAACATCAAACACCTGTGGTTGGTGGTCGTCGTCGTGATCGCATTTAAGCCTTCGGCAGGTCTTTCGCCTTTTTTTTTTTCTTTGTCCGTATTTCTTATTGTTTTTCTTACCACATTTTTTTTTTTACCCCTACCCCCTTTTTACCCCTCTTATCTATCTATCTATCGTTTCTCTCCCCCCAAGTATTATCTTTCGCTTTGGTATATCGTGATTCAATTGTGTTATCGTTTTGTCGCCCATTCATTATCTCTCCGAAATCAAACCATAGATGGAGAAATATTTTAGGTTTTTTGGAATTTGGAATGCATTTTATTTATTTTGGAAATTTTGGTTTTTTATCTTGAAAATTATTTTTTTTTTGTTTGGAAATTTCTTTTTGATATTTATTTTTTTTGGAAATTTATTTATAAATACGTTTTTTAATATTAATTTTAGATATTTTAAAAATCATTTTTTTTTTTTCTATATTAATTTTTTTCTATATTAAATTTTTTTCTATTTGCATTTTTTTCTGTATGAATTTTTTTTTTCTATATTAAATTGTTTTTCTATATTAAATTGTTTTTCTATATTAAATGTGTTTTCTGCATATATAAAATTTGTTGTCTTTGTAATTAAATTTTTTTCCTTTTTGCAATTTTTCTCCTTTTTTAATTTTTTTTTTATCTATTCAAATTTTTTTTTTAAATTTAAAAATTTTTTTTTTATTATTTACAGTTGTTTTGTAAATATTTTTAATCTTAATTTTTTTTACATTCCATTTTTTTTTTGTTTGTAAATATTACATTTGTTATTTTCAGTATAAAATTTTTTTATATTTTTTTTATATTTTTTTATATTTTTTTTATATTTTTTTTTTGTAATTCATTTTTTTTTTTATTTTTAAATACCCGTAAAACTAAACAATTTTATTTAATATTTTAATTTATATTTATTCTTTTTCATATATTTATTTCTCTGCCATTAAATCGACCTTTCAGAGCTTCCCACGTGCAATTGTGATATTTACGATCCTATCTTCTGTATCTATAACAGAAATAATTGTCCTCAACATTAAATTCAATCACAAATTACACTCAAATTATACTCTGGTCGTAATAATAAACTATGATTATTTCGAAACTAGGGCAAACTTATTTCTTCTTCTTCTTCTACTGTTTTGTAGTAATAATGTTTGATATTTGTTTGTTTTTCAAGCGAAACGAGAAAAGGTTACCAAAGGTCTTTAATAGATGTAGTTCTATAGGGGGGGGGAAATGTATTAAATATAATAATATAATAAACGTTCTGACTTTGAATGTCTACTTGGCCTGCATTCAACCTCGTTCTCGCTCTCTCTCTCTCTCTCACTCGCTATCATTCTCTCTTACTCGCTATCATTCTCTCTCACTCGCACACAGAACACAGAAATTCACTCTGAACTAAAGTGTCTACTGTACAAACGTTGATTCTGCTCGTCTGTCTGTCTGTCCGTCCGTCCTCGGTCGGCTTTAATCTCGGAAATGTGGGACACGTTTGTTTATTTTAATGCAACCCACATTCCAATTGGTCCAGTGCATTCTCTATACAAACACACAGATTCACACAAATTCACAGATTCACACAAATACACAGATTCACACACACAAATACACGAGCGAATCTATACTATATATGCTAATGTTTATACTATTTTTCCTCTAATTCTGCAATGTTTATCAGTGAAATTCCAATGTGAATTTCTATATAATTTATTTCCAATATGAATTTCTATGTAATTTATTTCCAATGTGAATTTCTCTATATGTAATTTTATTTATTTCAACCATTGATTTTTTTGTTTTTAATATAATTCCCTTCCTGTTGTTGTCTCTCTCCCCCCCTCTCTCTCTCTCTCTCTCTCTCTCTCTCTCTCTCTCTCTCTTTCCCTCACTATGGGTCTGCC
The DNA here is from genome assembly GCA_017309665.1 of Coelopa frigida. Lineage (NCBI taxonomy): Eukaryota > Metazoa > Arthropoda > Insecta > Diptera > Coelopidae > Coelopa > Coelopa frigida. The sequence goes on from CM029561.1 coordinate 40,728,912, forward strand.
TTCTGCCATTAGACCAAATGTTTAGAGGTCGTAGAATTTTGTTTGAATTTTACTTCAGCTCCCGCTCATGTCTTTCGACAAGTTTCATTGAGCTTTATTTGTTTTCTTCTTTACATTCTGCGGCCGTGCATTCATTTTGTTATCACTTCCGGGTTTCGTTTCTCTTCGTCTTCGAGGGAAAGAGGGAGATAGAAATAGATTTCTTTGAAATGGTGGCCACTTTGAGGAAGTAAAAACGACATATGATGAATCGAGGCAATTGCATTGGCTTTTGTTTTGATATTAGTATGCGTTTTTGTTGTTATTTTTCTCGTTGTTATTGTTTATTAATTCAAGTGGCTGCAATTACAGCAAAAATGTGTGAACAATTACCTGCAGATGTTTTGTTTCTCCCCCCCCCTCCCCCCTGACTTCAGCTCGATATCTGTTCGTATGCATAGTTTTGTTGACGTACACATATAATATAATTTGTAAATATTTTCCCCATTCTCTCTCTCTCTTTTCTCCTTATTATTGCATCACTTGGGCTGGGGTTTCTCTTCAACGATTGCGCTGATTTATAGATATCTGCCAGACAGACAGACAGACAGACAGACTGTCTGCCGCCTCTATCTATATGTCTGTTTGTCAGACTATCGGTCTGTCTGTCTATCTATCCATGTAGTCTCTGACGTAAATCCTCTCGCTTAAAATACCAGCCTTAATTGCTTTTCTATTGCCATTTTGTGCGGTTTTTTTTCTCTTTCTATTTTGTTTTTCTGCTCATTTTCTCATTTCCAACAATTCTGTGTCAAGGTCGAAGTATGAAAAATAAAACAAAACAAAAAACCATTATAAAAGATAAAGTATACATCAAAGCGAGTGTATAAAAAATAAAGTGGGGAAAAAAATAAAAAAATAAAACACAATTAATTAACACGAGGTTCCGAGGTTTCCACAGACTTCGCCCTCATCGTCGTCGTCGTCGTCGTCGTCGTCGTTGTATTTCTCGCAACGATCTGGCAACACGTCACACACGTGACGTTTATTCAAATGATTTTCTATTTCCATTCTCGATTCATATGCAATCAGATCAATTATCGATAACAAACGGCGGCACAGTGGGGAAATTCATAAAAAATCTGTGAATGGGATTTTTTTTCTTCCCAGTAAAAAATCCCAGTTCATTGATGTCGATGTTTTATTCAATTTAATGCGTTTTTTTCAATTTAATATTAGTCATCCAATAAAATACGTGGTTTCCCCCAGTTGACTTCAGCATTCATCTCGAATGTGATGTTTTCTGAAATGAGAATCTCATTTAATTCCAATGAAATTAACTCCAATCATCACATATTCGTATTATTCATATAGTTCATAAATATATATATTTCTTGTTCTAATTCGAATTTTGTGAGATTTCTGCTTAAAGTTCGGAAGGAATATCATTTTTGGTTCTGAATTTGAAGAAGAATCGGGCTGGGATTGTATTTTCTCGTTTTATCGCATTAGCAAACATTAAATTTCATGTCTGACAGCGCAATGAAGAAAATCGATATCACCCAACCCCATTTTCCAGCTCCCTGCACTCGCTTTCTGCTCTCTGTCTCTCTCTTTCTCTCTCTGTGTCTCGTTCTGTCTCCCTCTCTCCTTCTGGCTGGCTCTCCATGTACATAAAGGCGAACTTTGGAAATTAAATTGAACAGCAACAACAACAACAGCAATAGCAACGGAAGAACAATGAAGACGAAGAGGAAGCAACTAAATCCACAACAACAATAACAACAACACACGATGCCCACCCCATTTTTGTTGTCGCCCCCCCGGGTGGCAACGACGGTGTCATTGCACCACTCCCAGTGACGCGCGCATCAAGCTTTCAACACATAGATAGACAGACAGACAGATGGACAGACAGATAGACAAAGAGACAGACAGACAGATGGACAGACAGATAGACAAAGAGACAGTCAGATAGACAGATGGAGAGACAGGCAGATAGACAAAGAGACAGACAAAAAGATAGACGAATGAATAGACATAGAGATAGACAGGCAAATAGCCAGCAGGAGCAGCAGGATAACAAGCGGAAGGACCGACAAAAAGACAGACAGACAATCAGACAGACAGATAGAGAGGCGGAAGGAGGAGAGAAGGAAGGAAGAGAGAAGGAAGGAAGAGAGAAGGAAGGAAGAAAGAAAGAGGGAAGGATGGATGGAAGAATGAAGGAATACATAGAATCTGCAACAAAAGCGGAAATTCCTGAAATTGCAGAGCAGAACTTTATCGGACGTCTCCTCCTTCTCTTTCACTCCCCTCTCCTTCCCATTTCTCTCAACTCTCCACCTTTCCTCTCCACTCTCTTTCCCACCCTCCGAAGCCAGGGGTGGTCGTCGTGATGGAACGAAACACGAGATGGAACGAAATGGAATTGAAGTTTGGTAGACGTGACAAGAGCTGCTTGTCTCGGTGTGTGTGTGTGTGTGTCTGTGTTTGTGTGTGTGGCCCGGCCGCCTGGGATGAAGAAGTTCTGTGTTACATGCTGTATAACAGTATAACAGTTAGCCACACATACAGTATAACAGTTGGACCCACATTGAATCTCTCAAGTGATGCCCTGCTGTCCATGATTTCTTGATTTTAACTTTAACTTCTAAAAAATATTCCCTCCCCACAACAAGCATGATTGAAGGGCGTGGCAACCATTAATATTGAAATTATCAAAAATATCAATATAGAAATATTATTATTTAAATATTTATTATTTATTTATTTAAGTCTACATATTGTAATAAATGTATTTATTTATTTATTAACTCGAATATTTTCGATTTCATTAAACATTTATATTTTAATTTTCCTCCATTAAGATTGTTTTTTCGAAACCTTTTTCTTATTTTTCCTTCTGTTTCTTTCTTTTGCAGACTGCTTATAAAAAACATTTATATATATATCCACATAAATATATATATATAAATAACAATACATATATGTATATGTATCAGAAACTCTCGTTTTGGATTAAGCTCGATTCTGATTCTGTTTTAATAATTTCCACATAAATTAATAATAATCAGCAACTACAACAACAACAAGAATAATCAATCAATCGATCGATCGATCGAACAAACGAATCCAAAAAGAACGTAAAAGTTAAACGTGAACGTAAACGTTAAACGTAAACGCAAACGGAATACGAAGAAGAAGAAGAAGACGGAAAAATATTTGCTTGCGCGCAAATTCGGATTCCGAAGAAATCGGAGCCGTCGTGTCGAAGTCGAAGACGAACGAAGTCGAAGTCGTCGTCGTCGTCGTCGTCGTTTGTCGCCGTTGTCGATCGACTTTGGAAAATGTTTCGCTTTAAAAATGAATCGTTTTCTTAACGTTCAGCAAAATATTAAATTACGCAACCATCATCAGTTGTTATTTTATTTTGTTGTTGTAACTGCGACATCATCGTCTTCATCATTCTATCATCATCTCGATCATAATCACCATTGTCATTGTCATCATCGTCATCAGTATACTTCATCAACGTCATCGTCGTCGTCATTCTCGACACTCGCTCGCCATAAAAAGCATCATCATCATCATCATCATCGGCGTCATCATCATTATCATCTGCAGAAACAACATCGATAGTTGCAAAAGTTTCGACAGAATCGTTTCTTCTCCCTCGTTGTCACAACTGTTGTTGTTTCTCTAAAAAGAAATTTCATTCATTTCGAAAATCATCAACAACAACAACAACAAAACACAATACACATTTAAACTAATACTGCAACAACAACAACAACAAGAACAACAATAACAAGAACAACAACAACAATAACGACGGCGACAACAAGAACAACAATAATAAAAAGAAGGAAGAAAAAGGAACAACAGCTGAAATATATATATATTGAAATCATCACAATCACAAGGATAACCGAGAGCCGTTTAAAGTGACGACGCAACGTGAGAACGGCGTTGGTTGGTGGCGGCAACGACTGCGCACACCACTGCCAACACCGCAATATGGCAACACCGCAAGTCAAGGACTTGGTGTTGCGTTCGCCAGCCGGCTCATCTGAAGTTGTAACATTCTCGTGGCCATTGCAAGTTGGCTCCGGCCAAGACAAGCACGACAATGGCATCGATATCATCGATACGATTAAGTTCGTATGCGAGGAGCTGCCCGGAATCTCATCCGCATTCGAAGAGATCAATCTCAATCAAATCGACACTGCCTGCTACAAGACTATGACAAATCTTGTCGATAGATTTAATAAAGCTGTAGATAGTATTGTTGCATTGGTAAGTATCACATCCCAACCTTCCTTCCTTCCTTCTCCCACTTTCTCTCACTTGTTCACCATATGAAATTAATCTCAATCTCTCTCTCTTCCTACCACCCCACTAGGAAAAAGGAACATCACTGCCCGCGGAACGGTTGAATAAATTCGCCCATCCCAGCCTTTTAAGACACATTCTACAATTAGTTTACAATGCTGCCGTCTTGGATCCCGACAAACTCAACAACTACGAACCCTTCTCACCCGAAGTCTACGGTGAGACCTCATACGAGCTCGTCCAACAGATGATCAAACATGTTCACGTCACCAACGATGACACGTTCATCGATCTGGGGTCGGGCGTCGGACAGGTCGTCCTGCAAATGGCCGGCTCCTTTCCGCTCAAGACATGCATCGGCATCGAGAAGGCCGACACCCCGGCTCGTTATGCCGAACGCATGGACGCCTACTTTCGCCAGTTCATGGCGTGGTTCGGCAAACGCTACTGCGACTACAAACTGCTCAAGGGCGATTTCTTGGTCGACGAGCATCGCGAGAAGATCACCTCGTCCTCGTTGGTCTTTGTGAATAACTTTGCCTTCGGGCCGAACGTCGACCATCAGCTGAAGGAACGATTCGCCGATCTGCGCGATGGAGCGAGGATTGTGTCGTCGAAATCCTTCTGCCCGCTGAATTTTCGCATCACCGACAGGTCTGTTTCACATCTCATATCATTCGCATTGTCATTGTTTCTAATTTGGTCTATTTGTTTGTAGAAATCTAAGTGATATTGGAACAATAATGCATGTGAGCGAAATACCACCGCTTAAAGGATCCGTGTCGTGGACTTGTAAGCCCGTCTCGTACTATTTGCATGTCATCGATCGAACGATACTCGAGCGTTATTTCCAACGATTAAAAACACAAAAAGGTGCTGACGAACATGTTGGTAAGTAATCGGTCGGAAGTGCGCCACAAACTAAACTACTACTACAGAGCTGACACCATCTGGGCTGTGGAGGCAAAAAAAAACAAACAAACCTTAAGAGAGGCGCTAAATTAAGCTATAACCAAGCTAAACTCAATCAATCAATCAATCAATCAATCAATCAAATCCACTTCAAATTCCCCCCAAAAAGAAACACTCACAAAAATTGATCATCTCAGTCATACACAAAGTGCATTGAATCGATCATTTCTATAGTTTTTATTATTCTGTTTATACTATAAATGTATTTTCTTCTAAATTTTATTTTAGTGTTGATTTGGCTTTAGTCTTGATTTGGTTTTAATCTTGATTTTGTTTTAGTCTTGATTTGGTTTTAGTCTTGATTTGGTTTTAGTCTTAAATTTGTTACTCTTATTTTAGTTGAATGTTTAAACATCTAAATAGACAATGAATTAACGTTGATTTCCTCCTTATTCCACCAGGATCCACTCGTACCACACGAGATCGTGCCAAACGTGAAGCCAACAATCACGCTGCCATGAATAATCATCATCATAATAACTCCAATAACTCGAATTCCCTTGTGAATCGTACAAATTCACCGGCTACCGTCAACAACAACAACAACAACAACCACGCCTCTACTGCCCACCACAACAACACAAAGACACGGCAACAGCAACACATGCATCAGCAACAGCAGCAGCAGCAGCAACAACAACAGCGCAGCATGGAGATGGACACATCGACGGAAAGCGATGGCGATGGAACGACAGCGAATGGAAGCAACTCCAATGGCGGCAACACCAACGGCAGCGGGCCGACGACGCGCAAAGTTTGGTCCGATTGGTGCAGCTCGAAGGGCAAGAGCTCCCAGTCCGACGATGAGGAGAACAATAATTTCAGTAGCACCACGAATTCGCGCAACGCACGCGCCACCACACAAAAGAAACGCAAGAAGTTGACACGCAAGGCGGCGATCGCAAGCAAGAGTGCGGCAGCAGCTCAGCGTGAGGCGGCGGCGAGGGAACGTGAAGCGGCGGCGTCAGTTCCACCCAATATGAAGGAGTCCTCGTCGAAGGAAGATGGAGCCACGGGGGGACAATCGACTGGGCCGGGGAAAGGACGCAAGGGCCGCTTGAAGAAGGGTCCCGGCCGGGGCAAGAAATCCCTGAAGATCGTCGGCCTCGATGTGCTGCACAAGCAAACACTGTTGAGCACATCGGTGGAGGTGATGAGCAAAAAGTTACCGGCTGCACCGGGTTGTGTTGACCAACAATTGACGTCTCTGCTCACCGGCGACATGTCGCACACTGAGCTGGAGATTCCAGAAGCGCCGCAGAACACACCGTATGCGTTGCAAATTCTGCTCGATGTCTTCCGGACGCAGTATATGTCGATGATTGAGCAGATGAAATCGAAGGCTTTCATTCCGAACATCAAGCGGCAGATACAAATCGAACAGGAGCGAAAGCAGCGGATCAAGAATCGCGCCAGCCAATTGGACAAGCAGATCAAGGTGCTGATCGATGACAGCGTGGCCCTGCTGAAGGTCCGGATGAACGAGTTGGGCATCAATGTGTCGTCGCCGAATGATCTGATAGCGAAAGCGAAGGAGATCGTTGGCCGACACAAGGAACTCCAGGGCATAGCGAAGAAAATCCAATCGCAGGTCACAACCTGCGAGCTGGAGGAGAAGCGTTTGTTGAAGAAGAACCTGCAACATTTGCCGGAATATCAGAAAATGTACGGGAATGGAAAGTTGAAGCCCGATATACCGGGGATTTCGAATTCGCACGATCTCTCCGAGGCGGCAGCGCATGAGCTCATTCTGAAGGAAATCGCGAATACGCTGGCGCAGCGCAAGAAATTGTATGCGCAGGTTTCAAATATCGAGAAGGAGGCATCCGCTTTGGAGAAGGCGGCCGAGGAGCGGAGAACAGCGGCTGCTCTGCTAGCCCAGGGCACCAACATGACTGTGGCGAACATGTCAACGTCGACGATGGCGCCGACTTCCTCCCACGGCAACGCCCACTCCACCGCTCCAGCCACGATAACACCCGCGACGACGACGTCGATGCAACCGCTGCAACTGACCTCGGGCACATCGATTTCAGTGACGCCCAGTGCCGGAGGAGCAGCGACGACGACGACGACGACGACGAAGCCGAAGGCGTCGCGTCGGAGTCGAGACCACCGAACACGATCGCAAGAATGGCCCGATGTGCCGGACGTTGGCAAGATCGAGGAGAGCAACCCCGAAGTGTTGGCCCAGAAGATATTGGAAACTGGACGGCAAATTGAGGCTGGCAAATTTACGGCGACAACGAATTACGGCAACAGCAACAAGCAGTTGATGATGCACGGCAACCAACCGAACGAGGAGAAGCGACACAAACACCATCGCAGCTCGAGCAGCGAATCCGTCTCGAGTGCCTCGATGATGTTGGGACCTCATGATAGCACTTTGATGCCAGCCCCACCAGCCACAAAGAACCAGATGGCAGCGAGCCAAATGGTCCAGCAGCAGCAGCAGCTGCCGCCGGTCTCAACGTCCTCGAATCCAACGTCAGCTGCTCTCCAACCCTCAACGATGCGTGGCTCGAGTATTCTGCCGAAATGTGAACTTCCCGGAAGTCGAAAGTCGGGCGGAAGTAATATTCAGGAATCACCGAAAGTCGCCAACTTTGAGGATCGCCTGAAGAGCATCATCACGTCGGCGCTGAACGAAGACCAGGAGCATCGCAAGGCACAACATCAGCTGCCACCATCCGGATTGATGCAGGAGGTGACTCCCGCGCCCTCGCCCCAACAATCGCCGGCACCGAAACGAAGTAAACACGCATCGTCTGCGGCGGCATCATCGAGTGCTGGGCCGTCACAACATTTGCCACCGCCACCGCAAGCGCCAAACAATCTAAGCAATATTATCACTGTAGCAACTCAGGGTCTAACGCACCTCAATGCGACCACCACAATATCACCGATAACCCCACCACTCCAACTACCGGCCGGTGCCGCCGCCGCCGTTCCGTACGGTGTCAACGTGAACCCAGCGCCGCCGTCGCAACATTACAAATACAACAGCAGCAGCAGCAGCAGCAAGCAATCGTCTTCCTCGTCGTCCGCATCCGCCCAAAAGTATGCCGCAAATCCAGCCCAGTCCCTGGCTCTGGAGTCGGCGGCCAAGTATCATCATCATGTGCCGCCTCCGTCGCAACACCAACAACAGCACCAACAACAGCATCTCAATCACATGCAACAGATGCATCAATCGATCTACGCTGCAGCCGCTGGCGTCCCAGCCGACTTGGCTTTCCATCGTCGCCGCAGTTCGATCAGTGCGGCCAGCAGTTACGAACACTTTGCCGCCCAGCAACAGCAGCATCAACAGGCGATCATGATGGCGGCAGCTGCTGCCGCTGCCAGCCACCATCAGCCACTGCAAGCATCGGTGGCGTCTTCGTCCTCGTCCTCGTTGTCGTCGTCGCTCATCGGACCACATCCCGGTCTGTTGCCGCTCGAGTTCAAGGCACCCAACGTGGCCGAGAATCTGATGTCGTCGTCGTCGTCGTCGCAACGTTCCAGCAGTCGCGACATGATGGACGAACCGCTTGTGGTGGCGCCTCGTTCCAGTTCGGCGAATTCCGATTCGGCCGTGATGTATTTCCCGCCCACCCGGGATCGTCTGATGTCGCTGGAACGGAGTGCAAGTCGTGAGTCGGCCGTGTCGCAGCCGCTGCCGCCGCATCAACAGCCACCGCAGCCGAGTCGACCGAGTTCGAACTCATCGCAACCGGATTACACGCAGGTTTCACCGGCGAAGATGGCTCTGCGACGCCACCTATCGCAGGAGAAGCTCAACCAACAGCATCCACCGACAGCCGGTGGTGGTGGTGGTTTGCCGCTGTCGAAGACAATCGGTGACCTGGTGAACGGTGAAATCGAACGTTCACTCGAACGCACCCTCGAGATATCGCATCAGAGCATAATCAATGCAGTGGTGAACATGAGCACGGTTGGCTCGGTGACAGGAGCGAAAGTCGGTGGCGGTGGCGGTGGAACTGGTGGAGCTATGCACGAGAGGAACAACTATAATGAGCGAGGTGCCGGAGGCGTCTATGGAGAACGCGATAATGGACGAGAACGTGAGCGAACGCATTCGAACGAGCGTCTGCTGATCAATCCCAATGTCCAGCGACCGGAACGAGTTCACGTTCGAGTCCTCGATGATCATCAGCCAGCTCATGGGCCGGGGGGAGTTCAACATGGCAACAGCAACAACAACTACCCGGTCATGGACATCTCACCGCGGTCGACGAGTTCGACGGGCCGCAAATCGCCTCAGGCTCACAACTTGAGCACGCTGGCGCATGTGGCCTACAATCACAAGACGGGCCCTGTTGGAGTTGGACACGACATGGTCGGTGGCGCCATCAGCCTGAAGATGCCCTCATCATCGGTTTCACCAGCCAATGGTTCGCGTGGCAACAACTCGGTGAATAATTACAATCATCGTGATTCATCATCAGCACCATATCATCATCTGCCTTCATCGTCAACACCTTCGTCCGCGTCCGCGTCGTCGGCGTCATCATCATCGTCTTCAGCGGCGTCATCGTCCTCGTCGTCGATAGGTTTACAACGAGGCACCGGAGTCGCCGCATCATCTTCATCATCGACGAGACGTGAATATCAAGCTGTGGCTCTTCCTCGCGCCGAAATGAAGGGCTGCATCGAGGCGTATTTCAACGAGGAGCAGCAGCAACAACACCATCAACAGCAGCAGCCGAAGTCGTCGAAGGAACGGCCCACAGCGCGCAATGGGCGCATTAACGGTGGCAATGCACCACTAGAAGGTAATGTTCTCATATTAATTTGACTCGTATGCATTCCTCTGAAACCTCTGAGTGAAGAGGGAATCGTTAAGTTCGCCATATCCGAAGAACTCTAGGATTATAACAATAATACTCTCGTTTCTTTACTTATAAAAAAAAAAACCAAACAAAAATAAACAAAAAAAAAAAAACAGTTTAGATCATCATCCACAACTCACACAGATGTTCTAAAATTGTTTTGTATGTTCTATATAAGAAGAAGATATGGCTGAATTACGTTAGATGCCACACCAAAGAAGTTGAGGCTTTTGATGGATGTCCATCCACCACATCACATCACATTTGCTTGAGAGATTTTTAGTTTATTCATAATTATTATTGATTCATGATATCAGTTTATTAATCAAATTGGTCCAGCACTTGATTTTTTGTTATCACATTCGGGAGTTAATTTACAATTATTATTGCTTATAGTGATAATTACTATTACTTGTAGTGATGATTATTAATACTTATAGTGATGATTATTTTGTTTAAAAGGCGATAAAAACGTTCGTATACATGCATATATATATATATTTGGAAGTCAATACCTTAAAACAAACGCATGTTATTTCGGTGGTTTCTCTCTCATTAATTCCTCTTATTTATATTGTGTTCTTTTTTTTTGGTACATTTAGGCTTGGCAGCATCCTTACAAGATCACGTTATGGCATCACGGAAATTCAAAGAAGAGAACGAACGACGTGCAGCGGTTGCAGCCTCCACAACAACAAGTGATCATCATTATCCACATCAGCATTTGAGCTCGAGTTCTGCTGCCGGCCATCAATCGTATCAATCGATGGCTTCTGCTGGCCAAGGATCGACGCCAACCAGCTCGACAATGAATCACAACGGGTCGCCAGTGAAGGTGGAAAGTGAGTAAAAAAAGAGTGTGGCCATAGACATAGAATGAGTGATTAATTTCCAATTTTCTCCCCCCCTTTGCAGTTGGTCACAAACGCACGTCACCGGTTGTAGCTCAACATCCGCGTCCATCGAAAATGCCCCACTATTCGCACGAGCCAATGCAGCAGCAGCAACATCAGGCGACTAGTGGCTCCTCCTCGGCTCCTTCACAACAGCAACAACACCATCCTCATCAGATGCAGCACCAGCAGAATATCTCACTCCATGGACTTCATGCTGCCACATCGTCGTCGTCCTCGTCCTCCACAACAGCAGGATCTTCTTCACATCTGATGATGGCCTCGAGCAATCCCTATGCGAATGTCAATGGCCACGCAGCTGTCCATTCGTCCACCGCGAATCCGACAACTCCGATCACAACAGGTCGCCGGACGAAGATGCCCATGGAACCGCTGCTGATGAGTCCCGAAATCAATTCGATAATGGGTGATGATGCACGACCGTTGCCGCTTTCATCGCGCCATCAGCAGCAGCAGCAGCAACCGCAGACGACGACGACGCCGATTGTCGGTGGTGGCGGCGGACGGAACGGCGATGACGGTAAGAATGCTAATAGCCAATAGCTGTTACAATTCAACTTCTAGTTCTACCCACACCACTCCACCACTATCATAACTTCTACCCCCAACAACTACCGCCACAAGCTCTTCCAAATGAATAATCCTCTGCTTTGATTAATCACCCTCTGCTCTGATCATTTAAAACAGTACTATTATTATTGAGAATTATGTTTACGATTATTTTTATATACATTATTATATATATATATCTACAAAGAGTCAAGTGTTTTTGAATTTTTACTATATCATCTGTAAAACATATGTATTAGTAACAGACTAGTTGTTATCAAATTATGTGATATCTAACTTGACTTTAGTTTGGAATATTTCATTATTAGGTTATTAGCTAATTATTTTCAAAAGATTCGCAAGAGTTGTGTTCTTAAATGGTTTATTTTTGAAAGGGTTTTCATATTTAATATTGCTCCGAAACAAGTAAATCTGTTTCTAAATATTTTTTTTAACAATATTTTTTGGAAATGTATTTTGAAGAAGATGTAATTTTTTATTTCGATTATTGCACTTTTCATTACAAACAAATTATTATTATTATTATTATTCATTTGACATGCATTTTAGTTTTTAAACAAGAACTATTATTATTATTGTTTTACTCACAGCTTTTCCTTTTTTTTTATCAATCGTATTTTTTTAATATATAAGTTTAATTTCTAATAGTTTAATAGCCGATTTATTGTAATGAATGGTGTTGTAAAACCTCTATATATTAATATATTATTATGTATACGATTCCTAAGAATGAAAGAAACACAACTTCAAACCAATATTCATGCAGCTTTTTTTATTTGTTCTATGTTTATATGTATGTACAAAAACACTAACAAATGTCTTGTTGTTGTCGTCTCAATCTATGTGTGGATGGGGGGGGGGGGGGAATAAACTATTGCTCCCATAATTCTTAACTTTAGTCTTCTTCAACTTCTTCTTATCGAAATAACCAGATGGCACAGTAGTAAAGAGGAAAGCAAATCAAATTAAATTTATATTATTATTCAATTCATTACAATAAACAAAATCGGTCCGGTTACGGTTAAATTTTACGGTATTATTTTAGGTTTAAGCATCAGTGTATTCCAAATCATAGAAATGAATAGTTGACGTCGATATATGGCGTTCAATATAAAAATAATTGGTCTATATAAAATAATTGGTGAATTAGAGGACACTTCATCCTAACAATAGACTAAACAAAACCCGTCAAAACTAATCCAAAGTACTACCAAAATCTATCCCCAAACTCCCACTCGAGTCCACATTCGTCAATCATGACAAATCATCCTCATCATCCCGTTTCATTCATGTGTCATGTGCAAATAGAAAATTCAATTATATGATAAAATTGTTTGATCAAAATTTAAAACAACTCTCCCGTATCCCTCCTTCCTCCCATACAGTTGTTGTCGTCGAATTGGATCGTCGTACATATTTTTCCCACTACGATCCAAGACGCCGTCGTTCTCGCCATCTTCTTCGATCCGTAAATCAAACGGAATCGCGATCGCGATCTCAGTCTCCCCACAACCCACAACCAATTGGATTTGTAGCCGATAGTTGTTGTAGTCCGCACAGTACAAATTCAAATAGTACATACTATATGCATAGAAATTAATTAAAAAAAAAAAAAAAACAAAAACTCCCGTATGAAAAATATTATTCACACAGAAATTCAATATTGTTGTTGTTGTTCTTCTGATCCACAAGCTCAATAAGCGATGATATACAAAAATTTCAATTGCATAAAATAATATTACAAAATGTCGAGGTAAGTTTTTTTTTTCCAAAATTCCAATTTTTTTTTTGTTTCATTTTGTTTTTGTTTGATTTGATTTATTTACTTATTTACACCTTATTCTGTTTTTACACGGTTTTTCTACACTGTTTTTTCGCTGTTTTATACATGGTTTTTCTACACGTTTTTTCCCTTGGAATCAATCTACCGTGTAAAAACAGAATCAGGTGTACATACATATATTTTTTATCCTATCAGTTCTTATGTAATATACAAATTGTTTTTCTTAAATTTTGCATACATAATATATTTTTTTATTTTCAATAATCACATCTTAGTTTAGAATTTCGAATAGATAACTAATATTAAAATTTTAAGTTAAGTCGGCAAGATCACTGATGATGATGATGATACCGACAATGATTATGTAAATAGTTTTATACTTCATTTAGGATTATTATCTATCAATTGTCTGAAGAAGGCTCTTAGGACAGATTTTTTTTATTTTGTCGGTATTAAAGCAACAACTCATAGGTGAAAGAGATCGTCCATTGGTTTTTCGATAAAGAGATATATTGGAAAGTTGAGCTTAGGTCTGAACTTCTCTCGTGATATTTCGCTTAATTTTTGCATCGGCTTTGCATTAACCAACTAGCTTTGAATATGTTTTTTCTCCTAACATTTTTATTTTTATTGCTTTGCGGTACCTCTCTCTCTCTCTCTCTCTGTCTTCAACCCCCCTCCCCCCTGTACATACACCAATCAACCAAGTAGCTTTTCCGCATTAAACGAATGAATGATTGAATGATCAATGAAAAAATCCATGCTAAATAATCCATTATTCTTCGATTGTTTTTCTCTCTCTTCGCCCACTCTCTTCGACCACGATTAGATGATGTCATCGCCGACGACGAATCCCATTGGCAGCATCGCGTCAGCTCGGGCTTCGATCGCCTGGTCGCGTTCGCCTCGACCGAACTGGACAAGACCCGACGCTCGATCGACACCGACACCGTGCCCTCGTCGATCAGCTGCAACACCTCGCCGGACTCGGGGATAACGCACAGCAGCAGCAGCAACTCGGATGCGGCGCGAACGTTTCTCTCCACCTCATCGACGTCCTCACAATTGGACATGCCACTCGGCGGCGGCGGTGGAGGAGGCGGCGGCTGCGGCGGCAGCAGCTTCGGCAGCTACAACAATCTCAATCATCACGTGAGCCATGCGAGCGATCATCTCAGCGACAGCAGCATCAAGTCGGACTCCACATCGCTGGCCATCACGCTGAAGACGTCGTCGTCGCCGGCAGATGCGAGCGCCATCGAAAGTCCACCGCTCTCGGACATCGGTCTGCCGCGGACGCCGAGCCCCAATGCGGCCGTTGCGACCCCGCCCTTGGCCGCGGCCACGATTGCGGCGGGCAAAGGTTCGGTGGCTGTCGACGCGAGCGACTCGCAAACGACGCCGACTCCGGGAGCAGAGGGTGGTGGTGGCAGCAGCAGCAGCAACACGCTGAAGATCCCCTTGAAATACCAACGCAAGTCGAAATCCTCCTCCGAGAAGCACTACAAGAAGAAGTTCTGCGAACGCAATTGGGAATACGATTGCGACGAGCTGATGGCCTATTCGTCCTCATCGTCGGCGACGGCAGCCGATGCGGCGGGAACGACAAACGGCGCGGTCGTCGCTCTGGAGCAGGAACAACTGAAGGTGGCCAAGTCGCCGAAAGTGATGAGCAGCGGCCTGATGATTGAGTCCGACGTCGGGGGCAACAGTAACAGCGGAGGAGGAGGAGGAGGAGCGACGGCGGCGATGGCGGAAGGAGCTGGGAACGCGACCGCAAACGAATCAACGAATATGGTAACAAATCACAATCACCATCACTCATCGAATTCGTCGTCGTCGAATTCGAATTCATCGTCGTCGCATCATCACCACCATCATCATCATAAGTCGTCGAAGTTCCGGCCGAAGGGGAAGGATTGGGATTGGTCCCATGACAGCGGCAGCAAGAACAAGGCGAATGTGACCACAACGGAATCAGCAACGACAAATGTTAATTAAGAAGTAAAAACAACAAACAAACAAACAAACAAACACAATAACCAAACCAACAACCACAACATGTTAAACAGAGTTAATTTGATTAATTCATTGATTTTCATCTTTATATAACCATATATATAGATTTGTATATTTTTGTTATGCTTTATTTTTATGAATTGTTTGTTTTCCTACCTACCACCTTTGTTCTCAAATATTTATATTTTAATTACTTTACTTTCGTATAAGGATAAAAAAAACAAAAACACCACTTCACTGTTCAATACTTTAACCGATATTAAGTTCAAAAGTTGCGAAAGATTTCTTCTGCCCGTGGCGGAGAGTTTTCGAGTTTTTAGTGCATAATTTTAGGCTTTATTGAATATTGAAAAGAAAAGAAAAAACACCCATGTTTTTTGGAAAATTTATTTTCTTAAGCTAATTTTGATTGTTTGAAAAACCCCAACTGAATTCGCCTTAAGGCGAATGGAAAAGTTTTACATATTATTATATTTATTTCTGTTAAATTTATTTACTGTTGCGTTTACTGTTTACTTTACTTTATTGAGGAAATGAACAACAATCAATAAACAAAAAAAATCACATTTGAAGTGAATGGGACCAACTATTGTTAACACACACACACACACACGATCTTATGTCCAAGCCCAAGAGACGAGACGAGGTGTACTTTTTTCAATTAAAGTACTATAATATATTACATATTAACTCCAACTGACCGATAGATAGAGAGACAGACAGACAGATGGATGGACACTTGTGCTAATGGTCGAGACTTCGCCATAGCCATAGTTTGAGAGGAGACGAAGGAACTTACTGCCAAGTCAGCCATGGCCCTATTATTTGGCTTATTTACATACATACATAAACATAGACATACAAATACATACATACGTATAAATCCTTTGAAGATAGTACAATTTTTTCTTTTGTTAATAATAATGAACAACCAACCAACAAAAATGAAGCATAAAATGTTATTTTCTTGATACATCATCTATTTAATTATTTTCTCACGTGTTTTTTTTTTTTATTTTATAACCAATTGTTTTATATCCTAAATACAAATTATATTGAAAACTATTATATATTGAACATGTTAATTTCTCTACATATATTTATTTATTTTCAAAATAACACTTGAGCTTAGAATTAATTCAAAAAATAGCGGTAAGTTTAGTTTGATTTGTAAAATAATTTAATTTAAAAAAGAAAACAAAATGAATTGCGAACTGATTTAGTTGAATTTTTTGGAAAATCTAATTTTACAAAAGCAAAAGCGAAAAGAAAAACCTAAAATATTTAAGAAAGTAAGAAACTTGAACGACGTATCTAGTGTGAATAATTAAATATCGAAGATTAATGGAAAAGGAATCGGATTCAATGCATATGAACACGAGTACTGAAAACTAATGGAAAATGAAATAATGCAAGACCGAATAAAATGCAATTTTAAATAGTATTTGTTAAGTAATTAAATAAGTAATAAATTCATCTACTACTATCACAAAATCAAACACAACTTTTATTCCCACTTGTATTTTTATTTTTTTTTTAATTTAAGTTCAAGCAGAACTTTGGTGCTTAAATAAATAATCAGAGAGATCTTAGAATGACAATAATCTGCGTAACATGAGCTAGAAGATTTTCAAAATTTCACACAATTTTTCATTTCCTTTTATCTTTGACGACTGAATTGTTTCCCCACATAATTTCTTCAGTTTCTTCTCCTTGATTCACTTTGGTTCACTTTTGCTCCTCTCGAGCCCTTCACCAACTTTTGCTTTGCTACGCCGCAAATTGTTGTCATTAAACAAACAATTGGCCTTGCTCCATATGAAAATGGTTCGATTCGAAATTCGAACACCCAGAAACAGATTCTAAATAGAGGATTTTACTGAGTTTTAAAGGAACCTCACTCAATAGTTCTCACGATATGATATTATTTACATAGGAAAAATAGGAAATAGCACGCGTTTTTGATGAGGATTCAAGATTGATATATATTGGGGGATTATTATCGTCGATAGCCTCAATGTATCAATGAAATGTACGTAAACCTTACACATACATACATACATATTAGTATACATATAGTAGATGTTTTGTGTTTTTAGTTACATACATACATGCATTTGCCACCTCAGAGAGAACGAACCCGAAACGTTTTCAAACTTTACGACAACTTCAAATCAGGAACAACATTTTGCAACAACAACAAATAACAACAAAACAAAAGGGAAATCATATATGAAAGTGTAAAAAAAAAAAAAAAAACAAATTCAAACAAATACGTATCTAGTTTAAATAGAAATAAACGAAATAATTATTACACATTAACGAGGTCTAATCTACGATAGACCATTGAACATATATAAATATATATATATAATATATTATTATAAACGGACAATTTTTAATACAACAACAACCATATTACGAACATATGCATATTACGGAATATTTCTTTATATATGCTATTGAAAATATATTGTTCTAACACGTTCATTTCAAAACTCTTTCGAAAAGATATTGAAACAATTTCAATTGTTGACATCAACATTTGTAATAAGAACCCAGTGAACCCAAAAAACGTATGAAATTTGTGAAGATGAAGCATATTTAGCACAAATCTCTTTTTGAATATTAGGAGGTTATATTGGAACCTCGTGTAAACAAAGCAAAGTTTTATAGCAAACCCTTAAAATGTAATGATAATTACAATCAAATAAAATAACAGAATGTCAGTATTTGATATGTATGTAAAGTTAAATCACAGAGAGATTTGTTCGTTTAGCAAATTCAAACGTATAAATACGAGCAAATAATATGATGTCATGCATCAGTTTGTAATTAGAAGAATGATCTGAAATTATAAATGATAATTAAATATACTCTATACATATTTAATATAATCATGGGAGGATGATTCGGTTTTATTTGTATTCAGGTCTTGAGAACCCGAACCCAATTTCATTGCAAACATTCAATACATTAAATTTATAAATGAAAAAATAAGGATTATACAACTATTTTATCGTAATTATAAATAGTTCAATTTACCACATAATAATAAAGAAAAATAAACAAATACAATTATCAAAATTGCATACATAAAATGTAAAAATTATATATATATATTATAATAATATTTTAATGGTTCAATAAAATGATTATATATAACAAGAAGAAATCGATTGTCTATTTTTTTTTTAATTTAGAGTGGAATTTTTTCATGGTTTCAGGTTAAAGAGATATCAACATCAACAACCACCGAGGCGGATTCTATTGGAGTTAAATATCGAAACTCAAATTGTACAGGTTTTTGAAAAAAATAAATGTATTCTACATCGAAATTAGTTTATCAAAAAAATAAAAGCAATTCATCAGATAATCATGGACGACGATAAGGAACTCGATGAAACGTTCAAGGTAAATTTCGAAGCATATTTTTTTTTTGTGTTCGATAGAAGAGATTTCCTCATCATGTAGTTATTTTTATCATGTGGAGGTCGATTTTTCTAATCTCTTATTTACTACTTACCTCGACTACATGGCATCGATTGGATTGGAGAAAATAAAAACAACAGTCATATTATTTTATTTGTTTTTCTTACAAATTTAAACGCACATGTTTATTGAAATATCTTATCAAGGTTCGGTTTTAATGGTCTATTGTGTGTTAATGTTTGAAGTTGTTGTTGTTCTTGTTGTTTGTCTATGTATAATAGTGTAGTAATTTATGTATATAATGTAAAATGTTAGTTTATGTTCTTGTCTGCAATTTACGTATATCATTGAATAATCATTGCTTATTGCATGTTGTATGTGGTTTCTGTTTTTTTTGGATTTCCTACAAATTTCAATAGTAAAATTTTTAGACTACGCTTCGCTTGTCACTTTTGTATATATAATAAATATATATATGTTTGTATGTTTGTATATATATATATATAATATGTATATAAACTATGTATATAATTGTTGTTTACAATAAGCCTGAGGCACATGTTTTAATTAAATTTTAATTGTTTTACAAAGAAAATAATGTTGAACATTTTATGCGTTTAAAAATACATTTACATTTCATTCACAACATATACACTTGATTTTATTTTGTTTTGTTTTCTTTATTATTTAGTTATTGAATATTTCATTGGATGATTAGTTGTAAATTTGTATTGTATTATTTGTAAATTGTTTAAGCAATTATTTGTGTATTTATTGATGTAAAAGTTTAAAAAGACTATTTAAATTATTTTATTTTTTTTATTTGTTATCCTATATTTGGACAATGAAAGAAACCTTCAATGTTTCTGTTTTAAAGAAGTTTTGCTGTAACAATTATTATGCTTGACTAATAAGAAGAAGTTAAAAAGATTTAGTAAAACTGTAAAGAGCCAACTAAACTCTGTGCTAAGCACTAATTCAAATGATATCGGAAATCCTTCAAACTGTATGAGCTATTTTTCATATTAATTATAAGGTTATTTGATTGAGAAACAATGTAGAAAGTGCAATAAAATTATTTACAGTACGGATTTGTTTTTATTTCATTGTATTTATAATATAAATACTAAACATTAGTAAACAGTTAACTTAACGCTATTTCAAAACACAGATCAACTAAATAAAAAATAAAAAAAATAAAAAACAAACAACTTCCATCTCAATCTACGATAATCAACAAAGTTTTGAAACGAATATATGTATATATTGTTTGGTAGAAATATATCTCGTGATTTTGCCCTTAGGATTGAAAAATTTGTAAAATAGTAAAATTATTGTTGAAGTAATTTACATTTCGGAATGTTTGATGCATCTGTCATGTAAATCTCATTTGAAATTTAAATGCTTTTTTGCAAAAATATATTTTTAACACATCAATCGAAAACAAAAGAAAAAATAATGTGGTAAATCCTAAGGGCTTATTGGTTATGCAATGGAACAACAATTAGACTTCACCACAACATAATTGATAACCAAAAAAATACGAAAATATAGTAAAATTATAAAATTTCAAGACTTTCATTGTGTTAATTAATTTCCTCGTAGGATCAGACTTTTATGAATATAATTCTTTTATAACTTTTAATTATTAAAAGTTGTATTTCGTTCCACTGGATGATTTATTTTTTTGTAAGTTAGTACTAAACAAATACAACATGTTTGTATTTAACGTCAATATTGTGGTCAATAGTCAATGGGATGCACGCATTTCCATTGTTCTAAATCAAACATTAAACTATTAGGTAGGTATAAAAATAAAAAATATAACAAAATAGAAAAGCAAATTTAGAGACAAATACGAAACAGAACAAAAAAGAGGAAAGTATAATAATTAATTTCAATTGATGAAGAGAAAGTTAGAGCTGATGGATATGGTGGATGGAATGCCACAAGCAGAGGCTGTAGAGGAAGATCATTGGAGCAATTCAATTAGAATTAGTATTGGGCATTCACATCATCTGCGCCACTAAAGTTTACCGACTTGTTCCAACAAGAGTCCAATGTCACCGTTTGCGGTGCTTTCGCTGGCCACCGGCTTGGTCAGACCATCACCTCCAACTTCCTCTTCGGGCAAATTCTACAAATTATTTAAAATGTCCGAACCTACCATAATCGAGTCCGCATCGGTTGACGTTGCAAACGCGTCGGTCGATGTTCCCTCCACAATAAGTGAGTCGTTGTTGAGTGAATTGATATCGACATGTGCACCACTCATGAAATTCTCGTTGCCCATCGCGTTAATGGTCGTCAATGAAGTGATGCTATCTAATGTATTTCCGTTGATGAGAAAATCACGCTGGAACTCGGCCGGGCTGTAGCGGAAACAGGGCGTTGTGATCGGGGTGGTTGGCATCGATTTGGATATATCGTAGGCACGCGATGATTGTGAGGCGCCGTATTTGGTCCCGGAAAACAAGGAAGCTGGACCAGCAGCTGTGGGGGACAGATGGATTTCATCGATGGCCCGCCGTCGGCCATAGAACTTGGAACCGCCAAAGGGATTCTGCTGATGGTGCGGCAGCGGGGTCGATGGTACCGAACGCGAAACGATTCCACCCATTGAGTTCGAGGCCCCAAATGTTGTGCATGCACCACTGCTGTAACCCGACGATGATCCGGCCGACGAGCATGTTGTGGTGGCCGCATTCGATTGAGCCACACTGGAAAACTTGGCCACAAACTCTGGCGACGAGAGGATATCATTCACATCGACTTCGTCCAAAATAGCCGCCGTGTCAGAAGTCAATACTCCAGCCGGTTGCAGTTTCATTGAATGGTTCTGATTGCCGATGCTGGGCTCGCTATTCTCTGAGAAAATATTGAAATCATTGAATTCTGGCGGCACCGGTGTTTGGGCCACCGATGTACAAGTGGAGAAATTCGTCTGGAAACTTCGATTGAAAGTTGGCGAATGATTGCGCTGCAACTGCGAGAGTGGCACCGACTGCGACCGTTGTGTCTCCGATAGAGGAACCAGATTACACTCTCCAGTCGCGTCGAGGGCGAGTGTGTGCTGTTCGAAGTTGTTGCCCCCTGCAGCGTCGAATAAATCTAAATCTAGAGAATTTTGATCTGTTAGGAGAGATGATGAATTTTGTGGAATCTCATTGTATCCTGCTCCGGCAGATGTCAACTGCCATTGATTGGTCAACGATTGTTGTACACCGAATAGTTGCTGTTGTTGTTGCTGTAATGCTGAAGGGCTGGGCGGAGCCGAGGCTGATGTCGAACTTGCAGAAGAAATACTGTAAGCACTTTTGCGTCTGCGACTGGCGCCTATCATTGGATCGCTGTTCGAACTATCGCAGTCCAACGATTGTTGTTTGCTCAGCGCGGCCTTCGGGCGAAACTTTGTCAGGCCGGGACTGGCGAAGAGACCTCCATTCGTTGTATTCACAGAGTTGGAACTCAATGTGTTGTTAATGTTTGGTGATATTGGTAGAAAAATACAATTCTTTCGTGTTGTTACAGTGTTTATATTGCCAATTGTCATTGCATTCAAATTGATTTTCCGTTTGTTCTGTTGTTGTTGATGCTTTTGTGACATTAAAGCCAGAGACGCTGAGGCAGATCCAACAGCGGGTGTTGTTGTTGTTGGTGGTGCTTCGGCAACCACGTAGGCATTATTTTGATTATTACTATTGCCCGATGTAATTGCCGTTGTACCACTATCATTTGCAACGGCCTGTGTTGGGTCCGTTGAAAATTCTTTGATAAAATTTGATTGCCCTTCGATACGATAATTGTTCGCTCCAATCGAATCTTGTAATTTCTTATCGTGCGAGGGCAATTCTGTTGCTGTTGGATTGTTCGTTTTTGCAGCATCTAAGGAATTTGATTTTTCCTCAGCGTCTCCCGTCTGAAAATATTGAAGCAACTCGGCTTCTTGTTCTTGTGAGTTTTCCTCTTGACCAGGTAGAAAATAGTCATCTAATTCATGCTTGTCCATGTTGCATATGCTGATCATGCGTTCGCGTGGCAGGCCCAAATTCTCGGGCAAATCCACATCCTTGTCATCACCGAGCTCTGTGGATCCATCGCCTGGCCCATTTGCATGGGCAGCAGCCTTATTTGCATTGTTGATGAGGCTTTGGACATAGCGGAGTTTTTTCGCACGTAACTGCATCATGTTTCGCGATGCAACTTTGGGTGTAGCACTTCCCTCAAGGGATGATGTTGACGGACTAGTCGAAGTGGTCGAGGTTATTTGAGCTGGAGGTCCCATCAAGTAATTTGAAACGTGTGAGTCAATTTCTGGAACTGCCGCTGTGGTGCCTGCTGCTGTTATTGCTGCATTTGTTGTTATTACTGACATTGGCGGGGAAGCTTCTCCAATCGTTATCGTTGTAACGGGGCCGTTTGCGATAGAAGTTGGTGAATTCGCCCAGAAACCTTTTGTTTGTTGTGCTTTGCGCACCTTCTTGCAGAAAATATTGGTTGGGTTGTAATCATCTACAACTTCCTCTTTAATCGGTAGCTCGCTGATTGCAGGTGGTGCTACTGCTGCTGCTGCAGCTGCCGCCGACGATAGATCCATTATTTTGGGAGTTAAATTCTTTACAGCAGTTGAAGTGCTTGGTATTGATCCCAATGGACCCATAACGTTTACAGAGGGTGGTGCACGAGCCAATACCGTTCGTTGTTCTGTTGCCAAATTCATTGGCATCAATTGTTGAACGTGATGCTGTGCCGGATGCGCTGGTGGTTGATATAGCTGAGCCTGCTTATTATCGGTCGAAACATTTTTGGTAAGGGAAGCCATTTGAAGTTTCGGAGATGTCAAATGCTGTACGCGCTGAAAACTGGGCGATTCCATTATTTCTTGCTTAACTTCAACCAACTGAATTGACTTCTTTTCATCTTCTGATGGCGCACTAACAGAAGGAGTATAATTCGAATCAGCAGGTGACAACATTTTATTAATGTTTTCCAGTTTTGGTTGCAACGGTTGACTACAGCTGGACTCCGATGATGATGATCCTTTGCGTTTTTTCTTTCGGCGTTTTTTTAGTGGTCCCAAATCCTGCAAATCCTAAAATTAATAATTTATGTTTAAAAAATATTTTAGTGGTTTTCATTACCCCAGTCAAGCGTTTTTCCTTAGTATCGCGTTGTGAGAATTTCTTCTGTGTTACCTGTGTATTGGAAGTGTTGCTAGCGCTGATCAAGTTGTTCGATTTGATGTGTGCAGCTAAGCCTTTCATGTTCTCCACTTTTATATTCAGCATGCTCTCTGCCCACATTTTTATAATAAGCCACGAATCCGAGTCAGACTCGGAAGATGCGCCACTCGGCAATTGGAAAGTTTCCTCATTCGACTGCGTCGGACGATTCACTCCCAAATGCGGGAGTTCAGGCGGAATTAATTTTGTGGTCTTTCGCATTGCTGCATAACAATAGCGCGAATGACCCCGCGTACCTAATCGTCGAGGGCGTATCTCGGGAAAAACTTGCTTCATAACTTTTCCAAAATCCGCTGTGGATAGTGGTTTAATCGCCAACCGCTCACAATATGCACTGAAACAAGGATTAAAATGTGTTAAAACGAATTTAAATGTAAGTAGTTTAAAGTGCTTACATATACTCATTATATACATCCTGTTTTGGTATCGATACTTGTGGATCATGTTCCAAGTGGGAACGTACCCAATTTATGGTATGATTGATTTCCGAACGGGTACCTAATGGATTCTGTGGATGGCGTAACGGGTCTGAATAATATATAGAAGATAGTTTTAACGTGTCGATGCGTTTATTAAGTTTAACCAAAATTACCAGTTTCGGGTGCTTCGCCAGGCATACGCAAATATAAGAGCAATTTTTCCACTGGTTTCAATGTTGATATTCGATCAAGAATCTGAACAATTTGTTGTTTGGATTGATTACTAAAAGCACGAAATAATCAGTTCCATTCGTATTTATCTCTCATGGGGATAAATTACCTGATTCCGGATTCAACCACGTGTTGAATTCTGCGCATTTTTTCATCGTCCGGAACTTTTACTCCCATATTTGCTTTGGAGTTGGTCCCCACTGAAGGATCCGAGCAAACGCTTATGGCGTTTAGAACATTTTCAGCAATAGTACTGGTGATGGCACCACTAGTAGTGGCCATGTCTAAATGATGCCTCCCTCCAGACTGTTGCGATATCACACTGGTCGAAAGCGCTGCGTTGTTTGCCGCCGATGCAGTAACGGATGCCATTGTAACTGCTGCCGTATTCATGGCCGTCATGATTTTGGTAAACTCAAATTGTTGCGGATTCAAGTGCGGAAACTGCTCCAGGCCGAAGGGCACATTGCTTCCACTGTGAACGGAAAACGGATTCGGTGTCAGTACCGAAGTGACTGCACTCGTCGGGCCAACAGCTGTCGATGCAGCAAACGGAGGCGGCACAAAACCGCTTGGGGCAGGTACATTGGAGCCACCAGCTCCCAAAGGCATTAACACTGTGGAGGGAGTAGGGGGTGGGTGCGCGGCGGCGGCATGGTGTATTGCCGGAACGGGAAAGCGAATATTCCCGAACGACTGCAGGCCATCGGGTGGCTGAGGGGGGATGTCGGCAACTCCCGCGGCGCCGCCATAGATTGAGGCGGGAATGCTGCCTCCCAAACCTGCTACTGAACCAGATGTATCATAGTTGTGCTTCTGTGCTGGTGACTTCGTCCATTGCGATGATCCATGCACATTCTTCTCTGACATGTTATGCAAACTGATTCTACTCTGGCCAAAGCAGGCTGAGGCGTTGTGCAGGCGATATCACGCCGTGCTATTTAACAACTCTAGATGGGTCTTTGAATGTACGTGTTTCAATTGTGTAGGGATATTTCGAACTCGTTAGTGACGACTGACGACTGACGGCCGAACTGCGAGATAAGCTCTCGTCGATGAACTGCGCGGCGCTGGGCTGCGACGCAACCTACGTTTCGATAGGCGATTG
This sequence comes from Coelopa frigida, assembly GCA_017309665.1. Classification (NCBI taxonomy): domain Eukaryota; kingdom Metazoa; phylum Arthropoda; class Insecta; order Diptera; family Coelopidae; genus Coelopa; species Coelopa frigida. The sequence continues at coordinate 40,754,752 of CM029561.1, forward strand.
ACGAGACACCCGCAGCCAAGACAAGCGATACGAATCTGGCTGCAGTACGAAAAAAAGCCACTAATTATGGATCACTTAAGAGATGGCAATTGTAAGACGTATACGCTGAGGATGGGGACTTCAATGGCCACATAATTAAACATTTTGGTTTTTCACTTCTGATTTTCTCCGACGTCTTCACATTGGAAAGCACTTTTTTTTCCGATTGATCCGAATTGTTTACGATTTCACAACACTTTTCAAACGGATTAACGCGAATTAATTAACTGCCTACGATGGTTTAGGTCCCATATTTCTCGAAAAAAATATTGAAAAAACAATTAAAAAATTGCCATTTTGTCCTTTTTCTTATTTTCTTCGTCAGAGTTGTAGTTCAATCAAATGTGACAATGACAGATGATCATTCGTTCTATATTCGTTAATTTTACAGTCGGTACAACAGTTCGCGTGACACATTTTTTCGTTCAATTTGAATGTTTGTCATGATGAGAAAATTTACAAAAGGAAGTAAAAAAAGTCATCAATTGACTTGGCAACCCTGGTCGAATATACGAAAATAGTGGAAAAACAAACAAATGAATGACGTTTAACATTTTATTATTTATTCTTCGTTCAGGCAGAAAAAAAGTGAAGAAATCGGTGAAATTTTTTGATGTTGTGCGAAAAGAGATTATTTTCCAATATTTTCCAACAAAGAAATGAATGTGTGTAATAATAAATAATTATTGAATATTTGAAGTTTTGCAAATTTGAAAAATAACACAAAAATGGACACCAGTGCAACGGGGCCAACACAAGGGGTAAGAATTGATAATTAAGCCACGTAAAAGAAAGAAAACATTTTCTACGTTTCAATTAATTATATATCTTGTATGTATATATTTACGATTATTCAGAAAAATCCCATTGAAGCACTAAGCAAGGAAGAACTCATCATCAAATACAAAGGACTAATTGGGATAGCGAAAAAGGCGAAGCAGGCAAAAGACGGTACGTGTGATTATTCTCTAATTAATCCCATGAGTAACGTCACGTTGTAATTCACTAGAATTGGCTGAGGAAAATAAAACTCTGAAGGACGCCTTATCGCGATGTGAAACGCAGAAAGAAGCTGATAAGAACGCACTTTTGACGATGAAGGAAATGGTAGAGGAGTTCACACGCAATAAGCTGGAGCTGACTACGCAACTAAGCGAACTACAGAAAAAGAATAAATCGGACGAAGAAACGTTGTCGAAGCTTCACATAGAAAATGAATCGCTCAAGCGGCAACTGGACAGACTAAATGAGGACAATGATTCACTGCTGGCGGACATCGATCGTATGGAGGAGCAATTGAAGCAGGTAATTTCTTCAACAAGATTTTCCTAAAAAGTTGTCGCTATATCAACACGTAATTATAGGTCAATCTACTTGGAATGGAACAAAAACAACATCTCTCTTTGTTGGAACTTGAAGTAAATAAACTCAAAGAAGCCGAATGTCTAAAGAACAGTCTGCAAAGTGAGATCGAGGTAGTGAAAATGGAAAATAAGGAGTTGAAAGAAAAAGATAATGACACGATAAAGGCTCTGAGTGAACTAAAAGAAAAATATAATAGCCTGAAGGAGGTGAACTCGGAACAACGGAGAAAGTTTAATGCACTTAAGGATCGTTTTGTTGAGGTGTATCGGAAGCTGAAGAAACTCAAAGAGTGCAAACGAGTTCTTCTTGAAACACAGTATGAATATTCCGAAGCCGTGTCCAACTGGCAGAAGGAAATAATAGAAGCTTCTAAACGTCTATGTTATGAGATGAATGCATTGAAAAAAGAAAATCTCGAATTACTTGCCAAATTGGAAAACTATGATTTGAATCGAAGTGAAAACAACGAAGTTAAATTGGTTGAAAAGTTCTTACAGAAATTAAAGGAATTACAAAAGCTTGTAAACAAAGCTACAGAAGAACAAAATCAACAGAATTCGCTGTTAATCTCGCTACAAAATGAAAATAAGATTCTCAAAGAAAATGCTAGTAAAGAAAAATATTCTGATAGCACAGATTCAGTGCAAAATCAAGAACATCTCAATGATGATCATATCAGTACGATGCAGGATTCAAACGATGAAATTCAATTATTAAAAGATCAACTTGTAGAGTATAAAGACAAATTGGAACAAATCAGTACGTCCAAGCAAAATGAAATAGACCATTTATCAAATATGTTAGCAAATAATGTAAAACGGATAGAGGAATTAGAACTTGAAAGGGAAAACTTATTAAAAGAACTTACGTCAACTAAGGATGAATCGAATAGAAATAATGACCTCTTGCAGCAGAATGTGGAAATGTTGCAAAAGGAAAATAAGAATTTATCAAATAATATTAATAAAATCGAACAATTAGATGCGGAAAATAAACGGCTACAAGAGGAATTATCTGAGATAGGTGGAGGAAAATAGAAAATTACGCGAAGATATTCAACAGACTCGTGATATTCTCAAGACAATGGAACAAGAAAAAACAGATACGCTTAATCAATTGAAAAATGCTGCTGTAGAGAATACAAAACACGACGAGTCGGAAGAACTTAAAGCACAATTACAAAATTGTTTGCAAACCATTGAAGACCTTCAATCAAACTATGAAAGGAAGGAACGTGAACACACCGATTTGCTATGTGAAATGCGCGAATTGAATGAAGCTCTAAAGGCACGTGGTGATGTGATCTCCCGACAACAGGAAGCTCACATGGAACTGGTTGCCGAAATCAAGCAGACAACAGCAAAATTGAATCAAATTGAACGCGAATTGGAAGAGAAGGAAAAGTCGATTGACGAGAAAGATTCGCAGGTTCATGAAATAAGCGATGAGATCGAACAGGCACGAACAAAAATCATTGAACTGGAGGAGATGTGCACGAAAAATGAGGACAAAATCAAAACTCTAACAGAAGAGTTGCAGAGCACGCGACATAATGAGGATACGCAAAGCGAAATTATGTCAACTTCTACAATTTCTCGGGCCGAGGAAATCAGCAGATTACGCGAAGTGGACGAAAGCTTTGAAGAAAAATATAATAAATTACGCGGCTTAGCTGTGAAGCTAAAGAAGAAACTTCAGGAGCAGACAGCATATGTGTCCGAAATGGAAAAGCAATTAACTAATACTAACACATTAAAGACAGAGTTGGAAGAAGCACAGAAAAATCTTGAAATATTGAAAGCCCAGTTGGAAGAAAGTAAAAATCTAATTTCATCACAAAAGAATGAAATTCAAAAACTAAAGTCATCGCGAAAGCAGGCCAACGTTTTGAATTTGGAAATCGAGGCTGCTGAAAAGTCGCTCAGTGAAGCCACGACAAAATTGGCCCTAAAAATTAACGAAATCGAAACGTTGACGGAATCCGTTGCGTCGAAGGAGAGCACGATCGTACAGCTGCGAAAGGAGATTCAACTATTGGAATCCACAAAGGAAGCAGAGTGTTCACATTCCAAAGAGCTGAAGAAACAAATCGATCTACTACAAAAACAAATCAAAGATGTCGTTCACAACAAGGAGCAGATGTTAGAGGCCAATAAGGAAATTGAAGCATCGCGTGAAAGTTTGAAACTAGAATTGGAGGAAGTGCGTTTGCAGTTGGCCAACATTGCGAGTAAAAATGAAACAGAGCTTTCCCTCACAAATGCAGAAAAACAGAAAGTTGAAGACCAATTGCTGCAACTCCAGGATGAGCACAGGATCATTCAGGCAAATCTTAAAACAGCGGAACGTACAATGGAGGACTTACGCGTCGAGTATCTGGACTACAAAGTGAAGGCGCAGGCGGTTTTGCGTAAGAACCAAAATAAAGATTCGACAAAGCAGCGTGAGCAGGAGGAAGAGCTTCTGATGCTTAGGGCCAATGAAAAGCAGTTGCAAACAAATATCGAGACATACAAAAAACGTATAGAAGAAAGTGAAAGGGAAATCGAGATCATTAAAGAGGACAACAATAGTATGCAACGAAGAAACAAGGAATTGATGGATTTAGTAAATGAGTTGAAACAACAGAACGAGAACATGGCTATGGAGAATCGGCAACAAATGCAGATTCACCAGGAATCTCTTAAAAATCATCGTTTGCAAATCGAAAACTTAGACGCATGCCACAAGGAACAAGTGCGAGAGCTTGAAGCAAGTCATGTGCGACAAATTGAAGAACTAAGATCCGCAAATTTAGTACGACAATCGCCCATCGTTGGAGCTGCAAAAACAACAACAATACAAGCACCACATACAAACTTATTCCCTGGAACAACTGACCAAAGTAAAATTGACTTCCTTCTGATGGAACGTGAAGACGCCGAAGGTTCTGAGGAAGCCGAAGCACTTGCTAATATTGCGGCTAATCGCAAAATATCTACTACCTCCCGACGTTCTCAGCATGATTTTATGCCGTTAGACGAACTACTTAACTCGCCAATGAATCTAATCAGTGACACTGTAACCACTATTACCTCCACTAGCTTGGGTCGTACCGATGATGGCAAAAGCAACGATGATTCCGTTAATTTGGAATTGCAAGTTACAAAAGAACTTCTGCAGAAACAGGAGAGCCGGATGCGACATCTCACTGGATTGCTAGCTGAGAATGAGCAGGATCTGGCGAAATTGACGCAAATGAACGACATGTTGAAGGAGGAATTGAGGCGTCAAGAACGCGGCGTAGAACGTGAGAAGCATATGCATAATTCGGAGTATTTAAAGAATGTCATTGTAAAGGTTATTAGAAACACAATTGGGGAAATGAAACGTGATATTGATTCTCGTTGTTCTTTTTCAGTTTTTAACTCTTAATAACGGGGACGAAAAAACTCGTTTGGTACCAGTGCTTAATACTATTTTGAAGCTAAGCCGTAGTGAGTCAGAAATGTTAACTTGTGTCGCCAAAGGCCAGAAAGGTAATATAATATTAAATTTATTTTTAAAATATTAAAAAACATTTTCTAATTGCAGTAACCACGGAATCCAATAATCGTGGTTGGGGTAATTTTTTACCATCATGGGGCAATAATAATTAAGAAAAATTCAGTATAGAGGTGCATTGTGAAATAAATGAGCTTTGCATCTGTAGTAAATATTATCACTTTATGTTATTTATATTCTTCATAATGTGGACTATAATTCCATTTAAAATTTCCTTTTGTATAAATTCAAAATTGTATTCTATTATCTAACGTATAATATTCTTGGGTATGTGTCCGAAAATGTATTGTATATAAAATTTAAATTATTGTAAAAATATTAAACATTATTATTAATAATGAAATGTACATGTATTATTTTCCGTTCGCAAAATATGTAAATTTTAATAATAAAAGAAAATAATTTTTTATGCTAATAATAAAAATTTTACTTAACATTAGAAAAATATAAATATAAATCACAAATCTAAGCAGATAATAAATTATTCAATACATCTTACATCTACATTTGAGTTTTATTCTATTTTAATATTTATTCTTTAATATTAATTATAACTGTTTAGGTCGTTTTCAGTTTATTCAATTTCTCTAAATTCATACATTAATTACCATCGAAACCCAGATTATCATCATACACACACATGCGGACATACTATTGCCACACTCCCGCATAATTGCCCACCAAGGTGGCCGGCAATGGTCCGCCAGCAGCAAAGAGACGCATTCCGGTACTATCATAACAATGGGTGTAGATGGCCGGCACGTACTTAACCTGTTGAAATCCATCCATTTCGTCTTCCGGATACTAACACAAAAGCCAAACCCAATACATTAACTGCAGTCTATGTCGTATGCCATTATTCTTAACTTACCACAATTCCTTTGCTGCACTTCAATGCGACTGTTCGCGATGCATTCACACTGCTCTCCAGATATTTTCCAGCACGTATGTCATAGAACAGCAACATGCCCAATCCTGTTCCGACAGTTAGTAAATTTCCTTCAAAGGTAGTCGCACGAATACCACAGCCACTGTACCGAGATGTTATTTTCTTTATGGTCTAAAAGATTAGATTTAAGTAAATTTTATACAGATGTCAGATAAACGACGAACCTGCAATGTTCGTGCATCTAATAAAATCGTATAAGATCGGCATCCGACAGCATATAATCCATCACTGTGATAAGCGATGCTGACATTGTCTTGGCAGTTGGGTAGCTTCCTGGACAACTTCTGTTTAAAGGTTTCAGCATTGAAAATATGAATGTAACCATTTAACGACAAGGCAGCGATCTCTTTAAATTCTTTGTTGAAACATAGTGAGCGAATCTATAAGCATGAGAAATTATTGATGATGACTCAATTTATGTGAATGACAGAATCTCACCCTTTGTGCTGTGCGACAATCCTTCACACATAGCGGATTAATTGTGGCAAATGTCGGGCAAGCCTCTTTGCCTCCATCTGGAAAGTCCATTAAATCCTCATTTATCCGCCAAAGAGCCAAGCGTGAATCCTTTGAACCCGATACCAAAAACTGATCGTCCAACCAACACATGCCCATGATGAGATCACGATGTCCATTCTCGCCCACACAAACTGGGTCCAATGTCGGCAAGCGATACACAGCGATGTCTGCCGAATTTCGTGCACCGGTGGCAAGAAACGATCGACTTGGGTTGATTTCAATTGCATGCAAACCACCCTGGACTTCAGGTTGATTGGCCCGACTATTCGAGAGTGTCGGAATCGCATCCACACGACGCATATTAACGTCGTAGACAAGTAACTAAAATAAAGATTTATTTTATTTAATATGAAGGAAGTGATGTGATTATTTACCTTGTTGCATTTAGTACCAAACACAACTTGACGATTGCTCAACCATTTCGAACAGAAGACCTTGTTGATGTAGCCCAGGTTGATCTGGGTTTCGCGCAGCATATCATGAGTGAGGACATAGCGACTTGTATGTTCAAAGTTTACATTTCGTTGCTGAAATTTTGTTTGGTTTGAATTGTTTTATTTGACCCCGAATAATAGTACGACATCTTACATCTCTCAGGCCGCTTTCCCTACTTCTTATATAGTCGCATAGGTTGAACGAAGTATTCAGCACCTCCTCCTGTTGCTGTGGGGTCTCTTCGTCACTGCCAGAGTCGTCGTAGGTGACAAAGTCGTCTGGTTTGTCAGGCTTCCTGCGCCGTTCTTGTCTGTAGATCATATATCATACCATTAAATTACTCTTCAGTTCAGTACAATATTAGCTAATTTACCTCAGTGCTCTTGCCTTGGCCCTTCGCTCTTCCAGACGTGTCGATATATGGCACGATGGATACGTACCGACGACACTGTTCCTGATTGTCTTCACCATCGAATTAAACACCACCGAGTTCTTATTTCTAATTTCGAACATATTGCAGGAACGATATTCGACTTTGCACACTGTTTTCGAACTCTCTTACGTTTACTCGTACAAAATATTCTACTTTTCGTACAAATTAAATGCATTTATTCTATAATTTTACAGGAAATTACGAGTTTTTTCATTGTTTACGAGGAGAGGAGAAATAAAATTTTCATTTACTCACAAGCAGGGCTGCCGTTTCTAATTTTCAGAGTAGAGTGAAATCGAGTGTCATCATGCAGTATTTGAGAACCAAAAAAAAAACGACAAGTGCATTCAAAATTTTGAAATTGAATTTTGAACCATGAACTTTAAAAAATAACTAGCATTTTAAGTACACTATAATTTTTAAAATCTACTTCGCACAACCAAGAAATAAATTTTCTTATCAAAATTCCATACTATTAAAAGTGAAGTGAAATCGTTCGATTCAAGCGGCAGCCCTGCACAGCTCACAAAGAAAATGAACGAAATTACGAAAATGGCGTGAAATGAAAATCACGATTGAAATGGGAGCTGCCACTGGATCTGTCTGTCGATAATGCAGTTCAGAATATTACTTTCGTATATTATATTGATATTTTTATTAGAAAATACATATCATAAAAAGATTTACAGAACTATTTGTAGTTAATTATAATAAATTAAAGGCACAATTGCAATCGCTGTTCGAAATTTTTACGACAGAAGATATCATAATTTCAGATTACAAAAAATATGGCAACATCTAATCCCAGCCCAGCTGATCCCAACACTGCTTTCGGTTTTATTTGTTTGTATTAAAAAGGTACAAATAAATAAATAAATAAACATAATTGCGGAGAATGAATTATAATACGAAACGTGCTTCGCGACAGAATTCTTCTAACGTCATTCCCGCAGTACCAGAAACTCAATGCATGCCAACGGCTAATCTACACGTTCAACCGCCGCCCCAGTTGCAGCATCAATTGTCCACGGGGAGTATTGGCTCCGGAGCACCGCCCGTTGTCACCAATGGCGAGGAGACGCCTGTGTCCCTGCTATCGGAAATTTCCGACATCATGCGCAGCTTCGGTGACTGCGATCAACCACGTCTTGAAAGTGTCAAGTTAGTGGAACACATTCTGCAGCAACAACTGCGGGGAATGTTCAACGAAGCCTCGATTGTGGCCATGAAACGCAAGAACGCACCATGCCCGTCACAAGCGGACTTTGAGTTTCTGATGCGCAATCATCCAGTGAAGATAGCGCGAATGCGAAAACACCTGAAGGACATGCGAATCCTTAAAAAGTTCCTCAGCATTCGCACTGGTCGTCCTCAGGACTTTATGGAGCAAATTTCTGGATCTACCAACTGAAATGCGGATCCCAACGACTACAATGAATATTCTGGCATACTTTGCACACGAAACAATTGCAGTGATCGTGGACTATGCAATTCTAACACGTCTCAATTCGGAAAATCGCGTCACAGACCCTTTCAGTCGTGTAACATCCACTGGAGCATCTGCTGCTATGCTACATATCTGCCCGGAGGTAACCCAAGGACGTGGTATGGAAGTGGTGCGGCCAATCAGTGTGCAGGAGATACACGAGGGCATGCGTCGATTCCGCCAAATGACCACTAAAAGAATGGGCTCATTTCGTAGCTCCTGTGATGCAGATTTCAAGCGATCTTTTCTAGCAATTTAAGATAAGATCGTACCCAAACTTACTCTCAAAAATCTCACTAAATCTAAGTTATATTCAAAAATAAAACAGTTTATAAATAAAATTAAAGTGCATTCTCCATTGTCGTGACTTTTTCTTAAAAATACAAATATGTACATCCTCAAAAATTAAATAATCCCCGTAATTTCTGCTCTCGAGGCTTCTGCTGATTTTACAGCATTCTGGTGCATCTTAGTCTCTTCATGCTGCTTCATATGATGCTGCAATCTGAAGTCTTTGTCACAATACTCGCAATGATACAGTTTGATGTCAGCGTGTATCAGTTTATGTTTTTTCAAAGCATGTGAATAGGCAAACGCCTTGTTGCAGATCTCACAGACGTAAGGTTTAACGCCATTATGAACACTAAAAATAAAAGACAAAGTTAATATAATCGATTTAATTGAATTGAAAGAACTTACGCTTCATGAGCCTTTTTCACACTTTCATAGAAGAATGATCGACTGCAGAAAGAACATTGGAAAGGCTTTCCGCCACTATGGGAGAACATGTGCTTCCTTAACTTTTCACGGAGATGAAACCGTTTGTCACACAACCTTAAAAGAGCATTAAATAAAATATTAAATTATTTTCATTATAGAAGAAGACCTCAAAAACTTACTCGCAGGCAAATCTCAGTTCCTTATCATGCCTCCGACGGTGCTCCATCATTCGTCCTCGCTTTGCGTAAATATTACCACAGATATCACATATGTGTGAGGTTTCATTATTTGCTTTCGGTCTGCCAGACTTCTTTTTAACCAATTTCATTGATGAACTTGTGTCAGGCTCGTCATCTTTCGCCTCAACGAGACTATATTTATCGGAGTCAATTAGTCTTTGCTGCAACTCGTCGATATCGTACTTTGGTTTCCGTCCTCTCCTTCCACTTGGCTGTTTCTTTGTTGCTCGCTGGTTCTCGTTTTGTGACTTATATTCCGATTCTTTGGTCTCCAGAAGTATATCCAAGGAATCCAACTCTCTGTCCAATTGTTCAATATTTTCAAGTTTTTTTGCACATGATCGTGTTTGTAATTTATCAGAATCAATTGCTGATTTTATCCCTGTCACTAGAATATCCAATGGTTCCTCATCGGCTGAACTATAAATGGCATCGAATTCATCATCAAACGAGTCTTCTTCTAAATATTCAATTTTAGCATCGTCTGAAAATGGCATCTCAAGGTCTTCGACCTTCATTTCATTCGATGAATTAATCTGTTCCTCGCCATTCAGATCCGTCTCCAGTTGTGATAACTTCAGCGAATCTTCTTGCTTGACATCTGGTGTGTTTGTTTCGTTCTTAAGAACCCTGAATGGATCACCCGAAGTAACGATATTTTCACTTTTGAAACTGCCGCGATGGCTACAGAAAATCTCTATGATTCTTTGAGACTTCAGAGCCTTGGAACGAAACTGAAAGGCCAGGTTGAGTGATAATTCACACGCCTTGCAGATATTCTTCGGAAGCTCATTTTCATCTGTGGACTTAATGTCGGCTTTATTAATCTAATCATTAGTCAATAGAATTTAATAAACAAACCTCTTCCACCGTGATTCCTGTGATGAGTTTGAGCATCCTGTTGGGAGTCTCATCGCCATCCTCTAGTGGTTTATAAATCGAACGTAACTTTTTACACTTGCGCAAGCAAATCCGACAACTGTTTGGTACGACTTCGTATTTCATTTTAAACTCTTCAATTCACATAAATAAATCATTTATTTCAATTTAATCACATAAAAAATGTGTTGTTTACTAAATTTTATTCCAACTTTGTTGATTGATGCAAATTCCATGAGTTTAAGAGTTGCCACACCTTTGTAATTTTGAGGTTATTCAGTAAAAATGTTGTTCTAACTCACTCGGTATCCCTGTCACTCTTGTGAATGACAGTATGCAACAGACTAGAAATAAAAACAATTGAAAGAGAACACAAAAACAACAACAATTTGTCATATTCATCAAGAACAACAAATTTGTCACAACAAATAGATTTTTTCTCTAAACGAAAAAGAACTAGGCGGAAAACTTATTTCGGTGCTGAGGAAGATCCACCTAAAATAACAAAGACAAAGTCATGGATCTCACGGACAATGGTCTGGAGGACGAGAAGTTTGTAATATATAAGCATGATGATTTGTTTGGCGAAAGTTTTCCTCTGATGAAGGAGATCCGTCGACAGGGAAAACTCTGCGATGTAACACTCAAGGTATTTTTTAATTCTACCAAAAATAATTGACCCAATTCAATCGATTTGAATTTGAACCTTTGCCTTTTATTCCCCAGGTGGAAGACCAGTCTTTCTCAGCACATCGTATCGTGCTCGCAGCCACTATTCCCTATTTCTATGCAATGTTCACACATAATATGGCCGAGAGTCGGATAAAGGAGATCACGATGAAAGAGATCGAGCCCAGTGCTCTGGAGAATCTGATCAACTACGCCTACAGTGGCCAAGTGCGCATCGATAACCAGAATGTCCAGAGTCTGATGGTTGGCGCATCGTTTCTACAATTGACGAAAGTGCGCAATGCATGTGCTGACTTCTTAATCTCCAGGTGTGTCCATATGATGCTGATTCATATTTCTATCAATATACTAACTTTTATATTTATTTTAGGTTTCACCCACATAATGTGCTGGGAATTCGTCATTTCGCTGACTCGATGGGCTGCACACATCTCATTGAGGCCGCTGATAAATATATTGATAAGAAATTCGTCGACGTATCGCAGTCCGAAGAGTTTCTCGCTCTGGATTTCAACGAACTGATCAGTTGGATAAAGCGAGATGAGCTTATCGTACTAACTGAGGAGACAATATTTGAGGCATGCTTGAAGTGGGTGAAACACAACGAAGACAAGCGTGCGGCTCTGTTTCCAGAGGTGTTGTCCAACGTACGGCTGCCCTTGTTGTCGCCACAGTTCCTGGCTGATCGTGTAGCAAGGGAGGAGCTCATCCGATCGTCACTTCAGTGCAGGGATTTATTGGATGAAGCCAAAGATTTTCATCTGATGCCCGAGAGGCGGGGACTATTGCAAAGCTTTCGGTAAATATTCCTTCAATTAATCGTTGTAATATCTTTTGTAAATTGTAAATAATATTATTCCAGGACACGTTATCGTTATGGGGAGTTGGTAGTGGGACAAATTTATGCTGTTGGTGGGCTAGCAAGCAACGGCGAGTCGGTTAGCACAGTGGAAATCTATGATCCTCTAGCGAAGAAATGGCGAATGGGCGAACAGATGTCAACAATGAGGTGAGTGGGATAAAAATGTGAAATCTTATGGACAAATCTTGAATTGAATTTTGTAGATCTCGCGTTGGTGTGGCCGTTATGGACGGAAAGCTTTATGCGTTTGGTGGTTTCAATGGTACCGAGCGGCTCTCAACAGTTGAAGTCTATGATCCGAAATTAAATAAGTGGACTGAAGGGCGAGCCATGCAGTGCAAAAGAAGGTATTGATTAATTTGAATTCAAATACGTTGTGTTAGGAGAGAGTTTTATATTAATAAATAAATGTCTTTTTAGTGCTGTTGGCGTTGCTACACTCAAGGATTGCATCTATGTTTGTGGTGGTTACGATGGCGTAACTTCTCTCAACACTGTCGAATGTTACTGCCCAAAGACTGACGTTTGGAAAACGGTAATTGACTGTACACATACTTTTAATAATCTATATTACATATTAAAAGTCGATTTCAGGTGGCTCCGATGATGAAGTATCGTTCGGCAGGCGGGGTGGCACCACTCGGTGGCTACGTTTATGCTCTCGGAGGACACGATGGACTCTCGATTTTCGACTCAGTGGAACGTTACGATCCCATTCAGGATGTTTGGGTCAAAATGAAATCGATGCTGAATCGACGCTGTCGTTTGGGCGTGGCCGCATTGAATGGGCTTTTATACGCTTGCGGCGGCTACGATGGAACCTCTTTCCTGCGCTCAGTGGAAGTCTATGATCCAATTGAGGATTCATGGAAGCTAGTCACGTCGATGAATTGCAAACGCAGTCGAGTTGCATTGACGGCGAACATGGGCAAATTGTGGGCCATTGGCGGTAAGTTCATTTGTTGAAATTGCAGAAAAGTTTTGAAATTAAACAATTATATCCATTTGTAAATAAAATATAGGATATGATGGAGAATCGAATCTCTCCACAGTGGAAGTTTATGATCCGGAAACGGACTTGTGGTCGTTTGTACCTTCGATGTGTGCTCACAGTGGCGGCGTTGGAGCTGGAGTGATTCGAAATCATTTAGATAGTTAAATTCAGACTACAAAAATCAATTACGTCTATAATGGATATAATATTTAAGCACCCATAATGTTATTCAAAATTCATAGATTATAATCATTCCAAGAAAACTATTTAAAATTCGTAAAAATTTTTTGCCTAGTAAATTACTTGTTTGTTTTTGAACAATTATATATCTATTAATACTTTTCGGCTTAACTATTTATTAATTATTATCAATATCATACCCTTAATATAATGTATTGTATGAATAAAACATGAGAAAGGAAAACCTTAATTATAATAATAACTTAGTGTTTGAACATTTTTTTTAGTATTTTGTAATTTATTATAATAATGATATCAAAAATTTTTTTTTATTTTTTCAAATTTTGATTTGTATTCAAAACTTTGCTTATTATTCAAAATTCAGTTGTTTTTTGGAAAATTTTGTTTACCTCGAACAATTTGATTTCTATTAAAAATGTTGATATTAATTGAAATTTTTGATTTTTATTGAAATTTTTGAATTTTACTAGAAGGGGCAAAGCAAAATTTTGATTTTTAGGGCATTTTTTGAATTTTACTGAAAATTTTAAATTTTACTGAAAATTTTAAATTTCATTGAAAATTTTGAATTTCATTGAAAATTTTGAATTTCATTGAAAATTTTGAATTTCATTGAAAATTTTGAATTTCATTGAAAATTTTGAATTTCATTGAAATTTTTGAATTTCATTGAAAATTTTGAATTTCATTGAAATTTTTGAATTTCATTGAAAATTTTGAATTTCATTGAAAATTTTGAATTTCATTGAAATTTTTGAATTTCATTGAAAATTTTGAATTTCATTGAAAATTTTGAATTTCATTGAAAATTTTGAATTTCATTGAAATTTTTGAATTTCATTGAAAATTTTGAATTTCATTGAAAATTTGGAATTTCATTGAAAATTTGGAATTTCATTGAAAATTTTGAATTGCATTGAAAATTTGGAATTTCATTGAAAATTTGGAATTTCGTTGAAAATTTTGAATTTCATTGAAAATTTTGAATTTCATTGAAAATTTTGAATTGCATTGAAAATTTGGAATTTCGTTGAAAATTTTGAATTTCATTGAAAATTTTGAATTTCATTGAAAATTTTGAATTGCATTGAAAATTTTGAATTGCATTGAAAATTTGGAATTTCGTTGAAAATTTTGAATTTCATTGAAAATTTTGAATTTTATCGAAAATTTTGAATTTCATTGAAAATTTTGAATTGCATTGAAAATTTTGAATTGCATTGAAAATTTGGAATTTCGTTGAAAATTTTGAATTTCATTGAAAATTTTGAATTTTATCGAAAATTTTGAATTTCATTGAAAATTTTGAATTTCATTGAAAATTTTGAATTGCATTGAAAATTTTGAATTTCATTGAAATTTTTGAATTTCATTGAAAATTTGGAATTTCATTGAAAATTTTGAATTTCATTGAAAATTTTGAATTTCATTGAAAATTTTGAATTTCATTGAAAATTTTGAATTGCATTGAAAATTTTGAATTTCATTGAAATTTTTGAATTTCATTGAAAATTTGGAATTTCATTGAAAATTTATTTTGAAATTTGATTCATTGAAAATTTTGAATTTCATTGAAAATTTTGAATTTCATTGAAATTTGGAATTTCATTGAAAATTTGGAATTTCATTTGAAAATTTGGAATTTCATTGAAAATTTGGAATTTCATTGAAAATTTTGAATTTCATTGAAAATTTGAATTTCATTGAAAATTTTGAATTTCATTGAAAATTTTGAATTTCATTGAAAATTTGGAATTTCATTGAAATTTTGAATTTCATTGAAAATTTTGAATTTCATTGAAAATTTGGAATTTCATTGAAAATTTTGAATTTCATTGAAAATTTGGAATTTCATTGAAAATTTGGAATTTCATTGAAAATTTTGAATTTCATTGAAAATTTTAAATTTCATTGAAAATTTTGAATTTCATTGAAAATTTTGAATTTCATTGAAAATTTGAATTTCATTGAAAATTTTGAATTTCATTGAAAATTTGGAATTTCGTTGAAAATTTTGAATTTCATTGAAAATTTGGAATTTCATTGAAAATTTGGAATTTCATTGAAAATTTTGAATTTCATTGAAAATTTTGAATTTCATTGAAAATTTTGAATTTCATTGAAAATTTTGAATTTCATTGAAAATTTGGAATTTCATTGAAATTTTTGAATTTCATTGAAAATTTGGAATTTCATTGAAAATTTTAAATTTCATTGAAATTTTGAATTTCATTGAAATTTTGAATTTCATTGAAAATTTTGAATTTCATTGAAAATTTTGAATTTCATTGAAAATTTTGAATTTCATTGAAAATTTTGAATTTCATTGAAAATTTTGAATTTCATTGAAAATTTTGAATTTCATTGAAAATTTTGAATTTCATTGAAAATTTTGAATTTCATTGAAAATTTGGAATTTCGTTGAAAATTTTGAATTTCATTGAAAATTTGGAATTTCATTGAAAATTTTGAATTTCATTGAAAATTTTGAATTTCATTGAAAATTTTGAATTTCATTGAAAATTTGGAATTTCATTGAAAAATTTGAATTTTATCGAAAATTTTGAATTTCATTGAAAATTTTGAATTTCATTGAAAATTTTGAATTTCATTGAAAATTTTGAATTTCATTGAAAATTTGGAATTTCATTGAAAATTTTGAATTTTATCGAAAATTTTGAATTTAATTGAAAATTTTGAATTTAATTGAAAATTTTGAATTTCATTGAAAATTTGGAATTGCATTGAAAATTTTGAATTTCATTGAAAATTTTGAATTTCATTGAAAATTTTGAATTTCATTGAAAATTTTGAATTTCATTGAAAATTTGGAATTTCATTGAAAATTTTGAATTTCATTGAAAATTTTGAATTTCATTGAAAATTTTGAATTTCATTGAAAATTTTGAATTTCATTGAAAATTTTGAATTTCATTGAAATTTTTGAATTTCATTGAAAATTTTGAATTTCATTGAAATTTTTGAATTTCATTGAAAATTTTGAATTTCATTGAAATTTTTGAATTTAATTGAAAATTTTGAATTTCATTGAAAATTTTGAATTTCATTGAAAATTTGGAATTGCATTGAAAATTTTGAATTTCATTGAAATTTTTGAATTTCATTGAAAATTTGGAATTTCATTGAAAATTTTGAATTTTATCGAAAATTTTGAATTTCATTGAAAATTTTGAATTTCATTGAAAATTTTGAATTTCATTGAAAATTTTGAATTTCATTGAAATTTTTGAATTTAATTGAAAATTTTGAATTGCATTGAAAATTTGGAATTTCGTTGAAAATTTTGAATTTCATTGAAAATTTTGAATTTCATTGAAAATTTGGAATTTCATTGAAAATTTTGAATTTCATTGAAAATTTTGAATTTTATCGAAAATTTTGAATTTCATTGAAAATTTTGAATTTCATTGAAAATTTTGAATTTCATTGAAAATTTTGAATTTCATTGAAAATTTTGAATTTCATTGAAAATTTTGAATTGCATTGAAAATTTTGAATTTCATTGAAATTTTTGAATTTCATTGAAAATTTTAAATTTCATTGAAAATTTTAAATTTCATTGAAAATTTTGAATTTCATTGAAAATTTTGAATTTCATCGAAAATTTTGAATTTCATTGAAAATTTTGAATTTCATTGAAAAGTTGGAATTTCATTGAAAATTTTGAATTTCATTGAAAATTTTGAATTTCATCGAAAATTTTGAATTTCATTGAAAATTTTGAATTTCATTGAAAAGTTGGAATTTCATTGAAAATTTTGAATTTTATTGAAATTTTTGAATTTCATTGAAAATTTTTGAATTTCATTGAAAATTTTTGAATTTCATTGAAAATTTTGAATTTCATTGAAAATTTTGAATTTCATTGAAAATTTTGAATTTCATTGAAAATTTTGAATTTTATTGAAATTTTTGAATTTCATTGAAATTTTTGAATTTTATTGAAATTTTTGAATTTCATTGGAAATTTTGAATTTCATTGAAAATTTTGAATTTCATTGAAATTTTGGAATTTCATTGAAATTTTTGAATTTTATTGAAATTTTTGAATTTCATTGAAAATTTTGAATTTCATTGAAATTTTTGAATTTCATTGAAAATTTTGAATTTCATTGGAAATTTTGAATTTGAAATTTGAATTGAAAGATGATCCATGAATGGATGAAGATATTAATGAACGTACTACTTTGGTTTACAAATTGGGATTTGAGAATCTAAATAGAACCCAAAGTCATTATGGAATTCGACTCCTCCACAGGTGCCACCCCTTATCCACCCATGTCTTTGGCCCCGTTTCCTTTGTTTCCGTTTCCGTTGCTATTTGTTTTCGCTCATCCACGAGTTGCTTCGACAAGAACAACAAGAACAATTCATATGTTTGAACAATTGTTTGCCATTTGAATTGAAAATACTACGGCGAAAAAAAAAGAATTCGCGCTCGATGCACTTTCGGATTGATTTCTACGCCCGACGTTGCCGATATTCGCAGCTGCCGTCGATGGGCCGTGAAATGGACGATTTTTCCCATACATACATACATACATACATACATACATACATACATCAATCGATACGTTTTGCAATCACCTCCTCATATGTTTACACATTGATTGGGCATTGATTGGTATCTGTGTTATCGTTATTGTTGTTGGTGTTATTGTTGTTATTGTTGTTGTTGTTTTATTTCTCGCCTCGCTTTGGTGGAATACCATTTAATTAAATTTATATATTTCCACCCACCTCCGATCCTCAGTCGAACGATGAACCAAAGCAAAGATGGATCACTATGATTAATAATTTAAAACCTTTAGATCCTATCATAAAAAGGTTCTCACACTAGCGTAATCAGTTGTGAAAATGTGATTTTTTTCCAATGGTATACTTTTCCAGATAGGAATCTATTTTCCAGCATACCCTTAGAATGACTCCCTACTCTTTATCAAACGTAGACTTCCTATGTTATAGTACAGAGAGAGATAATTTCCTTTTATTCCTCTCATTACCATGAGTTCCATGAGGTAACATACAACAAATCGGCATAAATGTTTTTTTTTTTATCTAGCGATAGTTCAAACAATTCCAATCATATATTGGGGAAATAAAACGCTAATTAAATCATGGCCCGAATCGACAATATCGATTAATTGATAAAATTAATTTGCGCATTACTTATTCGACTTTTATAGAATCAAACAAAGTATTAATATATAGTATATATAGCGGGTGTGATAAAGGAGTCATTAAATAAATCACGATATCATAGACCAAATCAGATTTATAGTTAATTGTAAATGTCAAAGAATTTTGGGTATTTGCAAATACTTCCATGGGTCTCAATGGACCATGAGTAGGATGACGACCAACGGAATGAGCTGGGGAAAATCTCAATTAAAAATGCAGGATCCGAAGTCTCATTTAAAATTGAGCTTAACTTCTTCTGTTGTTTTCGTTCGTGTTATTGTCGTTGTTGTTATTGTTGTTGTTCTTGATGTTGTTATTCTTGTTGTTATTGTTATTGTTTGAATGCACTCGCGCGACAACGACAACGTTGACGACAACGTCCAAAGTGTTGGCCAAGCTTTAAAAGTTTTCCCGTCTCTGTCCGGTCGATTGCATTCAACTTGTTGTTGTTGTTGTTGTTGTTGCTGTTCCTCCCAACGGAAGCGCTTCTTCATTTACGAGGCAAAAAAAAAAAAAAAAAAGCGCTCCAGGGGAAAATTCGGCCCTGCGTTCATGGAACCGACTTCTTAAAGACCGACTGCTGGTCTGGGCCACGAACCGATGACGATGAGGAGCAAATGCAAATAGTACTAGAAAGGAGAAACAACAACAACAGCAACAGCAACAGAAAAACGCTCGCACAATTCCGTCGAAACGGTCTGCAAGCCAATAAAAATTATGGAAATGATGAACGGGAAATTTGCATTTAAATTGTTTGATATTCAGTTGCGTTCGTCTATTGTTACCAAATACCAAATACCTTAAAGGTCCACGATCGACTCGGTTGAATCGGCCGCTAAGCCGCGAGCATCGGAATTACGAAATGGGTTTCAATTAACATTGCTTTAAAAACAAAAAACTAAACGTCAAGGAAAGAGTTTCGTTTATTGAATTTGCGCGGACATTCATTCGTTTAGGTCGTGGTCGACGTTCTCTTTTTAATGGAATAGTTTTATTGATTTAAATAAAATATCTCTCGGCTGCAGTCCCATCAACAGGTGTCCACCGGAAGCGGAAACGGGCCGCTCTCAAAGGGAGCCACAACTCAATTTCATTGACTTCGTTAACTACTCCTCCGATCGAATATAACAATTTCCATACAGTTTTTTTAGTCCACCAGTTTGAAGCACATGTGAAACAATAACATACATTTATTATATAGATAGATATGTATGGAACGTATTGTATTTACATTTGAAATTTTTATTCTGCATGCCACAGAACAAAATATTCTATTATTCATCAACGACCCGAACGTTCCGCCCAGCGCCCACCCCCCACACCTGCATCCTCCGGCGACCCCTCGTCCTCTCCTTGATTCCTTCGGTGCATTTGCAATAGGCCCATGTGCTCCGGGAGGCCGCTTTTTTTCCCCACTCACTACGCATGACCCGCCAATTTCATTCATTGATAATGGTCACCTCACCCCACCCGCACCTCGGTCCGAGGAGTCGGAGGCGAACCTCGGGTCGTTCGGAGGAGTCGGAGGCGAACCCCGAGTCGTTCGGAGGAGTCGGAGGCGAACTCCGAGTCGTTCGATGGAGTCGGCGGAGGCAGTCGTTAGCTTGTTGCTGCCGCTTTGGCATTCGGAACGAGCGCGGCGAACCTCGCTTGCACTCACTCGGTCGGCACCAGTCGTTCCTTGATTTCGAAATGACGAACCATGGCGAGCGTCTGTCGTCGCACCCTACTTCGTTTCGGTTCGGCACCCTGCTTCGGTTCGACTCGTGTCGCGGGCATGGGTCGGGTTTGTTGGAAGGCGCAACACGAACGCCGTTCTTATTTACGGTGTGTTCGTGGCCGTGCCCCGAACCTCTCATCGTCTTCGCCCACCATTCGCCACCCACTTCGTACGCGACGCGCTACTCGACGCGAGCAGCATCAGCTGCCGGACGCGCAGAGCAGAGCAGCGCAGTTGGGGACAACAGGCAGCACACGATTTCGAGGATATTTAACATCCGGTTCCGCGCGATCTACAACTCAGTTGTTGCATACTTGCCGGCGCATAAGCATCGCAGACCAAGAAAGAAAGAAAGACGGAAAAAATAAGTGTTGTATACTGTTTCGTATACCGAATTTTACTGAAAGTCCGTTACTTTCAAATTGCAATAAAGAATTTCTTGTTATAAATATAAATCCATCGTGAGATTCGCCGATCTTGCAAAGTGTTTTCAGTGATTACGACGACGTCAAAGCAGATCAATTAAATTCAAAGGTATCGTATTCATTTGCTTTCATAACTCCAATTAAATAATTCAACATCAATCGAGATTTAATATTAAATAAGACTTTTTATTAAAGAAAATTATTTTAAAAATATTTTTTTTCAATATCTTTTATGTTCAAAATGAAACAAGGGAAAGAATCCCTTCATCTTTATCAATGTCTATTTTTCCACATTTTGTGTAGAAAAATCCCCCTAAGACAACTATTAAAGCCACAATAAAATTTAATTGATGTGAGACAGTGTTTTTTTTTTCCCTTTGCCACATCATTTGCTGGGGGCATCCGCTCATCGGCTGGTTTTTCATTCTTTAAAATGGGCCACAGCTCGTTATTTCACTGTACAACAGCCTCACACAGACACAGACACAGACAAGGCCAAGGCTCACACATATCATACCTTCCATACACGTCCATTATTTTAGTCCTTAAACTTCTAATTAAATCCGAAGACGAAGGAGGAGGATTTCTCACATGTGTCTCTGTCTGTGTCTGTGTGTGTGCATGTGTTTGTTGCAGTTTACACCCATTGGCTGCATGTGTGTGTGTGTGTGTGTGTGTGTGTGTAACGATGTCCATTTACGACTGACTGACTGTAGGCCATGTTGATCCCCAAGTTGGCATCAGGCTGCACCCGGCCTAACCATTGCCCAAGAACTAATGAATCAAACGACGAACGAGCGGACAAACGAACGAACGTTTTTCGTGTCGAATTGTTTTCGACTTGTTGCCCTTTGGATGTACTGGCGATTTACAACCATTAGCCTCCGTTCACTACAACTACAATCACCACCAGAGTGGGCAACGTGAGAAGTTGTGATTTCAATTAGAAACAGCACGACGAAATCTCAACCGCAGGACTCGAGTCCTGCGTCCCCATTAAAGCTCAGCACGTTCCACTCGTTTCGAGCCCACCTTTGACTTGGGGCTCCCACAAAATCTCTCACGTCTTCTCGCATTGTTAATCCGTCGGGAATCCGGTCGGTCTCGCTCTCAGGCCCACTCATTAGAGCCGAGATTTTCCAACTTCAAAAAACACGACACGTGTGTGAGAGAGAGAGACGAGAGAGAGAGAGAGAGAGTGAGAAGTCACAGCTCCTTAAATTTGGAGGCTTCGCAAAGGATGACGAATTCACTCTCAGTTTTCGTTGGGGGAAAAAACACGAAATTTTCACATAATTTCGATAATTATTCGACGCGAATCGAATCAGTTGAAGAATTGAATTTGAGCCCTCATTTGGCTCCTGACCTTGAGTGGAGTGGGCCATTGAAAAAAAGAAGAATTTAAAGAAGAAGAATTAAAAAAAACGAGAAGAAATTTAAACAATAAATATTTCCATTTTCATTTACGAATCGTTTTTTTATTTATTTTATTTTTATTTTAATTTATTTTATTTTGATTTTAATTTATTTTTATTTAAATTTATTTTTATTTTAATTTATTTTTATTTAAATTTATTTTTATTTAAATTTATTTTTATTTAAATTTATTTTTATTTTAAATTGAGTTTATTTTTTTTAAATACTACTTTAAGAAAGACATAAGAAATGCATAAGATTAATTAGTGGTAAGACACATGTCCGTCCGTCCGTCCGTCCATCCATCCATCCATCCATCCATCCGTCCATCCACCGGCCAAACATCACTTGAGGCCATCATCACTTGAGGCCAACATCACTTGAGCCCATTCAAGTTGGGCACATTGGTGAATGTGATCTCACCGGAGTCCGAGGCTCGCTGATATTCGAGGAGCAGGACGTGATTGACGCCGGCCTTAAGTACTTCTCGCGGCACATAAAGGGTCACCTGAGGTCCGGCCACCGGCCAATAGCGACCCAGGTTCTCGCCGTTGACGAAGGCGACACCCTTGCCCCAGCCGCTCGTGTCCAAGTAGGTGTCGCGAGGCTCCTCCTCCCCCTCCTCGCCCTCCGCCCCTTGGGGTATGTTGAGCTCACCGAAGAACACCGTCGGCCCGGTGTGCATCATCGAGCGCGTGTGGTGGACGCGAAAACCATGATTCATCGGCATCTCCGCCTTCGCGATGAACTTGAGGATGTCCTCGTACGATTCCAGCGGGAACTTGGTCATGTTCCAATTGGCCAGGAGGCGTCGCTCGAGGACAACATCGCCGACGATGCCCTTGAAATCGTTGATTTGGCCATAGTTGATGCGGCCCTGATTCTCGACCAGGATCTGCAGCTTCCGATCGGAGCTGGCGCTGATCGGCAGCTGGAAGGCGGACGCTTCGCGCGAGAGAATTCCACTCAGGAGGCCATCGACATAGACGTAGGCGCGATCACGGATGCCGCTGACTTTGAGAACGGCCGGATCGCGTTTGAGCCGTGGCATCTCCGTCTCGTAGAGCACAAGGCCCGAGTCTTGATTGAGCGCCTCGAACGTGAGCGGCTTCGTGGAGCGAACGGTTCCGGTGGAGAGCATGCGACGGCCCGCGGCGGAGAGAATCGAGCAGCAGGGGGTGAGGCGGATGGCGCCGTAGTGCTTCTTGGGCAGCGGGACGGGCACCGGGACGTCGGGCAGCGGCAGGTAGCGGCCGATGATGTCGCGGATCTTGAAGTACTTGGCGGTCGGGTCGCCCGCCTCGTCCATGGGCGCGTCGTAGTCGTACGACGTGATGTCGGCCTGATAGCGACCGGGGCCGCCGTCGTTGGCGCCGGCGGTGAAACCGAAATTCGTCCCGCCGTAGAACATGTAGAAGTTGACGCTGGCCCCGTCGTCCAACATTTGTCTGCGCGTGGAGGAAACGAAACGAATCGAAACGAAACAAAACGAAACGAAACGAATTGTGTAAAATCAAAGGTAGAAATTAAATCAGACTCACGCGAATGTGGGCGTGAAGGCGTCTGTGTCGACGCGAGCCATCGGCTCCATCCAGTGGGTCAACCAGCCGGGATAGAATTCGGCATTGACCAACGGCCCACGCGGTTGGATCCGACGCAACTTGCTCCAGATGCTCGTCAAATTGGTGGTCGCCCCAAAGTCCATCGTCGAGAGGACGCCCGAGATGTGGCCGCAGCGAAGGACGCTCGGCCCGTCGTTGGTGAAGAGGACGGCGCGATCCTTGACATGACCCAGCGTCTCATCGCGCAACCACTCGCGATACTTTTGGTCGCAAGCGAAATACGACCCGTACTCGTTCTCCACCTGGACCATGATGATGGGGCCGCCGTTGCCGTAGAGATAGGCTCCGATTCGGGCCATCAACTGGGAGTACCAGAGGCGGACCTCGAACAAGTAGTCTGCGGGAAAAGGGAGGGTGAAAAGGGGGTTGGAAAGTGGTGAAATGGGGTTTTGAAAGTTGTGAGATGGGGTTATGAAAGTGTTGACAGTAGAGAAAGAGTTTTGAAAGTTTTGAATTAGGGTTTTGAAAGTGATGAAAGTAGAGATAGGGTTTTGAAAGTGTTGAAATAAGGTTTTGAAAGTGATGAAATATGGTTTTGAAAGTGGAGAGATGGAGTTTTGAAAGTAATGAAATGGGGGTTTGAAAGTGATGAAAGTAGGGTTTAGAAAGTGGAGAGATGGAGTTTTGAAAGTGATGAAAGTGGAAATAGGGGTTTAAAAGTGATGAAATAGGGCTTTAAAAGTGATGAGATGGGGTTTTGAAAGTGTTGAAATAGGGTTTTGAAAGTGATGAAAGTTGAGATAGGGTTTTGAAAGTGTTGAAATAGGGTTTTGAAAGTGATGAAATATGGTTTTGAATGTGGTGAAAGCGATTTTGAAAGTGTCAAGATGGGGTTTTGAAAGTGTTGAAGTAGGGTTTTGAAAGTGTTGAAGTAGGGTTTTGAAAGTGGTTCGATGGCGTTTTGAAAGTGATAGGGTTTTGAAAGTGATGAAATGGGGTTATGAAAGAGTTGTATAAAGGAAACTCACTGATGTCCGCTGTGCGCAGCGTGATGTTCGGATACTTGGTCAACAGCCAATAGGGGAAGCCGCCCTGCGAATGGAAAATATCACAGAAATATAAACTAATTTCTCACCTCAACCGCAACCTCAACCTCAACCTCATTCTTACCATATCTCTCTCGGCACAGATGTAGGGTCCCGGTCGCAGGATCACCAGCAGATCCTCGACCACGGCGAGCTTTATAAAACGCTCCAGGTCGGCGATGCCCTCCCAGACGTAGACGCCCTCCTTCGGGTTGTGCAGCGACCACTCGACGTAGCTGGGGAATCAATGAATTACTATGACGACAGATCGATCCATTGATGAACTCGATGATGTTGATATTTACGTTGTGACCGCATTCAAGCCGGCGGCTCGCATTGTTCGCAATTTCCGCTGCCAGGTCTCGGGGTGGGCGCGGAAATAGTGAAATGAGCCGGCGATGAAACGAAACGGTCGCCCATCCTTCAGGAAGACATTGTTGTCCCAATCGACGGCGAACGTGCGTCCAGCCACGGCGATCGTGTCGTTGTTGTTGTTGTTGTGGGCCCTCAGAAGCCCAACGCACACGATCAACAGCAGGCCCAAGATCACGGCCAACTTCATTTTCATTTTCCTACTCGTGCCCCTGGAAATGAAAGATGACACCGGCTTAATGGGGTTCGGGTTCGTTCGGTGGTGGCGGGTGGTTGAGACATCGTTCCAATTACTTTCCAGCCGCGAGAGTTCGGTTTGAACGGAACGAGTCTCTGAATAATTGCTTTCATGCTGATATTATTCTATATCCTATACAATAAACCAAGTGACTACTGGTATCAAATGAATTTATTTAATTTTTGACGCATGGCCTACTGTTCTGCTCTGGCTCTGGCGTTTCCAGTGGCATCCGGAAGCGTGCCGGAATCTAAATCGAATCCAATCCCCATGCGGAACTCGTCGTCTCATCATCCAATGGGAAATCGTTTAGTCCGAAGAGAATGATGCAGATCGGGGGAAAATTGACCTCTGGCAGACAATTGAATTTATATTTCCGCGAATTTACATTTTTAGACAAGATCAGTTTAATTTTCCCATGGGTTTCCTGTTTCGATTTCGATCGAATGCATTTCTATTATTCTATTATATTTCTATTCAATTTCTTCTAATAACAAAAAAAATTAGAAACTTTTTCAAAATCTTAAAAAAAAAAAAATGTTTGTTCTAAGCTTAAATTTTGGACAAAAAAACTAAATTCAAAAATTTATTTCTATTTTAGTTTTTTTTTTTTTTTTGGAAAATTTAATTGTGTAAGAAATTTGTTCAAAATATCACAAAATATTACAAAAAAAAAACCAAAATGCATTCTTAAATTTTGGTTAAAAAAATTATGTTTCTAATTTTTTAAAATATTTGAAATTTTTGAACCACGATTTTTATTACAATGTTTGAAGACAAATATTTATCAATTTTCAATTTTGTGAAAAGTATTTTTAATTTTAAAAATTTTCAATACAAAATGCTTATTATTATTATTTTGGATAAAAAACGCAAATTTCAAAATAAAATTTGGCATATAATTTTTTTTAGTAAAATTTGGAAAAAAAACTATTTTCTTTCAGTTTTCTTCTTTAATTATAATTTTGAAGGAACAATTTTTTCTTTTTAGTAAAATTTCAATTTTCGAAAGAAACATTTATTTATTTAAGAAATTTAGTACCCCAAACATTCGATGGTGAAAATCTAGAAGCCTATTTTCTACCAGTGATCTAATTTCACTCTTCAATTATTTATACATGCACACATTGGGCGGGAATTAAAATTTCATGAACTCTTTGATCACTGTCTGTTCCGTCTGATCCCGGTGAAATTCGATTCGGATTCGGACGTTTCGGTGTCTGGAACGAGGGATCGATCGTATGCAAATGACTCTAGACTTCTAGGAATAATTGAATGCGTTCTGTTTTTTTCGGGGAGTTTTCGTCGCTGCCCAAATAATGCTGAGAGGAAGGAAATAAATAAATAAATAAATAGTGAGCGGCATGAACGAAACCAAAGTTCGCTACATGGACGAATTAATTCGTCGATTAAGTCGAGCCTTCTCTTCTTAAACTAAACACAAACTTCTTGTATGGAACTCCTCCATGGTGAGTGAGTGAATGATTGAATGAATGCGTGAGTGAGTGAATGAGTGAATGAGAATAACCGTTACTTACAACTTCGTCCGCAATGATAACAACAACAACAACAACAGTCACCAGCAATGAGAGAATTCTTACTGAAGTTATGATCGATCGATCGATCGATCGGTTGATCGTTTGTTCGGTGAATTCGCCTGATCAATTGTTTTATTAA
Organism: Coelopa frigida; assembly: GCA_017309665.1. NCBI lineage: Eukaryota > Metazoa > Arthropoda > Insecta > Diptera > Coelopidae > Coelopa > Coelopa frigida. The sequence goes on from CM029561.1 coordinate 40,781,803, forward strand.
TTTCACGTCGCCGTTGATTGACAATCGGTGTTGTTGTTCTTATTGTTGTTGTTGTGGTTCTTGTTGTTGTTGTTGTAGTTCTTGTTGTTGTTCTTATTGTTATTGTTCTTATTCTTATTGTTTTTGTGGAGTTCGAGTTCGTTCAAATCGTGTATAAAACAAAAATATTCACGCTCAATTTCTCATCGGATTCTCCGCCTTTCACGATCCCGCACTCACGCATACAAACACAAAGAAAACACAGAACCGATCGTCGACCGAACGATTCCACTTCAAGTCACCAACTGACGCCGACCGAAGAAAGCTGCCTCTAGATATCATCGTCCGACAGGCGAACGGCAACGATAGAACTTCGACTTGAGCTGGAGCCGGGGCTTCGGCTGAGGCTTCGGCTTCGGCTTCCAGTGGAAGCGGTTCACACGAGCCGTTTAATTGATCGATCGGTCGCCTCAGCTCAGTTCAGCACACGATGCAAGTGCGACGACGACGGCGACAGCGATTGACGTTAGAAGAGAGACTCGGAGGGGGGGAGGGGGGTGAGGAAGAAGAGGAAGAAGATTTCCACCCAACATAGACCAGTCGAACGATCTGTTTCCATTCGTCTCATCGGTCTGGAGCTTGCTTGATTGCACGTCTCTGGTCGCCTGGAAGATGGCTTCGAGCTCCGACGATAGCAGAGAGAGAACGAAGGAAGTGGCATCTGTCTGCACCTGGCCCCCAAAGACTCCCCCCCCCCCCCCCCCAATCAAGTATCAATAAGATCGACAGAAGTCGTTTCCGCCGCAACGAAGCGCACTTTTCTCAGGCCACTCGCCCTAATTATGACTGACTGGAGACCGTCACTTGGTTCCACTGCACTGTGTCTCATCGACATCTTCGTCGTTCCATCGATGTCGATGTCGTCGTCTAATCAAATGGCCTCCATCGATGTCGATGTGGATGTCGATAGAAGTCGTCTAATCAAATGCCGATGAAGAACAAGAGCTATTAGGTTGTGTCGCTTCGGCGAAAGTCTTGCTTGTCCATAGGATGCAGATCCACTTCAAGCAATTGAAGTTGTTCTTGTTTTTCGCTCCTTGCGTCTCTTCCTTGATCTGAACTCTCCAAGGTGTTGCTGATGAGCCGAGAAGACGAAGATGATGTCGAATATGACGAAGATGAAGACGGAGATGACGATGACGAAGATGATGAAGACAAAGATGACGATGACGAAGATGTCGATGACGAAGATGAACACGATGAAGACGACGATGATGTTGATGTGGCTGATGATTGGGAGCAGAAGCCATCGTCGCATCGCGTCCAATTGGCAACGCGAATGCAAATAAACGCAAACGTGCCTCGTGGGCGAATTAGTGGAGAAGGAGAACAAGAGGAAAAACAAAAAAACAGAATAGAAAAAAAAGACACCGACTTGGGTCGAAGACTCGTCGATGTAACAGGGGGGAGGAGAAGGAGGAGGTGGGAGGAGAGGAGGTGGGAGGAGAAGGAGGAGAGGAGAAGGTGGGAGGAGAGGAGGAAGAGATGGAGCAGGGGGTGGGATGGAAATTTTAAAATTGAAAATTGAATTCTTCTTCTTCAGTCCCTTCGATGATGTTTGTTTGGGTGTTTGTTTCTTGTTCTTGTCGTTGTTGTTGTTGTTGTTGTTGTTGTTGTTGTTTGTCGCACAAATCAATTGGACGCGACAATTCGATTCAATTGAATTCAATTCAATTCAATCAACAGGTTGTCGTCGCTTCACGTCCCCCACTTGGGTTGGGCCAAGTTCTCTCCGACTCACTCCAGACTCGCGACGACTGGAGTGAATTAGGTTGCATTTCCAGGTACGATGAGTCCCGATGAGTCCCGATGAGTCCCGATGTCGATGATCATCATCGACAACGGGTTGGAGTGAAAGCGAGTTCCAATTGAAGAAGTCATCTGATGAATTTCCATCACCTTCTCACCCGAATTCTCACACGAATTCTCACACGAATTCTCAACCAATTAGTGACCGAAACGAAATGATCCTTGTTAATCCACATACTCATATTCACACTTAGACACACATACACACAAACACTCACTCACTCACTCACACACCCAAAGACTGAGAGTCCTTCTGACCCATCAACAAGTGTCACACACTTAAGAATGTCAACAGATTGAGTTTTGAATTCAAAGACATTTCCTCGGGACACTCCGGAAGCCTGAAGGCGAGGGAAGTCGCCAAGTCGAAGGCGATGGATGAATTCTCGACGACGAAGGACATTTGTGAATAGTTAAATAGTTGGTGTGTTGGTGTGAGGGAAGTTAGTGTGTGAATGTGTGTGTGAATGTGTGTGAAAGTGTATGTGAAAGTGTGTGATTGTGTGAATGTTAGTGTGTGAATGTGTGTGTGAATGTGAGTGTGTATTTGTGATATGCATATCAAATGCCAACTCTTGCTGCGAGTCTGAAATTCAAATTAATAATAAAACATATTACACAAACACATATTACACAAACACATATTACACAAACACACACACACATAGACATAGACAAACACAAAGACAAAGTCAACGGCGACATTAGGCCAATAAAAGGGACCAATACAAACACACCAACACAACACACACGGACACAATGGTTGGGGGGGGGGGGGGGGAACCCTTTTGGCCCGCGGCTCTATGGTGCTGATTGACCAAATTGGCCGGGTTAAGAAAACAATAAGAAACCAAAAACACACACCACAAGCATCGTGAATCGTGGGACGAGAGAAACACGCGAATCACGGGCCACTTGAGGCAATCATCGCCGAAGCGACTGCAGGAGTCAACGACGAGGACTTCAACCAACCATTGATTCATCCATCCATCCACCCCTTCATCAATCTATCCAACCATCCATCCCTTCATCAATCTATACACCCCTTCATCCAATTCATGGCTCAAACTCATCCACGAGATGTATTAAAATATTTACTCGAGCAAACAATTTCTTTCGCAGTTCTCGTTCTCCTTCCTCCTCTTTTGTCCTTCTCTCCTTCTTCTCTTTTCTCCTTCTCTCCTTCTCCTCTTTGTCCTTCTCTCCTTCTCCTCTTTTCTCCTTCTCTCCTTCTCCTCTTTTGTCCTACTCTCCTTCTCCTCTTTTCTCCTTTCTCTCCTTCTTCTCTTTTCTCCTTCTCTCCTTCCTCCTCTTTTCTCCTTCTCTCCTTCTCCTCTCTCCTCGCCTTGTATACATATGAATTTCTTTCTCTCTGTGTATTTAGGATATTCATGTCTGTCCATTCGACATTCAAATGTCGCCAAAATATGCCGAAAGTCAATAGAGTAAAATGATTGCGCAAATATTGTTCCGATTGCAAATATTAAAATAATTTTTATGGGTTCGACATGTTGGTTCCAATCGATTTGTTGGCCTATGTGAGACTATAATAGATGAGGCTATAAAAGATGAGTCTACAAAAGACGAACCTATAGAAGACGAACCTATAGAAGACGAACCTATAGAAGATTAGCCTATAAAAGATGAGTCTATAAAAAAGGAGCCTATAAGGCTATAAAACACTATCATACAAAAGACGAACTCATGGCAATCAATCGTGGTTTCAATTATTTAAATTGAATAAAAATTCACTATAAATAAATTCACTTTATCTAATCCTGGGTGCACTTTGAAAACTCAACCGCAACCAGGTTAAAAGTGTGCGAATGCAGAAAAAACACATTAAAAGTTCATCCAAAGTTCAGACAATAACATTTGCTATCAGGAGGAAAGCGACCTCCATCGATGTGATTGTAGTTGTGGACAGTGTCCATCGATGTGATTGTAGTTGTGGCCAATGTCCATCGATGTGATTGTTGTTGTGGCCAATGTCCACGGTTGAGGTCATCGGATCGGCCTCGAGACCACTCCTGAGACACCCTGAAACTCTCGTCGTAGGCTGGTTTTTAAGTCGAAAAGACAACAAGCCGGCCACGTGTCTTCGGCTAATGGATCCTTGAAGTGGATTTTGTTGAAATCCCCATGGAAATGATAACAATTTCTTGAGAACTATTAAAATTACGTGTGCAAATTTTTTCCAAATTCCTTTTTTTTTTTACAGAACTCCTTTAAAATCCCACCTGCTGCATCCCCGGGTAAATGGCCAAGCAACTGCTGATCCTTTCGACAATATGTTTCTCGTCCTTTGTGCTTCTGGCCGGCGTCAATGGAGCCGAGAGCTCATTCTCGATCGGAGGAGAGTCCACGGTAAGTGAAGGGAAAAGGAGACGCCGACCACTTTCACTAGTAACCTCCATCTCGTCGTAGTCGTCCATTGGAAGACCTAAACGCGAACTGGTGGACAACATGGAGATCAATCGTTTGAAGACCAGCGGATCGGAGGCGAAACAATTCGGCGAGAAGAATGCGGAGCGACGTGGAAATGTGATGTAGGTGATGACTTTCCATAAACGACAATTGATCCATGGACAATAGATTTTTTTTGGAGATTTTTTGACAAAAGTTTCGATCGTCGCTTCCATCATTTCAGGGATCCGGCGAAGGCCATCGAGGAGTTGACGCTGGTGAAGCGAGCTCCGAACGGTTTCACCGGGATGCGTGGCAAGAAACAGTATGAATTCACCGACCTCTCGCCCAATTCGCTCGATTGGCTGGAGGACAGAGACAACAACGACAACAACAACGAGGACGATGATGATGATGATGAGGAGGAGTTGGGTTCGGACTCGAATCGTTTGCCCAATGCCTGGGGTGGTCGACGCTTCAAGAAGGCGCCCTCCGCGTTCTACGGCGTGAGAGGGAAGAAATTCGGCGCCGGCGGCAGCAACAACTTCATCAACATCAACGACTTGCTGCGGAAGCTGGAGGAGGATCATGTGCGCGAGATGTTGCTGCAGGATTTCATCGATCGGATGGCGGTGCGCACGGAGTACGATGGAGTGAATGAAATCGAGAAGCGAACCCCGTCCGGTTTCGTGGGCATGAGGGGGAAGCGAACGCCGGCGCAGATGCAGCTTCAGTTGGATGCTGAGAATAGTGTGGAGAAGCGATCGCCGGGCAATGCTTTTGTCGGTGTGAGGGGGAAGAAGGAGACGTCGGATGGACATCGGGCATTCAAGCGATCGCCAATGCAACAAGCGGTAGGTTCCGATGATGATCGATTCTGATCAACGATGATCGATTCTCATCAACGATGATCGATTCTCATCAACGATGATCGATTCTCATCAACGATGATCGATTCTCATCAACGATGATCGATTCTCATCAACGATGATCGATTCTCATCAACGATGATCGATTCTCATCAACGATGATCGATTCTCATCAACGATGATCGATTCTCATCAACGATGATCGATTCTCATCAACGATGATCGATTCTCATCAACGATGATCGATTCTCATCAACGATGATCGATTCTCATCAACGATGATCGATTCTCATCAACGATGATCGATTCTCATCAACGATGATCGATTCTCATCAACGATGATCGATTCTCATCAACGATGATCGATTCTCATCAACGATGATCGATTCTCATCAACGATGATCGATTCTCATCAACGATGATCGATTCTCATCAACGATGATCGATTCTCATCAACGATGATCGATTCTCATCAACGATGATCGATTCTCATCAACGATGATCGATTCTCATCAACGATGATCGATTCTCATCAACGATGATCGATTCTCATCAACGATGATCGATTCTCATCAACGATGATCGATTCTCATCAACGATGATCGATTCTCATCAACGATGATCGATTCTCATCAACGATGATCGATTCTCATCAACGATGATCGATTCTCATCAACGATGATCGATTCTCATCAACGATGATCGATTCTCATCAACGATGATCGATTCTCATCAACGATGATCGATTCTCATCAACGATGATCGATTCTCATCAACGATGATCGATTCTCATCAACGATGATGCTCATCAATCCCCACCCATTGTCTTCTTGTCTCTCTCTCTCTCTCTCTCGCAGGCATTCTACGGGACTCGTGGCAAGAAGCAACCGTTCGTCGACTTCCGGAATAAGTTCGTCGGTGTTCGTGGCAAGAAGAGTTTCACCAATCTCGCCGACGATGTGGACCAGAGTGCCGAGATGATGATCGCGGAGGAGGAGGAGGGGGGTGAGGAGTCCAACAATAACAACAACAACAACAACAACTATTATGGCCAACAACCACGGTACCTGGTCGACATTCTGCCCTTGTTCCTGGGCACAAGCGATAAACGCGCTCCCAGCGGTTTCCTCGGCATGCGGGGCAAGAGGGCAACAACAACAAAGACCGGTGAGTTCCATTACATCCGCGTGGATGATTGCTGTTGTACTTGAGCCCTTCAGACCCTCATCTGGAAGTCATTCTGTGTGATTCTTTCGTCGGCGCAAATATTTGCACAACATTTTGAGTGCTCGGATGTGTGTAATTGTTCTCTCGCTCTCTCTCGCTCTCTCTCTCTCTCTCTCTCACCAACTCGGTTCCACTCGAGTTTTGGAGCACTACTTAACCTTTTTTTTTCCACCTTGGTCTTGTGCCAAACTGCAGGCCGATTTGCAACAGAAGCCTTTCTTTTTAATCGAGCTCATGAAGACATTTACGGTTGGTCTTGACCGACTTCGGTCATGACCTTCCTTCTTCGGCATGGATGGAATCTGCTACTTTTCTACACAATTGTTATTTTTCTACTACAATTGAAAATTTTTCTATTACACTTGTTATTTTTCTACTCCACTTGTTATTTTTTCTACTACTTTTGTTATTTTTTCTACCACACTTGTTATTTTTTCTACTACACTTATTATTTTTTCTACTGCAATTGTTAATTTTTCTACTACACTTGTTCTTTTTCTACTACTTTTGTTCTTTTTCTACTAAACTTGTAAATTTTTCTATTACACTTGTTATTTTTCTACTCCACTTGTTATTTTTTCTACTACTTTTGTTATTTTTTCTACCACACTTGTTATTTTTTCTACTACACTTATTATTTTTTCTACTGCAATTGTTAATTTTTCTACTACACTTGTTCTTTTTCTACTACTTTTGTTCTTTTTCTACTAAACTTGTTAATTTTTCTATTACACTTGTTATTTTTCTACTCCACTTGTTATTTTTTCTACTACACTTGTTATTTTTCTACTACACTTGTTATTTTTTCTACTACACTTCTTAATTTTTCTACTACCCTTATTATTTTTCTACTAAACTTTCTAACATTCGTTTTGTTTCCGCTCTTCTCGTTCCAGACGCTCACCCTGGGCTGGAGGAGGCCTCCAACTAGACTCGACCTTAAAGAACGAACTATCCTGACGTCATTTATCGCCACCTACATGTAAACGAATGTTGTTCCTTTAAACTTTAGCAGTGTCTTATTTGTTTGTATGTATGTATGTGTGTGTGCAACGATCTGAACGTTGCATTTGTATGTTTTTACTTTTTTTTTTTTGTTGAATTAAAACTAAACGATCTTGGGCTGGAGGATCGTTTAGCTTTATATATGCCATATAAGTGCAAATATTTTCCATAAACATTTTTCTACAACTAAGTCATGTAGTTTCCAAGCACCTCTATTTATAATAAAAAAAAAATAAAACTAAGCTAGTTACAAAAGACTAAATGCTAAATTTAAATTAAACTTGTCCTCAAACACATTTAGTATTTTATTAGTTATCTACCAATACTAATACAAGGCACAAATATACTATTTCAAATTTGTAAATAATTCAAATGTATTTAATAAAATGTAAACTATCAGAATTTTTATTATTGGTTTTCGATTCGATTCTCGGGACTCGGTCGATGGAGAAAATGATGGATGGAATTCCTCCAAATTGGTCGAAATGCAGGAATTGCACAAGCGTAATTTGTAATTAGATTAAAGCGAAACGAAAAAAATGAAGTCTGTTAATTTAATGGTAATTAAATGTTGGCCAATCATCGATTGCATCTGCTCACAGGGAGAGTTCTTAAATCGGGCTATTGATTTCATTTCAATGGCAAATTGACGTCGTTTGAATTTGCATTATTATTTCCTCGAAAATTAAACGCTCACGATAAAATTGGGTAGTTGATAATATAATTAATTGTGACGTAAGAATATTCTTCAAATATTTGGCCGCAATTCGACAACTCAAACAAAAGCAATCGGTTCCATGGCGACATTTTATTGACACGGCCAGGGTTCTTCACCCTCTCCAGCATGCTGTGAACCAAAACAGTGTCAAGTGATAAGAAGCCGACTTCTTGCATTTGGGGAAATTAATATTCCAGTCACGTGCGGATATGATTAGTTCATTGAAAGTTAATCGCTTTTTTTGAGTCTCCATCCAGGTTGTGGTAAGTTTCATTGACCTTGGCAATGGTTGCATTTTCAGTTGCATCAACTGGTGATATATTTGTTAACTATTGGAATGAGAAACTAATCACTGATTATTTCGATTCAACTTCTATTCATTTTCAAAATTCCATTCATGTTAAATTGTTCTTCTGAGCCACTCGGTGTTGTGGGTAGCGTGGCCGAGCGGTCTAAGGCGCTGGTTTAAGGCACCAGTCTCCTCGGAGGCGTGGGTTCGAATCCCACCGCTGCCAATGTGATTTTTTTTTTAATTTAAACAATTTATTCTTTTTTTTTTAACTAAATCAATTTTTTTTTTTAGAATCAATAGAACAATTTTTTTTTAGAAACAATAGAACAATTTTTTTTCTTTTATAATCAATAGAAATTTTTTTTTTTTAGAATCAATAGAACATTAATTTTTTTTAAAAACAATAGAAACTTTTATTAAAACATTTATCATTCACAACTGTATTTTTGTTGAAGGGACCAATATTTTTCATATTGATTTTAGACTGTAGTTAGCAGCACTGCTGATTGTTTCAAATATTCTGTAATCTGCTTCAGATGAAGTGGAACAACAGCTTTCGTCACATTGTGATTTAGCTGAATGGGATCCTGCACCACCATGGATTTCTTAATCTGTAGACCACGATCGCCATTTCCTTCATCAGCTTCCACATATTGTTTATATCTGGATTAGAGAAAGAGTATTTAACTGAGCATTATGATTAGTTGTAAATCGTTTTTACCGATCTGGCATTTCCATTTCAATTTGGCTGATCAAAATACGCTTGCCAAAGAATGGACAAACTGCATATTGAGCGAAATTAAACTCAGAGTAGAAAACGAAGAATTTCCTCATGAACTCCGTAAAGTTTTCCGATGTAAGTTCTATTTGATTGATATTCAACTCAGTAAGAGTTTTTTCAATGAAATTTGCAATCCACGCTATAATATAAATATATAAGGTGATATCATTTGAATTTAACACATATATTACGTCCAACGAGCAACTGCTTGTCCAATCCAAACTGCAAATGTTCAATCGAAGGTAAATACTTATTGATCTGCAAAAAGTATATGACCATTAAAGACATAGAGTATGTGGATATGGAATCATTGAGTCTTGAACGCTCCAGCCACTTCTTCTGGAAAATACACATTCTACGGGCTAGATAAAATAATAATGACATGATATTAAATATAATTATCTATGTAACCAACAATTATACCAATAGGCTGCAAGTCGAATAAATACTCCAGTAACTTTGTGTTGCAGAATCCCAAGCTGTTAGAGAAACCAAAATCAATTTCGATATCAGTTTTAATGTTGAGAACCTTCAAAATAGGTACGCGAGCATTTTCAATAGCTAGCAAATTTGACCATTCCTTGGGATGTTTTCTTAACGCATCACGTACGGTGAGAAGTTTTTTAATTGTTGTCGGCGAGGCGCGATTTTCAAAATTATTGAATGTGTTTCCTAGAAAATAGTGCGTTGATTTCAAAATCTATCTTTGTCGCAAAGAGATTGCCTAAAATACCAATATCAATGAAGATATCCAAGTCCGAGTTCGCTGTACCGATGCCAGTTAAACGCGATCCGAATTTGTACATCTTTATCGTTTGGCCTGGGAAGACGGGAGTTATCAATGCCAGAAGATCCTTTTCAATGATATCATATTGTGGGATCTTTTTCAACTTTTCGGCAATCGTAATAGCAGAATCAAAGAACTTTGACAGATCATTGGAGAATAAGGCCTTTGTTTCTGCAATTTACAAGAATATTGTATTGGGTGCGAAGCGATGAATGATTAGATTTGCTTACTTTTGGGAAGCTTTATTATTTCATTTGCTTTTTTCTGTTTCTCCAGTAAGCGCTTCTCTTTACGTTGCTTAGCGAGTTTCTCCTTAGTTGGAATCTCCACTTTCATTGTGTGTCCTTCCGACAAATGCGCTGCCGCTTTACCAATATTTTTGCCCAACTCCAACTGCAAACAGACATACGCAATTTATTATGGGATTATGAAAGAATGGAGCGAGGTACTTACTTTGCATACATTGCAGCTATAATTACGATCAATGCTGTCGACTTCAGTTGGAGCAATTAACCTGGTGTTTTCCGTCTGGACAATCGGATGCAAATTTTGCTGAAGGAATCCTTCTATGGAAGCAACAACCTTTTCCAATACATCGCACAAAGTAAAGTCTACTTGTTTGAATGTTTTTCCGTATTTCTCAAGGGCTTTAAGAAATATTTGAGCTTCCACGGTCAGTGGATTTATCTGAAAAGACTCGACGTAGAAGGATTTGAGAAATAAAAACAAACGAAACCTACATATTTTTGTATTTTCGGTGGGGCGGTTTCTCCCATTTTTACAAATTATATCAATGAACCGGACTTAGGAGCGAATTACTAACAAATGTTTTTGATGATTAACAATGACTAATAGAAAATGTTTATATATTCATGTATTTAAACAAAAACCCTGAATAACAAAAATCCCCGAAGACTTTTTTATCCCTGTCAAAATAACAGTGACAGTTTGATTTTTTTGAATGCAGCACAGGGTGGCTCAGATATCTATGCACCGAAAATACCGTAAAACCCTGACGAACAAAAATCAAAGAAGACTGATGAAAGTAAGTGCACATGATGAAACTACGTTTGATGAAACTATTTCCACTCCCTAAAGATCATAAATAAGTTAAAGTATTAAAGTTTTACTATATCGAAAAAGACATGCTAGACCCTCGGAACTAAAAGTTTAACGTGGTAACACTACAAAAATCAAAAATATAACATTTTCGGTTCTTTTAAGTTGGTAGTATTAATGTCATATTTCGCCCAGGGTTCGGTATACACCGATCGTAGTAGATCTGCTCCAGTTTTGGAAAGTTTGGAAAATATACTTCGTCCCTACGTTTAAATTATAATCCTCTACCATTTTTTTTAGAATGTATTATCCTTTTTATTACTGCTTCTAGATTTTGAGTTAAAAATTCTTAGCAAAATACATTTTTTTCTGTCAATCATATAGTTTTTGAAATCTACATCTACTACTATTTTTTCGGTTATTTACTACGATTTCTGTTTCTCATGGACTGAACTCCGAATTCGGCAACACTAATTATATTTATTTCCTGGTGTCGTCGTGAAATGTTGTAAAAAATATTCTTGTGCGAAAACTTCTTGAGTAAATAAATATTAGAGTACTATTTTGTGGAATTGAAACAATTAACACAATGGACACAGTTTCGGATGTAAATGAAAACAGTGAACAAAGTGCTCCTCCCAAAAATGGATTGACTGAAGAAAATGCTGAGGAAGCGATGGGGGGCGCTTCCTCGGACGGCGCCTCAGCCATTAACGGCGGCGAAAACTCAGTACAAGATATCGGAGAAAATGCCGTGCAGCAAAATGTTATCGATTCAACGGACTGCAGAAACAATGCCGACAATGATCAAAGGTAGGTGATGCGTTTTTTTTTTGCAATATAATTTGAACATTCAATGGGATAATAAAAAAAAAAAACAATATATGTTGTCATGACATTAGAAATAAGTACATATACAAATATATATGAATTGTCTTTCTTCCTTCATACGGTTAGGTCTCTAGAACAACGAGCACAAATTGGTAATCGTTTCCGTGGCAAACCCTTTAGTGTTCCGCCACCACAACGAGGTCGAGGGGGCGGAAACCCAAACAATCCATTTACACGCGGAGGTGCACGCGGTGGGGCTTCGAATTTCGGTGGAAGAAATCAAGGTGGTGGTGGATTCGATCAGAATTGGCAAAATCAGAATCGTGATGCAAATAGTGGATTCAATCAAAATCCTCAGCAGAACCAACAAATGAACGGTCCTCCAATTGAGCTCTGGGTGGAAGCGAAAACCGATGATGGAAAATCATACTTCTATCACGCAATCACCAGGGAGACGACTTGGAATAAACCCGAAGGAAATAATGTGAAAGTTATGTCACAGGTAGAAATAGAGGAAATGAACAAGAAGCAACAAAATGCCGGCAATGAACCTGGTGGCAACCCAAACAATCCCGAACAAAATAACTCCGGCGATGCTGGAGAAGCTAATAAAGATTCGGCTCAAAACGCGGTCACAAACCACTCCGACCCGGCATTACAACATCCTCAGTCCAATATGATGACACAACAACCACCACCAAATGCACAGCAAATGCAGCAACCACCGCCTGGTCTCGCACCACCTGTCACCCAGCAACCCCCGCCGAGCATGCATCAGCAACCTCCGCCATTTTTCCAACCCGGCATGCATCCGTCTGGCTTTCAACAGCCACCCTTCGGGATGCCACCGCCAGGATACGGTGGTTATCCATCCGGGCCGACGCCATGGGGCATGCCGTGGAATCAGCACATGCACGCGCCACCAGCTCAACAGGAGAAACCAGCAAAGAATTTAATAATAAAACCCGGAGTAATTGACCCAGCTGTCATCGCTAGAGCAGCTGAGTGGTCGGAACATCGAGCACCTGACGGGCGTCCGTACTATTATCATGCGGGGCGAAGCGAAAGTGTCTGGGAGAAGCCGCAGGCTATTCGCGACATGGAAGCTGCTCGTATGGCAGCACATTCTGGTGCGACACCACAACAAGCCTCGGCCTCTATCTCTCAAGCTATGCCCCACATCATGCCCACTCCGCTAATGCACATGCCACCAGGTGGCGGTGCTTTTGATCCAGCCATGGCATACAATGCTGCTGCAGCCGCTGCGGCCGCTGCTGCTGCGGCAGTGTCGGCTTCTAAAGCTCCAGATACGTCGAAAGCTGCTCAAGCAGCCGCTTTGGAAAAGGAATCCAAAAAGGCTGCCGAAGAGAAGCGGAAAAAGGAAGAGGAACAGAAGAAATCTGGTGGCAATGCTAGTAAACCTGTCGACAAGTCGCGCCCCATTTCAAGTACACCAATCGCTGGCACACCTTGGTGTGTTGTTTGGACTGGTGATGGTCGTGTGTTTTTCTATAATCCCTCAACCCGTACGTCTGTTTGGGAACGGCCAGAAGATTTGCTCGACCGAGAGGATGTCGACAAAGCCGTTACCAATCCACCAGAGCAGCTAAAAAATGTAGTGCCTCCAACGATGGAAAAGGAATCGGTTAATGAGGATAAAGTTGAAGAAGTACATATTGAAGAAGATCGGGACGACGATGAAGTTATTAAGATTCGTACTGAGTCCGAATCGAGTGTGGAGGAGGTGCCCGCTAAAAAATCAAAGATCAGTAAGTAGTCTTAAAATTGTTAATATCGTAACAAGTTTCTAATATGATATCTCTGTGTCATCAGGCGGAAAATTATCGAAGAAGATCGATGCCAATGAAGCGGCTGTGGAGGCAGAAGTGCGCGCTGCTAAGGAACGTGCTCTGGTTCCGCTGGAAACACGTGTCAAGCAATTTAAGGAAATGTTGCGAGAGAAAGATGTAAGTACATCTGCAATATATATTAGATTCAAATCGTTGACGAATTTCTTTACTTTTAGGTTTCAGCATTCAGTACCTGGGAAAAGGAACTTCACAAAATCGTTTTCGATCCCCGCTATTTATTATTGACTTCGAAAGAACGCAAACAAGTGTTTGAAAAGTACGTTAAAGATCGGGCCGAAGAGGAGCGTAAGGAAAAACGTAACAAAATGCGACAGAAACGTGATGACTTCCGCAAATTAATGGAAGATGCAAAGCTGCATGGAAAGTGAGTATATAAAGTGAGAAGTGTCAAATGGATTTTTCATTTCTCTATATACCAATTGCAGATCATCGTTTAGCGAATTCTGTCAGCGATATGGCAAAGAGGAGAGGTACAAGGCAATTGAAAAAGTCAGGGAGCGTGAAAGTTTGTTCAACGAATACATTGTCGATGTCCGCCGGAAGGAGAAAGAAGAGAAAATTCAAAAGAAAGAACAGGTACGCAAAAGCATAGTTCATTTTGAATGGGTAAAACGTATTGCATTAGTTTACCCATTTATATAGTAACAAGTATTGTTTATAGATTTCCAAAATATTTGACATAAAGTATACAACAGCAAAAAAGAAAAACATATTTATTCAATATTCAATAATTTTGCATACTATATAAATATTCATAGTTATAATGATGCCATTTATGCATTTTTTAAATACATATATATTTTTCAAAACTATCCTTAAATATTCCAATACCTGAAGGATAGAAACAGCTCAATCTTCTGTATTTTGTGCATAGATTGTACTCAGTCATATATATGTTGTCGCAATGATTTGAAAAACAATTGCACAATTTTCATGGATTTGTTTTACATTTAAACTACTGTCGTTTGTGGCGTCGTCTTAGAGAGGTTCTGCTGTTAAAGGTTTCCTCGGCATTCACTGCACTAGCAAATTCAAACATATACACATCATAAATAGCGCCTATGGAATGTGTTCCTATTTAAGTATTTCTCTCAGCATATTGTCCAGCGTGTGGTGAGTTATTTAAACAATTGAAAACAAAATAGAGATGAACGTTGACCTAAACCAAATCTTTTAAAACCAATCAACGAACTCAAACTTCCCATATTTGATGTCGTCAGGATCGGATTTAAACAAGCAGTCGGTCGTCATAGTCAATGATGGGTCATGGACGGGATGACTGGAAAGGCTGCCACCAAGCAAGCTGAAACGAGCAACGGCGTTCGATTTGAGAGCAAACAGTATGAAAATTATACAAATATGTATTTTTAAAAATAAAACAAGAAAACAAAACAAAACAAACAAAGATCGAACTATAACAATATTCAACGTTTGCATGAGAAAGTGAAGGTAACTCGAGGAGCCTCGAGACTATTTGTTTTTCCGGCTTAATTGATGAAAATATTCAAAATTTCTCTTGTTTTCCAATGGTCCGAGGCTCTGAGCATCACCAACACTGGTAAATGTTTAATATTGCTAATATTCAACGTCCATCGTTTGTCTGAATTCAACAATACATAGCCTGAGATGTATTCCATGCCGAACGAAATAATATATTTTCAGCACAGCAAGTGGTTCAGCCACATCGGCGATCTATCCACAATAATTTGAAATTCTTTTTCAGCATAAGAACTAATAATTAATGAACATTTATTTTTCAGCACCACAAATGTAATTAGTTCATAAGCTATTTGATTAAGTTAAGGTAGTCTAGAAGAAAATCCACCTTCTATTAAGTAAAACAATAATCATTGCCCGAAGCCGTCTAATCTATTTCCATTTTCTATTCCCTTGCAAACGTGCTGAATACAGATACGGAAAGACTTTATTGAAATGTTGAGGGAGCGTTCTGATGTTGATCGACACACTAGATGGCATGATATAAAGAAGAAATTTGAGTCCGATTCCCGATATCGTGCCGTTGAGAATTCGATGTATCGCGAGGAGTACTTCTTGGATTTCCTACGCATTGTCAAGGATGAGAAACGCAAGATGAAGGAGCAAAAAGATCGGGAACGAGAAAAGGAACGTGAACGAGAGCGCGAACGTGATCGAGAACGCAGATCGGATCGCAAGAGTGATCGCAAGGACAAGGATCGAGGTCGTGATCGGAGCCGGGAGAAGGATCGCAGTGACAAGGATCAAAAGGAGAAAGATAAAGATAAGGAGAAAGAGAAAGAGAAGGAAAAGGAGAAAGAAAAGGACAAGGATAAGGAGAAATCAAAAGAAAAGGAGAAGAATGGAGAAAAGAAGAATGATACGGTACGGGTGATATTTCAATATAAGTATTTGGTGTAGAAATAATTGCTGTTCGTTTAGGAGGAAGGCGTGATCAACGAGGATGAAGTTCATTCAACTAGTGAGGATGATGAAGCTGAGCGTCTGAAGAAGGAACGAGAGCGACAATTGCGCGCTGAGCAAAGTATACGTGAACGGGAGAAAGAGGTGCAGCGTACTTTGGCCGGACATTTGAGAGATCGCGACAAGGAACGTGAACACCACAAACGGGATGAAGCAACCAGGCATTTCAATGCTCTCCTAACGGACTTAGTACGAAATGCTGACTTGGCATGGAAGGAAGTGAAGAGGCAGCTACGTAAGGATCATCGCTGGGAACTAGTCGAATTACTCGACCGTGATGAACGTGAAAAGTAGGTTCAATACTTTTATGACATACACAGTTTTAAACTCATTCTGTATTTTCAAAGATTATTCAATGAACACATTGACTCGTTGATGAAGAAGAAAAGGGAGAAATTCCGTGAGATGTTGGATGAACTTACAGTTCTAGAACTGACAAGTTCATGGAAGGACATAAAGAAACTGGTTAAAGAAGACCCACGTTATCTAAAATACAACAATTCTGACAAATGCGAACGTGAATTCCGTGATTACATAAAGGATAAGACAATCAATGCCAAGACAGCTCTGCGGGAACTTCTGCAAGAATGTAAACTAATTACACATAAAAGCAGTGAGCTCGTCAAGGAAAATCCAAATCACTTAAAAGAAATAGAAGATATCCTAAAGAATGACAAACGGTAAGATGTTAGAATGCGTATGCTAAGAATCACGTTTCTCATGCAAGTTTTTTTTATATTTTTTTCTCATAGGTACTTGATATTGAATCACATTGCTGAAGAACGAACAACAATAGTTGTCAACTATTTGGAAGAGTTGCATAAACGTGGTCCTCCACCACCACCGACAGCATCTGAGTCAACAAGAAGAAATAAATAACAGGACAAATTGTTGATGCACAACAATTTTTGCAAATAAATTTTGCAGTTAATCGTAAACATATTGAAATATGCTAATAAATGTAATAAGAAAATTAGATTGAGTTTCTAATGTGGTGTGGTGGTCGGTATAATTGGAAAATTATATAATTATATATTTTTAAATAGTAAGTATAATTATATATTATTACATGAAGTATTAGATTTCACAAAACTTTACTTTTACACTTCGCTTAAAAATTTCTGCGCGGCATCCCTGCTGTAAACCCAGATTACTGAACGCACTCGCTCAAATTTATAAAGAGGCTCATTCCCAATAGAATACTGTGAAACAGCTGATATGCTTTATTGTGAATGCGTTATTACTTCATATCAGAATTTGTGTGATTTTTCGGGTGCATTTAATTTTTTATTTTGGAGAATTATCTAATAAAAATGTCTTGGATTGTGAATTCGGTTCGACGAGTTGTGACAACACAACAACAGCTATGGAATCGAAGCACCGCCGCCAATGTCCGGCACTTGTCATCCGATGAGAAACGGGAACGTGGTCCACTCGTTCGTCGCTACGGCTACAAGGATAAAATTCTCCAGGGCGGTCTGCTGCCGCATCTCAACAATAACCAGAAGCTCCCGATGCCCGACTATCGTCCGAAGAATCCGTGGTCGGAGAAGCGAGCATTGTTCGGACAAAACGACTACATCGATATTCTGGGCAATGATCGGCTTCATCCCACCCGTGTTCTTTATTCGGTGCCCTCTTGGATGCGCGGCGTTTCCGGCAACGAGTACCAGGTTCTGTTACGCAAACGCAAGATGATGATGAAAACCAAGTACCCCGTGGCTCGCCCGACCAAGTGGAAGCATCTGCAGAAGCGCATCTTGTATTTGTACAAATTCCTCAATCGTAAGACGAAGACGGGATACTCCAAGCAATAATTATGTACTTTTATAAAATATCAATAAATAACTACAAAAAAATGTAACTTGTATTTTTAATGTTTTTGTAAACTAATGATATCCCTCTTGTGGAAATAAAAACAATGCTTGTTTCTATAAACTATATAAGTTTTTATGTTTAGTGTTTTATTTATTTTTCTTTCTCTCAAATCAATATTGTTATAATAATTACAATTTAATAATACTTTTTAAATATATAATAAATCGCATAAATGTTTTCATATTAGTTCATATATATATATATATATATTTATGTATCTATATACTTTTGTTGGTATCGTTTTTATTATAAAGTTATATATTAAGTTCTTCAATGAGAATACAATTAAAAGTCGCTGAATGGTATCGAATTAAATTAAAAAATATCGAAAGATATCAATCGTAGAAGTCTATGATCATTGTGAAATTAAAAAAATAACAATTTGAATTGAAATCATTGCCGTTCTTAATTATTAAATCGAATCAAAGATTTTATTCTCAAATTCTAGTTTTATATTTACTGCTCTTACTGCGATTTTCTAACTGCGATTCTACATATTTAAGTTCCATCAACATTTCCTATATCAGACGTCGTATTGAGTCAACGGCTTCTTTTTATGTCCAGCTTGTTATTGTTGTTTTTATTTTAATGTCTTTTACTACATGTTTTATTGGTTGGTTAGGCACAAAGTATGATTTTATTATTATTATTATTATTTAGTATTTATCATTTAAACAAATTTTCACAATCAACTTATTGTATTTTAGTAATTGGAAAAATATTTTACACTTAATGCTCAAATTGGTGTATCATATATTTATTGGTTTATGTTAGTGGATGTGTTTTTGTATCTAATCTATTCGTGTCTGTGTGTGTCTGTTGATTCCGTGTTGAGTATATATATATCCTGGGATTTATAAATATATGTTATGTACCTTCCTATTTTATAAACATATTCTAAAGCCACTCTCATTCATTTATACTTCACTTCGCAAAGATCTTCCTATTTCACACATATCAAGAGGAAATAAGAACATTTCTTTAGTTTAATATCAAATGAGAAAATTATTCATATTCATTATAAAATATAAGCAACTCTAGTTTCAATTAAACAAAAACTCAGATGAGGCTTCACGCGAACGAACAGTCTAATAACAAATGTGTAGATAATTCTAATTCAATCATACATTTTGTTTATTGTTGAGTAGTAAATAAATGTATTTTCAGAATAGTCAATAGGAGAAATCTTAAATAATGGACAAAACACACTGTTCCCCTGACACTATAGTGAAACTTAAATGCAATATAAATAAACAAAGTATTTATTAAATTATTTGATAAAATATGTTTATGTGTATAATACCAACGCATAATATATGTATGTATGTATGTAGGTTTATTACACTAAATATTTATGATCCAAAAAATAGCTGTGCAGCTACAAGCTCACAGAAATGATTGTTGTAAAAGTCTATAATCGAAGATCGCGTTGAATATATATAGAAAGAAGCAAAAAATTATTTTCAAAAAAACGTTTATGAAAAGTGTTAGTTGAGCATTTAAAATGCATAGTTTTAAGTTATTTCGATTATTTTAATTAACTTAAAAACATAACTTTAAATAAAAGCCTAATTTCCAAAGACAATTTGTCAACAATTTTGTGTATTTTTTAAAAACACCATGTTTTTTGTTTTTTTCAACTAAACATTATGTTTTATAAATTATTTTCATTAAATATTTTTAATATACTATAGTGTTTATTAACGTTTTCATCCTTGATAAATTGGTTAAATATGTGATTTGTTTAGAGTGTGGAGCGTGTGTTAGTGTTGTGTTGCTGTTGTTGTTGTTGTGTAAATGTGTGGGTTTTTGTTGTTTCAAATAGTGAAATACGTTTGTTTATTTCTTTTTAAATCAGTTTCCCTTGGTTGCTTCTTTAGCAGCCATGATAAGAGGCGTCAGGCTAGCTAATGGACGTGCTAATTTTAGGAAAGGATGCTGAGAAAATAGATACATGTTAATATTAACAAAGATGATATTCACATTATTGAATTTACTTACTTTCAACAACTCCAACGCGCTAGCTCGTCTATCGACTTCTACTTCCAGACATTGATCGAGGAAATCTTGAAATACTGGCGATAGTTTCTCCTTCTCTTTAATTTCAGGTTTACCATTTGTCGCTATAAGGTACAAAGCTTTCAGCGGATTTTCATTCAAATAAGGCGGCTCTCCTTCGACCATCTCAATAGCCATGATACCGAGTGACCATAAATCAACCTAAACGAGTACAATTCAAGTCAATTCAATTAGGTTCAATACAGTTATAAATTATAAATGTCTTCACCTTTGGTCCATATTGCTTTCGCGTTACCACCTCTGGAGCCATCCAATATGGTGTACCGACCATTGTTGTGCGCTTCGATTGCTCCGGTGAAATTTGTGCACAGAAACCGAAATCCGTCAATTTCACCGACCCATCGAGTCCAAGTAGAATATTATCACTCTTAATGTCGCGATGTATAACCTGATTGGAGTGCAAAAACTCGAGAGCCTGCAGTACCTCACGACACACAGCGGCGATTTGACCCTCGTCCATGCACGTTTCTGTGACCACGTCTGTCAACGATCCACCGGGCAAATATTCCATGACAACCCACAGCTCCTCCGACACCAGATAACTATCCAAATAGTTGACCACATTCGGGTGTTTATTCTCTCGCATCACCAGAATCTCATTTATGATCAGCTCCTTCTTCGGCTGTTGCGAAAGATTCATTTGCTTGATGGCGACCTCCATGCCGGTCGACGATTCAATGGCCGTGTACACGGTGCCCGATGCACCCTGACCGATTTTCTCCATCTTGGTGTACTTGCGATTGGGATCGCCCACCGAGACGATTGTGCGCAGCTTCTCGAGTATCTCTTCATCCGACATTTTCTTCTTTTTCGCCGTGCCCGAACGTTGCTGGGCCGCCGGTGGAGCGACCACTTGCGGTGCTGCCACTTGCGTGGTCGCATTGGTGGAACTGGGAGGTGCTGGGGCAGCAATATTATTTGTCGTTGCGTCATGTGTAGGCGAGGAAAATGCATCTGTGACATTTTCGAGTGCGACGATCGGTGTTGCCGGTGTGATTGTTGTCGTCGTTGGCGTCGGTAGCGGTGGAGTGGGCAATGTCGGCGGAATGATTGCACCAGAATCAACCACCATTGACGAGGTCGCCGAGGAGCAACAATAAATGGGGGGTAACATAGTGGAAGATTCGTGAAACGATGGAAACGATGAAAAGGAGGAAGTAGAAGAATCATGATTAGTCGTTGCATTACAGTCGATAAATTGCAAATTAGTAGAGTTAGTAGTAGTAGTAGTAGTAGTATTGGTATCTGTTGTAGTTGTTGTATTACTATTGTTAGGTATGGTTGAAATGGAAGTTGCTGTTGCTGTTGATGTACTTGAAACAACGACAACACTTGATGCTGAGGTTATGCATGATGCAGAAACACATAATATTAAATTTTCATTAGTACTTTCATTAGAATTGCAATTAATTAATTTATTCAAATGCTCCTTACTTGCGTTGTTCTTGTTCTTGTCCAGCGTAGTTGCAGCCACGGCCGTCGTGGCTGTTGTCTTATTGTAGAGCTGCTGGTGTTGAGGCTGTGCCACATTATTATGTTGCTGTTGCTGCTGCTGCTGCAAATGATGTGGTGTGGTTGGAGTCGTTGCTGGCGGTGCAGGCGGTGCCGGTAGATCTTCAATGGGCCTCGTGTAAATCGATTTCGTACGTTCCGGCCTCGAGGCGACAGGCGGTGGCGGCGGTTGAGGTGTCCCCAGAATGTCATCTTCATTTACCGAGGAATGCTGTGACGACGACGAAGCAGTGTTGCCGGTGAAATTATACGAATGCGATTGACTAAGCGTTGGCTGATTATATCCATGCGATAGATTAGCATTAGCCACGCCTCCAGCGCTGGGCGAACCGATGGCTAAACTACTGAGGTTGACTCCAATCAAATTGCCACCGCTGTTGGATCCATGAATCTCAGAGTCAGTTGGTGTGCTACTCGGACTACTGCTGCTCACACGACTTAGTGAGGAGCCTAAAAAAGAATGGTATATTTTAACAAAAATATTCTCTCTTAATGAGAATTTTGTACTCACCCGAATGCGTCGTTATGGCATTTGTCATGTATTTCGAACTTGGCCTCTGTTTAGTTGTATTGTCGTACCACTTCAGGACATCGAGTACCGCTTGAGGATTTTTCTTCTGTTCCTGCTTGCTAATGTTCGAGTTCATCAGCAAACGCGCCCATGCCTCAGGCATTCCCTAAAATCATAAATATGCTCTTGAGAAATGTGAACTATGTACAATAGCTAAATGTGATTTTAGTCTGTGCTCTTTGGAGTTAGCTTTCAGCCAATTGCCAAGATGATTTGCCTACTCGTTGGCAAAGCCAATTCACTATTAGCATTCATCGGATTCGAATTATTTAGTAAATATTTTTAATTTAATTTTGTAATATTTACAAAAATAAGTCTCATATAGTTTTTGATACGAAGACTAAACTTCTGCGTTGAATGTTACAAGATGCATAAATTAAGCCAAAAGTAAAAGCATTAAATGAAGCAAAGCAAACTTGTGTGGAAGCTCAATGTTTGAAATGTTTAAAAGTTTGAAATAAATAAAAGATTTCAATATAGTATGCTCGTATGCTTCATTATTGTCGAACGAACTTGTCGTACGTAGTTTCTCTACTAACTTAAGTAAGAAAAATACTTACTTTTATTGGCAGCTTGAAACAAAAGAAAAGAAAAGAACAGAAATAATGTACATAACAAATTTCCCCGCAATTGAAAAATCACGTAATTGAATATTATTGAAATGAAATCAATTGAATTGAATCAAAACGAACTGTACAGCGATCATTTTGGAAACATAACACATTACACCAATGCATTATTGCGAAATTTCCGAACGTGTACACAACTAAATAGTCAGCGGAGCTAAGAATTTTAAATAAATAAAGTTGTAAACATTTATTAATTCTCAAAAGTCCTAAATTTCAAAGGGGAATATCAATTTTGAGAACACGTATAACACATGCAGAAAAGCGACATGCTAAGGCTAGACTATTGCAATCGGAAAGAAATTCGAGGTATTTCGATTGATATCCTCGAAATGTAATAATTCATATTTTATGTAGAAAGGTAAAAATTGGAAGTTATGACGAAAGGAGTCCAATAGACTAAAATTACAGGTGTGGCAGATTTTAAACACTATAGATAGATAACAAAACTTCTTGAAACTTAAATGAAATATGATACATGAAAGAAAGAGTTCAATAATGTTTCAAGCAAATAAAAGTCAACCAAAAAAAAAAAAAAATACTTGTACGAATCATAGATAAGCTAGACTATAAGGTACAATTAATAACCATTTAATAGAACACTATCATCTTCTACCTACCGTGAATTCACCGGTTACAGCATCGAAACCAACGTGCACTGTGTGTTCGAAATTTGTTGGATATGAAATATTCGGTTTCGAGTCCGCATGTGATGGCTTTGATCCTTTAATTTTACTTTTCAGTGTTTTCTTCTTGCGATCCGGATCGTCGGGTTCTAGAAAAGTGAAAGCTATTGATTGAGG
>CM029561.1:40805525-40836438 GCA_017309665.1 Coelopa frigida
TTTTTTTTTTTTTCTTTCAGCTTCAGGTGTTAGCATTAAAAAACAGAAAAATAAAACTATAACAACAAACTATCGTATCTTTAATTATGAATCCTAAACGGATTTTTTATTTGATTTACAACTTTATTTGCTCATTTCAATTACAAAGGAAATCAAACCGAATTTTTTTCTTTTTAATTTTTATTTACCTATTAAAAAAAGGGCAAAAAGTAAATGTTAAAGTAAAGTTATATTACTGTAAAATAATACTACAGTGAAATAAATTCATACATAATTTTTTAAATTGTAATTTTTTTCATATTCACATATATTTTTTAAATATAATAAATAAAACAAACTTTGTACCATTTCATTTCCATTGTAATTTCAGTAAAAAAAATATATATTTCTGACATTTTGTTCACAAAAAAATTGGAATTTTTAATATAAATTTTAATTTTGTTGTAAATAAAAAAATTTTATCATTATCATATATTTTAGTAAAAAAATATATATTTTTTGTTCACTTATTTATTTTTTTATGACAATTTTTATTTTGTTTCAGAAAACAATTTTTTAAGTTCTCCAAAAAATATATAGAAAAAAGTATTAAAAATAATTAAATAACTATAAAAAAATTATGAATAAGAAATATATGTATATAAAATGAATAAAAAAAATTATTGATGAAATTATATATGATTTTACATTCTCGATTTGCAAATCGAATCCACTCCTATATCCGATTCGTTGCCTCGATAATACTTGATATCGATCGATCAATCACAAAATTTTCTGATAAACTATTGCCTTAAAGTTTCTGAGAAAATTTAATGACTAATAAAATAAACAACGAAATATTTGCATCTCCGATTATCTCGATATTTAGCTCTATATATGTATAAAACGGAAGCACCGACGTGTGTCACCTGTTGGCTTCTGCGAAGTTACAGACGAATTCACAGAAGCTGTTTGTCTGCCT
The DNA here is from genome assembly GCA_017309665.1 of Coelopa frigida. Taxonomy (NCBI): domain Eukaryota; kingdom Metazoa; phylum Arthropoda; class Insecta; order Diptera; family Coelopidae; genus Coelopa; species Coelopa frigida. Next base: position 40,806,487 of record CM029561.1, read on the forward strand.
GTCTGTCTGTCTGTCCGTTTATCTGTCCGTCTGTCTGTCCACCTGTCTGTCCGTCTATCTGTCCGTCTGGCTGTCCCGATTCACTCGGGATTTTTTTTAGCTTATGGAAATTTCGGCGACAATTCGCGAGTGCCGAGCGTGTGTTCGTGATTAAGTTTTTTTTTTTTTTTTCAGTGAATTTTTCGAAAAAATCGTGTCTAGTCGAAGATATGCAAATTTTCAGATTTTTATGCACCATTCGTTCCATTGTTTTGTTGTTATTGTTGTTATTGCTACTTGTTGTTGTTTTCCCGACAAAACAAATCGATTGCTCAGCGAACAACAAAATAACAAAAACAACAACAACAACAAATACAACAAAAACAACAACAACAACAACAAAAACAACAACAATGAAAAACATCACAGGTGAAAGTTTTTTGTTTTTTTTTTTCTCCTTCTTTCTTTGATTTTTCGCTCGTTCACTCAATCGATCGATCGCTTGGAAGACCGAAGACCAAGAAATGTTCCTCGAAGTGCAAGTGGAAGCGAGAGAGAGAGAGAGAGAGAGAGCGATGGGAAGGAGAGAGAAAGATAGATAGATAGAGAGTGAGTGAGAGAAAGAGAATGAAAGGTAGATGAATAATATAAGCGATAGAGAGTTAGAAAAAGAGAGATAGTATAAGAGATCGAGAGAGAGAAAGAGATCGAGAGAGAAAGAGAGAGAGGGATATAAAGAGATCGAGAGAGAGAGAGAGATAGAGAGAGAGATCGAGAGAGAGAGAGAAAGAGATCGAGAGAGAAAGAGTGAGAGATAGAGATGGAGAAAAATCGAAATTACTTTTAATTGGCGATCTTCTCACAGAGAACAGTTAGCTTTTAATGCGCTTTTAATGATGTAATTAAGATAAACTGAAACGAAAAAAAAACAGAAAACACCAAACTCGAATCGAAATCCACAATGGGGCAACAACAATAACAATAATCAATAATAACAACAACAATATTAAAAGCAACAACAACAATATGAAAAACCCCCACTGTTGCCGACTACAATAATAATGACAACAACAACAACAACAAACATGGGAGTATAAAAAAAATTAAAAAATTAAAGAAATACGAAATTAAATGAGTGAACAAAATAATGAAAGGAAGAAAGAGAGGGAAAGAAAGAGCAAGAGGGAGAAAGAAAAAAAGAGAGATAAAGAAAGAAATAAAAGAAAAGCCGCATCGAAGTAGGTCTTGCTTATTAAATCTAGCAGCAGCAACAGCAGCAACAACAACAACAGCGAAATTACTTCATTATCACAGTAGCAGCAGTAACAACAACAACAACAACTCCAACTACAATAAAAGTAACAGCTGGTGGTAAATTTAAGCCAAGTGTATCGGCCAGATGCAGAGTTCGAGCTTAGAAATCTCTTAGATACCTGCTTCTATTTATTTAGATTTTATTTTTTCTGTTTTTCAATTTTTTTTGTATTTGAATATTTTCTTCTATTTTCCTTTTTTTTTAATTTTCTTTTTCTTTAATTTAATTTTTTTTTATTTTTTTTTAATTTTTTTTATGTTTGTTTTATTTTTTTATTTCATTTCTTTTATCTCCGAGTTTTCCAAATATTTTTTCTTTTTTCTTATCTTTTATTTTCTTAATTTTTCATTTAATTTCTGATTTTTTCGATTTTTCTTTGTATTTTGTCTTATTTTTGTATTTTCAAAATTTTTTATTTTATTTTTTTTATATATTTTCGTATTTTATTATGATTATATATATAAAATAATAAATATTTATCGCTTTATTTCTTTTTTATCTCTGATTTTATTATTCGTTGATTTTTTCGAATTTTTTGGATTTTCGACAGAAATCTGGTAGATAAAATTTCACAGAAGAATCCGACGATGTTTTCTTCATCTTCGACGTCTTTTTCTTCTTCATCATCGTTGTCGTAGATTCCATAGTTTTTATCTATGTATGTGTGTTGGTGAGAATCTGTGAGTTTGATGAGTCTCGTGCCATCGCGACGAATGCGAGTTTCGCAGCAGCAGCAGCAGATGACATGAAGACAGATCGAACGATAGAAGAACGGACGTGAGATCGAAGAGACAGATCGATGGATAGATATTGGACAGACATCTCAATTCGATGGACAGACATCTCAATTCGATGGACAGACATCTAAATTCAATGGACAGACATCTCAATTCGATGGACAGACATCTCAATTCGATGGAAAGACATCTAAATTCAATGGAGAGATATCTCAATTCGATGGAGAGACATCTAAATTCGATGGACAGACATCTAAATTCTATGGACAGACATCTAAATTCTATGGACAGACATCTCAATTCGATGGAAAGACATCTAAATTCAATGGAGAGATATCTCAATTCGATGGAGAGACATCTAAATTCAATGGAGAGATATCTCAATTCGATGGAAAGACATCTAAATTCAATGGAGAGATATCTCAATTCAATGGAGAGATATCTCAATTCGATGGACAGACATCTAAATTCTATGGACAGACATCTCAATTCGATGGACAGACATCTCAATCCGATGGAAAGACATCTAAATTCAATGGAGAGATATCTCAATTCGATGGACAGACATCTCAATTCGATGGAAAGACATCTAAATTCAATGGAGAGATATCTCAATTCAATGGAGAGATATCTCAATTCGATGGACAGACATCTAAATTCTATGGACAGACATCTCAATTCGATGGACAGACATCTCAATCCGATGGAAAGACATCTAAATTCAATGGAGAGATATCTCAATTCGATGGACAGACATCTCAATTCGATGGACAGACATCTCAATCCGATGGACAGACATCTAAATTCAATGGACAGACATCTAAATTCTATGGACAGACATCTAAATTCTATGGACAGACATCTCAATTCGATGGAAAGACATCTAAATTCAATGGAGAGATATCTCAATTCGATGGAGAGACATCTAAATTCGATGGACAGACATCTAAATTCTATGGACAGACATCTCAATTCGATGGACAGACATCTCAATCCGATGGACAGACATCTCAACTGTCGAACAGACAGTGGGCCACCTGGATGAACGAATTGACAGTGGGCCATTTCACAAATACTCGTCAAGAAGTAGTAGAAGAAATGCTTTTACACCAATACAAACACAACGACCACGAGTCAGTGTCTGTTGTCTGTGTGTGTGTTTGTGCGAAAGAGTTAACAAGAAGAAGAACAACAAAAAAAAAAAATAATATCGGCTTTCGCGCGGCATCTGTGGCTCGATTCGTGTCTGTGTGAGTGTGGTTGTGTCTGTGTGAAGTGAGGTTGTGTCTGTGTTAAGTGAGGATGGTTGTGTTAGTCTGGTTTGATTGTATTTGTGTTAGTCTGCTGACCATGTTTGTGTGTGTTTGTGTGTTTGTGTGCTTGTGGTATGATGGTATGAAATTCTACAAACGAGAACGAATCTGGGTCAGTGGCACACGTTGATCTTTTTTTCTTTCTTCTCTTTCCTCTCTTCTTCCTCGACTTCTTTCTCCTCCTCTTCCCCCTAATTTGCTTTCCCCTCCTCTTCTTTCTCCTCCTCTTCTTCCTTCTCAATGTCTTCTTCAACGACTTTTTCTACTTTTTCTCATTTTTTTTGTTGTTGATTCTCTGGTTTCTGGTTGTGCTCTTTCTTCGTTGTTGTTGTTGTTTTCGTTGTTGTTGTTGTTATTGATAGTATTTTTACTGTTGTTATTGTATTCGTGTTGCTATTCATGTTGGCATGGTTGTTGTTGTTTCTCCTGTTATTGTTGCTTTAGTTCTTGTTGTTCCTGTTCTTACTATTGTTTTTGTTGTTGTTTATCATGGACAACAATAATAATTCCTACTTTTTATTGTTAGCAAATTTTCATTTTATTTCTCTTTCTTCGATGTCGTTTTTTTTTTAATATATTATTTCTATTTTTTTTCTTTCTTTCTTTCTTTCTTTGCCTCGCCTGAATAATTCACACAATGAATGGGAAAAAATAAAACAAAGTCAAAGAAAGAAAGAAGAAATCAAAGCCAAAGTCGAAGTCGTTGTTTTTTTCTTCCATCCATTGAATTTATTGCAGGATGTCGGACGAGTTGTTGTAATGAGAGGCGATAGACAGACGGATGGAGAGATGGATGGACAGACAGACAGACAGATGGATGGATGGATGAGTGGACAGACAGACGGATGGGTGGACAGACAGACAGATGGATGAATGGACAGACGCACAGATGGTTGGACAGACGAACTTAGCTTACAGCGATAGATTGATGGATAAATGTGGACAGATCAACAGCCGATTGATGACTTGAGGAGGAAAGAGAGATGACGATGATGATGATGATCATGACGACAATGATAATCATTATGATGACTACGATGATGACGATTATGATGATAATCATGATGATAATAACATCTTCTCAATGGACTTCTCCTCAAATCCTTCTCTCACCAGAAACTAAAGTCAAATCTCATCCTCACCCTGGGCTGAAAAACCGAAAAAAAACCTCAAAACCAACAAATGAAACGCCGCACAGTGGATTCGTTTTGGAAAATTCATTGAAACAATTTAATTAAAATTCAATTTAATTTAATGACATATTGCGATATTTACAAATTACACACACTTTAATAAATAATTGCACGGATTAGTTGAAAATTGCTAACATTAAAATTATCATTAAAATATAATTAAATAATATTTATAATTTGTATATTTCTATATATATATATATATATATATATATATATATATATATGTATATATATATATGTATATATATATGTATAAGTTAAAATATCGATTTACATTTATATATCGATTTATAAGTAGATATATCGATATGTGAAGGAAATAATTTAATTCAATTAAATTTAATTAAATACATTAACTACAAAACTTAAACTAGAATCGAATGCTAATGTTCGGATATGTGTGGATATATTTGAAATATATATATATATATATGTATGTATGTATATATGTTTAAGTGTCCCAAGTGTTTGGACTTCTTTTTTGTTGAATTGGGTTCGTTAGCGCTAAGGCTAAGGCTAATAAACATAAGCAACAACAATAAACAGTTAACAACTTGCGACTTTCATTTCCTTTACATTTACAGATTACAATGATTATATTGCTTCCGACGATCTCTGATCGCGGACCCGGATCCAGATCCTTACACTATATATATATATTTATTTATAATCCTTAATAGTAGTTATTATAGCTATTGTTAATAGCTATTGTTAATAGCTATTGTTAATAGCTATTGTTTATGATGATAATTTGTGGACAAATTTTGTAAAAAATTCTCTGCCGGAAACCCTGCTTACGAACTAACGAAACGATTGCTTTGTACATTGAGCTGGGGCCCGAGGGTCCTCGAGGGCCCTCCTTACATTATATACCTAGTATTATATATATTTATATATTTATTTACTTTCATTTCATATCATTTTATTTAAATTAATTTATATAATTTAATTTAATTTAATTTAATTGTTTTGTTGATTCGATTTCTGCTAATCAATGAGGTAAACTTCTAGAAAATATTTTACAATTTAGCATTTGTTCGAGTTTTTCGACGTCGCATCAAAGATTGTGGGATTGGTGAATTGTGGGATGGTGGATTGTAGGATGATGGATTGTGGGAAGTGGATTGTGGGAGGTGGATTGAAGATTGTGGGAAGGTGGATTGTGGATTGTGTTTGATGGACCAGTTGCGGACTCCGTGCACAGTTGCATCAAGACGGAACAACAGTTGCAAAAAGACAATTGGACGCTCCGTTGTTCTTACATTGCTTGTGCTCCCTTCGAGGCTCGCTCGGCCTTCGGGGAACCATTCTCTTCTTCTTCACCCTTCCCCTTGATCCTTTCATGCCCTGACTCTTAGACAACCCAGCCTTCTTCGTCCTTAAATGAATCTTGATTTCAATTCAAATTCGACTCCTGACTTCATCCGACCTCTGACAAGCCATCGATCAGAAACCGAACCGAATTAACCCGGATCCAACCCATTTCTATTATATCGGTATTACCACAGTTCTTTCATTATCATCAGCCCCTTCACATTCACCATCAATCGATCGATGGTGAGAGTGAAAGTTCTGTGATTCATTATCAGCTGAATTACTTTGATTTGACTCGCGGCGGAAGCCATGGTGAAGGAACCCTCGGAGCCCTCGGAACCCCAGACCCCAGACCCCAGAGAACTCAAATTAACTTAAATTTGAGAATTTAAAGGCTATAACACAAAGTCGGAGATCCAAAGTTGGGGCCTCAAAATTGGAGAACTCGAAATTGGAAACTGAAAAGTTGGAATCTCGAAATCAGGAACCCAAAATCGAGAACCAAAGTGGGAAATTTCAAAATCGAGAACCCAAAATTGAGAACTCAAAATTGAGAACTCAAAATTAAGAACTCAAAATCGAGAACCCTAAATTAAGAACCCAAAATCGAGAACCCAAAATCGAGAATCCCAATCTGAGAACCCCAATCTGAGGAGCCCCCAAGTCGCCCACCCAAAGTCGGATGCCCCAAGGGACCAAAAGCAACCAACAACAACGAATTACAGTGTCGTGTGCAGGGCTGCTCCTCGACTCCCGGAGGAGGAGGCGAGCAGCCCTGCACACCGAGGAGCATCGGGAATCGAGTTCCAGGGAGTTCGGATTGAGAACCGAGTTCCAGGCAGTCGGGTTCGGGAACCGATTTCGGATCGAGAATCGAATCCCAAAGAGTTCGGATCGAGAATCGAATCCCATGGAGTTCGGATCGAGAATCGATTCCCAAAGAGTTCGGATCGAGAATCGAATCCCATGGAGTTCGGATCGGGAACCGAATTCCTGAGAGTTCGGCTCGAGAACCGAGTTCCAAAGAGTCGAGTTCGGGAACCGAATTCCAGGGAGTTCGGATCGAAACCGAGTCGGATTGGACCCGAGCTCACCTCGAACGACGATGCCCGATGCTCCTCGTCGGGTCGTGACCTCGTCAGCGACATCGACAACGATGAAGTCGATGAAGACAACGATGACGACAACGACGACGACGCGTCGACGTCGCTGGCGGGCCCGACGCATGGCGACGTGGACTGTGACTGTGGTGGTGATGATGGTGGCGACCAACGCGGCCGCCTTGTCAATCACGCCCAATTCTCTTATGTATCTGTTGATGTTTGAGCAAGTGCGCCTTCTGTCGGAACGCCTTGGCGCAGACCTCACACCGGAACGGTTTCTCGCCCGTGTGCGTCCGCAGATGGACCTTGATGTTGCTCTTATTCAGGAATCCTCGATTACAGATGCTGCATCGATGCACAGGTTTCTCCTTCCCGAGGAGACCGGCCAAATCGGCGCCACCTCCATAACTCACCGATGATGGTGAGATCGCGTTCATCTGTTGCGCCCCCGTCGTCTGCCCCGACCCCGCCCCCTGTTGACCATGCATACCATGATGCTGTTGACTGTTGTTGGCGTTCTTCTTCTGTGAGCGGGATCTCTTCGCCTTCGGTGTGCCGCTGGGCGTGGCCGTCGATCCGGTCGTCGTATGCGGGTAATTCCCCAACATATCGGGGCTGCAGAGTCCATCGGCCTTCGACGACGACGACGAGGACGAGGGGGCTCCATTGTTGTTGTTGCCATTGCCACCGCCACCCATCGTCACCTGGTATTGACCTTGGGGTTGGCCCAGATAGCGTGAGTTCAACTGAAGGCTGTCGGCCGTGGTCGAGACGACGGAGCCGGGCGGACTCGAGGTCGAGGTCAGCTCGCCGCAATACGAGGTCGAGCTGGGCGCCTCGCCGCCCTTCAACGAGGTCGCCGACGAAGACGTCGGCGGCCCATTTTGCAGCCGATGATGCAGCATCGGCATGTAGCCGTGTGTGAGGAGACTCTGCAACGTTGAGCTGCTCGTGTGCACAGGCGAATGGGGGAGGATCAGATCGCTGAAGGCGTCCTGCTGCGACACGACCAACTTCCCATCGGCCGACTGCTGGATGCAATTGCCATCGATCCACGCGTCCAAATCCATCCACGAGTCGCGTGTGTCGCCGCCCTCGCCATCGCCCTCGAGTTGATTCGGCACCGTCGTGTCCGCAATCGCTGAGCCGATGATGGCGGCGATGTCATCGATCGAATTCATGTCCACATACTCGGACAGATCCTTGGCGTCGGTGTAAATGCGGACGCCGGTCTGGATGGGGTCGGGTCCGCCGCCCCCTCCGACTCCCCCGCCGCCGCCGCCGCCGCCGCCGCCACTGTCACCGGTCATGACGCAACTGTCGGCGACGACGGAGTAAAGTTTGCCCTCGAGTTGGCCATCGAAGAGTTTCACATCGCCCAAGCAGGCGTCGGCCGCGCTCGTCCCATTTCCCTCGCCGCTCAAAACGCTCTCCGGCAGCCCCGTCGAGGAGGAGACGAGGTTGTGATCCGCCGCCGAGGCGTGGCCGCCCGGCACCGGTGACGCCCCCGGCCCCGTCGCCACGCCCAAATGATGAGTCGTCGTCGAGGCACCATTTTGTGTCGGGTTCTGCGAGTGTTGATTGTGGTGGTGATTATGATTGTGGTTATTATTATTGTTGTTGTTGTTGTTGTTGTTGTTGTTGTTGTGGCTATGATAGGCGCTCTGCATATAGTTGTTATTGCTCTCGTCCGGCAAACGCTGAGCGATCGCATGATAATGATGTCCCGAGATCCCGTTGATCGACAGATGGCCGGTGTAACCGGTGAAGGGCGGCAACGGTTTCAACTCCGATAGCAACAGATTATCGAGCACATCCAGTGAGCTCTTCTGTTCCGAATCAGGGCTGGGCAAAGAGTCGAGATCATGCTCGAGCAACAACTTGTGCCCGTCGAGCAGATATTGATCCTGGCTGCCCGATTGCGTTGGACCCCAGCAGGGACTCATCAGGAGGCTGTCGACTTCGGATTCGCTTGGCCCGTTCATTCTGCAATACTTCATGGTAGGCACCGACGGCCGGAAGCGATCGTTGGTTTCCGTTTCCGTTCCGAGATCTTAGTCGTTGTTGTAATTTTTATTTTAGAAGTTCTTCTTGTTTCAATCACTCGATGAGATGTGGGCTGAAAAAATCTTCTCAATGATCCACAAGAGCATCTCTCGATCTGAAAGAAGAAAATGACGATCGTCAGTATTCAATGGGATTTTTTTATATATACGATGTTGTTGCTTATATTAGATGTTGTTGTATATATTAGATATTGTTTTATATATAAGATGTTGTTGCTTATATTAGATGTTGTTGTATATATTAGATATTGTTTTATATATAAGATGTTGTTGCTTATATTAGATGTTGTTGCTTATATTAGATGATGTTGTATATATTAGATGTTTATGTATATATTAGATGTTGTTGCTTATATTAGATGATGTTGTATATATTAGATGTTTATGTATATATTAGATGTTGTTTCATATATAAGTTTTTGTGTATATATAAACCTCGATCGGATGATTTCTACTATAATCTCCCCTTTTCATCTCCAAGAACTTGTCGTGTTTAATAATAAGTTAATAAGTTAATTATATATAAGTTTAAATCATTGATAATTTCGTTGTATGTAAAAAAAAATATAACTAGCGAAAGTAGAAAATTGGTATAAATTAATATATTAAAATTCTATGACAGGAAATCGGAGATTTACAGAAAAAAATACACACATACACAAACACATACACACACAACACACACACATACACAGTCAGACACTCATACTTTTATAAATATTCATGTTTTTGTTAATGTTGTCAAATGATCAAGTGATGTGGTAAATGTTTAAAGAAATTTCTATCTATCCAGAGATCGACGGATGTCTTCGGTTTTTCTTCTTCTTCTTCTGGTCAAAGACAATACACAGACACATGGACACGCATACTATTGTGAAATGAACACACACACACACACAGACACACAGAGGTAGACATGGACATGGATGAAAAAAAACCAGTTGCAACTCGTGTTTCGGACCCGATGAAGTCGATCGAGAGAATAAGTTTAAGAATCGAAAAACAAAAAACAACAACTAAAACAACAACAACAAGAGAAGTTACAATAACAACAACAAGAAGAAGAACTACAAAAACAACAAAAACTAAGAGAACAACAAAAACTAAGAGAACAACAAAAACTAAGAGAACAACAAAAACTAAAAGAACAACAAAAACTAAAAGAACAACAAAAACAACAACAATAGCTATAACAATAACAACACCGGACGGTATTTGGGTCAATTCATTAATAATCGGTAAAATTAGCATACAAATTGTCTTGGAATATATTTTGAGTTGAGGTTGATTGGATCCCCAACAACAACAACAATAACAATAACAACAACAACAACAAAAAATAATAATATCGTCGCCATGGGAAGAAGTAAAAGAAGAAGAAGAAGAAGTAGAAGAAGAAGAAGAAGAAGAAGAGGAAGAAGAACAAAACAAAAGCACCAGCAACATCTGTGGGAAATCATCGCAAGTGGAAGAAGATTCTACAATGAAAGCTTCAGACACAAGTTGCTGCAGGTGATCCACATCGAAACCGAGACCGAGACCCATCGACCAACCGATCGACCGACAGCGAGTGAGAGTGAGAGAGATATACCGCACCTCAGCCCTTGGTATCTCTGTCCCTTTTCCACTGCTTCTTCTCATGTCGACCCCGAAATGAAGTCGAGATTCGGAAATGCAAACGAAATCCAACCTTTGGTCGAAACCAAGTTGGGTCACGGTGACAGACGGACGGACAGATGGACGGACAGACAGATGGACATGTTGGATGACAACCTGTTGTTGTTGGTGGTAGTGGTGTTGTTATTGTTGCCGTTGTGATCTACAAAAAACAGGCGACGACGACGTCGACGACGAACGCGATCGCGGTCAGGTTGGAATGTCTGCAATGAATGCGGAACAGTTGACAAAAGGAGTGGTGAAGAAAGAAGGGAGGAGGGTCGAGAGGGAGGGAGAAGAAAGGAGTGAGAGAGACGGAGAAAGAGTCGGTGGGTGGACGGCAGGACGGTGGGCGTCGCATGCCGAAATATTTTTTTGGAATTCACACGACGTGATGGAGAAGCCGAAGAAGGAGAAGAAGACGACGACAAAACATGAGTGAGAAGGAGGGAGGGAGAGAGAGAAGAAAATCGCACGTCGTGAGGGAGTCTCCATAATAAATTTCGCTTTCAACAGCTTTTGGACCGAGGGGGCAGAGGGGGTGGCGAGGGGGCCAATTGTGCGCCCCAGGCCCAGACCGAAAAAACCCACGAACGAATAAACGAACGAACGACCATACGAACGAAAGGCCGACCGACCATTCGAACGAAAGACCGAACGATCATCCGAACGACCGGCCGACCATCCGAACGACCGAAGTGAATTCGGTCAACTTGTTGCGTCCGACATGTTGCTGGCAACAAAGCTGCTGGCAATCGTGACGAAGTCGAAGCCGAAGCTGCGGCATCCGACGACTGAGCACCGAGCTGCTGAACGAAGCCAGCCGAGCGTTGCCGATGATGATGATGATGGCGAAGCGGACCGAACCGAGTCGAGCTGAGCCGATGGTACACAGTGGTAAACATTTAAGCCAACATTCACTCACACACACGCACGCTCACGCTCAACTCACGTATACACAAAGAAAACTAAACAACAAATACAATAATAACAAAAACAACGAAGACGACGACGACAATGATGGCGGCCAGAGTAGCGCGAAGTAGACAAAAAATAAAAACCAAGCAGCAACAACAGCAGCAGCAGAAGAAGGCAAAGAGAGGAAGAAGTAGAAGAGACGAAGAAGCAGCATACATAACAAATGTACCGTTAATCAAAAGACCTGCTGACATACTTCCGCGATCAGCAGCAGCAACAGCAACAACGATGACGACGACGATGGCGACTTCGTCGACAACAACAACAACAACGACAACGAAGTCGGCACTCGGCTCAAGCTTCGGCTGGTCGGTTCTGTTCGTCGGCTCGACTCAGTTGGGTTCGTTTGGTTTCGGTTACTAGGGGTTTTAAGGGGGACGGTTGGTTTGGCTGAAAGCTAAGGCCGGCTGATGTTGTTGTTGTTTTTGTTGTTGCTAGATTTACTCGCTCCTCGTCTGTTGGCACAGATTTATATTCAGAGGCCTTTCGTGTCGTTCTTTTTTGTCTTTTTCTTCTTCTTCATTTCTTTTTCATCATTCTCCCATTGTTGTTGCTATTCCTATTCGCGTTGTTGTTGTTTATTGTTGTTTAATGTATTATCGTAGGCTTTTTTTGTGTGGATTCGGGATGGATTTTTCGACGCTGGAGGCTGAGGTTGGGGCCGATCGAGGCGTTCGAGACGTCGTTGCCGTGGGCGGTGGGGGGAGGCGGGAAGGCGGGAAGGCGGGAAGGCGGGATTTTGACGTTGACGTTCAATTTAAATTGAATAGAGTGTGGAATAAATTCAATTGTTGTCGTCGTACTGACTTTTGTTGTACTCGATTTTGTTGTTGTTTTTTTTCTGATCATGCGAATGGCGTGAACACAAAAAAAAAAAAAAATAGAATAAAAAAAATTCAATAGATATCATTTCTTATTGTTGTTGGATTGTGGTCGTCATCATTGTTGTAGTTGTTGTTGTTGTTATTGTTGTAGTTGTTGTTGTTGTTATTGTTGTTGCATTATGGAAATGACACTGACAATGGTTTAGTTCCATTTCTGTTGTTTTTGTTGTTGTTGTTGTTGTTGCTATTCTTCATTGTTCTTATTACTGTTGTTTATTGTTGTTGTTCCTATTGTTGTTGTTGTGGTTGTAGTTGTATGCCTCTTGCTGTCATGGTTATTGTTGTACCTTGTTGTTGTTGAGATTTATTGTAACGGGTGGGAGGTCGACTGACGTGCGGATATCAACGGTAATATGAACAACAACAACATAAAACACAACAATGATGCAAACAAAAACGACAACAATGATGAAAACAACAAAAACGACAACAATGACGAAAACAATAACGACAAATGAGAACAATAACAACAAACGGTTGACCGTTTGAACTCCTTCACGCCCCCCACGCGATCCTCCTCTTGTCGATTTGAGGAGAAAAATTCTGGAATCCATCGTCAGTCATCGCCTCCACCTTGGCCACACCCCTCGAAGAAGAAGAAACTTCGGTGGTCCGGTGGACCACGAGTCTTTCGCAAGGCCTTCGGCGATTCCCACGAAGTCGATGGAAGCAGAAGAAAACGATGGGGTGGCAGCCGATGTCAGAAACGAAGACTTCGTCGAAATCGATGAAGATGAAGTCTCACTGAAAACGAAGACTCCGACCAAACCGAAGACTCCTCAGGTGAATCCGAAGACTTAGACCGAACCGAAGACTCAGACCGAACCGAAGACTCTGCCGAAATCCAAGACGCAGCCGAAGCCTCAGTCGAAGTCGCAGCCGAGTCCGAAGTCGCAGCCGTGACCGAAGCCGATGAAGAATACGAAGAACAAGCGCCATTCCGAAGAGGTCACGAGGCTGGATTTGAATAAATCGGAGATGACCCGAAATGCCAAAAGAGTGGGAGTGGGCGAGACAGAGACCTAAACAGTGGGAATAATGGGAGGAAGCGAGAGAAGCTGGGTGGGCGGTGAGAAAGAGAAGGCGATCGAGACCTTCTACCTTCGAAGTGGGCGCCGGAAAACGAATGCACTTGAGCAGAAAAGAAGATGAAGAAAAAGTAGAGGAAAAGTTTTTATTTTTTTGTTGATGGCCTTCGATGGCCTCAAAATCAACAACAACAACAATCGTAGTGGCAGCATCAAATGCAACAATTGCAACAAACCGACAACGATGTAAAGGTTAATGCAACAACAACAACAAGAGGTTAAGCGACAACAACATTATTAGATAAGCAGCGGCAACAGAAGAAGAAGAATCAGAAGAAGACCACGAACAGAAGGAGAAGCAGGTCGAGTTCAACCGAAATTGTTGGGGGGATAAAACGCAGAAGAAAAAAAAACCGCTAGGAAAAAAAGCTATGAAAAATCGGATTCAAATTTATCTCCGCAGCCCTCGGATGGAGTCGGCAAAGACCCGACTCCAGGGCCGAACTGAGGTCAGAACCGCAAGAGGAACAAGACCCAGAATAAAAAGAAGACCAAGAACAACAACAAGAAGAAGACCAAGACCTACAAGAAGAACAAGACCAAGAACAACAGTAAGAAGAAGAAGAAGAAGCACCCGCAAGAACAAGATAAAAACCCCAAAACGGAGATCTAAGAAGAAGACGAAGCACCAAATTACGATGCAAAAGCAGGCGATGGCCAAAAACTGAAACAACAAAAAACCAAAAAAAAAAAACAGAAAAACAAAAAAACAAAAACCGAGAAAAGCGAGAGAATAAAAAAAACTTGACCAAGACCGAGAATTTCAAAGACAATAAAATTAGCAGCAATTGTGGTCAGGTGGGGCGAGCGGGAGGAGGCGAGAGGGGGTGGTGGAGAAGATCATTACCACCGGCAACAAAAACCACCTCTGCATTAACAGCAACAACAATAACATCAACATCGGCTACAACAAAAACAACAACAACGGCAACAACGATGCCGAATACGTAGAAGACGAAGAAGACATTGAGGTCGCCGTCGCAGTCAAGTGTTGCTTGTGAACCGCAAGCAACACTTGACACTGTTGTTACTTTTGTTCATGTTCATGTTGTTGTTGTTATTGTTGTTGACCACTCCGCGGTGTCAAAAAAAGCAGTTGAATCGTTGAAAGAGGGGGTCGAGGGGGGTCAGATCAGGGTGTCGCACGTGATGGATTCGAAAAATTTGGGACCTCAAAAAATACAATAACAACAACAATAGCAGATGCACTTGCAAAACAACAACGAGAGAAAATATCAACAACAACGAGAGAAATATAAAAAATCAAGAGAAAAAATATCAATAACAACGAGTAAAAATATCAAAAACAACGAGTAAAAATATCAACAACAATCGTTTTCATTCGGAAAGCTGTCGACCATCGCCGACCCGATGACGATGACGACGATCACCTGCTGCAGCCGAGATGGCGACGATGCCAAACCCAGGGGTCGACGATGCCGAATCGAGGCGTCAATGCTGCCGAGCCGAACCGAACCGAACCCGGACTCAAGCCGAGCACCAGCGACGACCTCTCATGACGACAACGACGACTCGTCATCGGCGTCAACTATGCAAATGTTCGCTCGTTTTACTTAGCGTTGTTGTTGTTATTGTTATTATTCGTTGCTGTTTTCGTTAGTTGTTGTTTTTATTGGTTACTGTTTTCGTTGGTTGCTGTTTTCGGTGAGCTTTTTATTGAATGAATTTTATTTTCAATTCATCGTTTACCGAGGGGGGGTGGTCGTAGTGAGGGGCGTGGGGGGAGGTCTGCATATTTGCGCTACATGACGCATCGGACTCTGACGGTCGACTTCGCCGGTCGCTGGGTCAGCGAACTTTGCACGGCGGCAGTGCGAACGAGATACAGATAGTGATAGAGTGAAATAGTTAGAGCGACTTAGTGCATGGTTGAGCCGGAGAGGTCAGATGTGGGGGGTGGGGGAGATGAATTTGAACTACAAAAATAGCAGCCAACAATTTTTGAAGCTGAGACGACGCAGCAGCAGCCGACGTCGACGTCGTTGTAAAATTTTTAATTACTTCGTTTTTGGGAATGATTATGATTTTTTTTCTTCTTTTTACTTTTTTTCTCTTAGCTCTCGGATTTTGATCTGACGTTGTTGCTTTTGCTTCTTATTGTTTCTTAATTGTTGTTGTTGTTTCTTAAGCTGCAATTGTTGTTGTTGCTTTGTGCTACATTTGTTGTTCGTGTTTCATAAGCTTCAATTGTTGTTGTTGTTGTTGCATCCAAGTAAATCGCATGACGCAGCCGAATTTGACGTCACCTAACGGTAGCCCCCGAATGCGATCCGAGATTTCCGTCTCAACTTCGTGGCCCGAGATGAGAGAGCGAAAGGAAACTTCGTGGAGGGAGAGTCGGTTGCAGCTCGGATTAATCATCGTGAAAACCGTTAGAAAATAAGTACAATGGGACGAATTGAGTGGAAAATCGGAGAGAAAAGCCAAAACAAAAAAAAGAAATGAATTTCGAGGAAAAGGTACAAATGATTGGAGAAGAAGGCAAAAGAAAAACTCTGAAAAGTTGAGATCGGAGGAGGGCATTTAGTACAGTGGGATTGCACAGTGGGCCTATACACACAGGTGATTTCAATCGATTTCAATGCTCACCAAACCTCAGAGAATTCGCCGGCTCTGGAGCCACATTTTGACGATATCCGATTGACTCGAGTTTATCCGTGAATTTTGTTGATTTTCGATTTTTGAATTTTTATCCTTTTGTTCGATTTTCGATTTGTTCGATTTTTCACTTGTTGTAGTTGTTGTTGTTGTTCGTGTTTCTCTACAAGAAAAATCCTGCAAGAGACGCGTGTTTTATGTCGAAATCCTTTTTGTTTCTGGAGGGTGTCGGAGGGGGTGGAAGAGGAAGAGTTTGAGAAAAAAATAAAAAAATTATAATGTGACGAAACGAAAAATACGAACAACAACAATAGTAGGAAAACGACAATAAGGAGAAATGTAAGAGAGAAATGGAACTAGAAATTAAAAATTGAAATTGCATGCAAAAGAAGATAAAAAAGCATCCCCGGAGGCGGAAGTGAATTTCAAAGAAGGAAATTGTGAATTGACCGAAAAAAGAGACTGAGAGAGGGAGAGACAAAAAGGAGGGGGAGAGGGAAAAAGGAGGCCAAAAGGAGTGAAAGAAAGAGAAGAAAGAAACAAAAAAGAGAAGAAAGAAATGGTTTTTTATACTCACAAAAAGTCTTTTTGATTGTGTTTTATTTTTTTTTTGTATAGGTTTGATTTAGGTTTTGAGAAAAAAGTTTGATTTCGATTTGAAAGCCAAATTTTCAGAGTTCTTGCATGAGTTTGAAGGAAAAAGTATTTACAATGCGGAAGTGGACAGAAATGGGCGAAAGTAATTGTGTTTTTGTTTTTGTATTTATGTTTTTTTTCTTGCTTCCAGAAATATTCCTCGTTGATCGATTCGATTCCTTTCCCTCGGCCGATGAGTATTGAGTATTGTTGCTGTAGTTGTTGTTGTTGTTTGTGGTGAGGGGACGGGGAGAAGGCGAAAAATATTTCATGAAAATATTTACAACAGTTTCTGTGAGTTGTTGTTGTTGTTGTATTCCTTGGGTTTGCTGTTGTTTTTGCTCTTTATTCCCAACTCTTGTTTGTGAATTTTTCTATTCTCTCTCTTCCATAGAGGATTTTCCACTGTAGTTTTCGAATCACTTTTTTCACTTTTGAGTTTTGGAAACTTTTTCGCGACGTTTTCACGATTTCACTGATCAGCTTGTGATTGTTTTCCTTTGATTTATCATTGAATTTTCATTAAATTTTGAATTTATTTTTCATTCAAATCCAATTGTATGTGAGTAAATTTTTCAAATTCAATTTTTATTTTTTAATCCGATGCTTGATAAAAATTGTAAAAAATTTTTAATTTGGTTTTTTAAATTCTATTTTTGAATCCAATTTTTGAATATAATTTTTGATTTAATGTTTTGAATTCAATTTTTTATTCCAATTTTTGTAATGTAATTTTTAAATCCGAGATTTTTAAATAAAATTTTTGAGTTCAAAATTTTGTGTTAACTTTGATTTTAATCCGGTTGAATCGGTTGATTGCAATTATAATCCAATGTTAATGTTAATCCAATTCGCGATTAATCCAGATTTCGCGACGATCGGAAGACACTTGTTGCACGAAGTTGTTGTTGTTGTTGTTGCTGTTGTAATTGTAGTAGTTGTTTTTGTTGTTGCTGTTCTATCTCCATCATGACGAAACGAAGGCGAAAAGATCCGGCAACACCGCGCACTCGGACACTGGACGAACGAAAAATTCCCGCGATTGGTAAATTTCGACGAATTATTTTTTGCGATTTGAATATTCCGTATTTTATCCGTTTTCGTTCATTCTGCACTGAAGGGATTGCGATTTGATTTGGGTTTTTTTTTTTGGGAAATTTTTTTTGAGGTCTGTCTGTGGGACGGACGACCGATCGATCGGTCGGTTGGTTGGACGATCGGGCGATTCGGTTGTCTTCGGCCGGACGCACGCACAGTCGCCGGCAAGAGTTCACACAAATCCGTATACGTCGACGGTAGAAAGCTGACTGTGCGCAGGCGCTCGAAATGAAAGTCGAAGATCGCGGCTGGCTGCGAAGAAGCGATGCTCCGTCCCTCTCCCTCTCTCTCCTTCTTTCGGTCCCTCTTCCTCTCTCTCTCTCTCTCTTCCTCACTCCTCTCTCTTCGTCGCTCTTTCAACTCCCTGGTCTCGATGAATGAACGCGCCACAAGAATGGTTCAGCACCGTTCTGTTTCTCTCTCTCTCTCTCGTGAGTGTGTGTGTGTGTGTTTGATGTTGTGTTTGTGTTAGTGTTGTAAGTGTTACGACCGATCGCGCGACCCAACGACGAACCGTCCGTGTGCAGATGCCAACAACAAATGTTGTTGTCGGCACCGTCGAAGGCTTCTTGTTGTCCGCCTGTCGGTCGCTCGGTCGGTCTTCGCAACATTCGCTGTCCCCCTCGCACCCGCTCGATCCCTCCTTCTCGCTCACTCACGCTCTGTGTTAGTGTGTTTCTAGGTCCATCGTCGGCCGGCGGCCAACGAAGCGAGCGAACGACTGCAACATGTTGACGAGAGGTCGGTCGTCAAACGTGTTGTCGACTCGCTCACCTGAGTCTCACACACACAGATTACACTAACACACACTCATACTCACAAAAACACACTCCTCCTCACACACACTCACTCACACACACGTGCCGTCGTCTCGGCCACGAAGAAAGCGCGAAGAGCACGACGAAGAACGACGAAGAAAGGCCGAAGAGCGAAGACGCAAGCTTCGGCTGCCGATGGCGAACGATGAGAAAGAGAGTGAGAGAGACGAGTTCGTGGCTTAAGTCTTTCGTTCGTGATCGCCATCGGAATTCGGATTTAAGACAAAATCCATTTTTAATGAAATCCCAAGCGAAAGAAAAAAACTTTTTCATGAAATTCTCCATTGAAATAAATAACAAAGAAATTGTTTTATTTATAAAAATGAGAACTTAAAATAGAAATAAGAACTTAAAATAAAAAAGGAATGATAAAAAATAAATATAAAAAATTGAGAACACGAAATAAAAAAAAGAATTCGAAATAAAATGAAATAATAGAATAAAATAAATAAAATAAAAAGTTAAATTCGAAAAAAAATGTGAATTCAGAAAAAAATGACAATGAAAAATAAAATAAAATCGACATAAAAAGGAGAATTCGAAATAAAAATGAGAATTTTAAAAGAACGAAGAAAAGAAAAGAATTAAAAAAAAAGAATAAAAAAAAGAATTACAAATGAAAATAAGAATTACAATAACGAATAATTTTTTTTTTGTTAAATTCACTCCATTTGCGTTCTCTGCCTTTTGTTTCCGCCTGGCTTTTGTGCTCGAATTCTATGATCGAGTCGAGAGCGGACGACGCAAAATTACAATCGAATGAAAATAAAAATACAAATAACAAAAAAAAAATATAATTTGCAGTCAGTGTGCCAAGCAACAACAATAGCAACAACAGTCGCAACAATAACAACAGCCGCCGCAGCAACAACAACAACAACAACACAGCAGCAGCAACAGTAACAACAACAACACAGTAGCAGCAGCTGTATTATAAGTAATAATAATGAAAAAGCAGCAGCAACAACAACAATGAGAGAGACAGAAACAATAAAGCCAACACCAACACACACACACACACCTCGTGTCTGTCTATGCGTGGCAACTTGACCTAGAAAACATTATCCAGTTATTTTGTTGCTCTCTCGCTTGCGCCGCAACAAATTTACAGTTGGCCACATGTTGCAGCAACATTTGTGTGTTGCTGTGTTTGGTTTTCACTGTGATCGATCGTGGTGGATGGTAGTCATTGTTGTTGTTGTTTTGTTTGTTGGTTCGATTGTTGTTGCTTAGTTTGTAGTTGTTGTTGTTTCGTTTGTTGTTGCTACATTACGTGCACTTGTTGCCTTGCTCTTGATGCACGCCACACGTTCAGCTCGCATTCCTGGAGTTGCAGCTTTTTCATCGCTCCCTCTCGCTCTCTTTCTCACTCCCTCCTTCTTCTCACTCACTAACTCCTTTTCGCTCTCCCTCATACTCCTTCTCGCTCTCTCCCTCACTCCCCCCTCTACCTCCTTCCAATTCTTCTTCCTTCTCATTCCCTCCCTGTTTTATTGTCGACGTCGTTGTTGTTTCTGCTGACTTTTTGCCTTCTATCAATTTTATTTGCTTGTTTTTATTTCTGTTGTTGCCTCCTTTAGGTGTTGTTATTTGTTGTTGTTGTTGTTATTTGTTGTTGTTGTTGTTATTGTATTCACTGCCTCGCTCGTAACGGTTTTAATGCGAAAATGAAAGCTTATCTCGGTGGCTACATTGTTGTTATTGTAGTTGTTGTTGTTGTTGTATTTGGCCAATTGGCAGCCAACGCCAACCTCCCAACGGACGTTGACGACGACGTCGCTGTCGCTATCGACGTCAATGTTGTTATTGTTGATGATTTTGCAGCAGTTGTTCTTGTTGTAGTTGTTGTTGTTATTGTTCTTGTTTTTGTTGCTGTCGTGTTATTTTTAATGTTGTTAATTTTATTGCTTTTATCGACTACTATCGATGCTGTTGTTGTTATTAATGTTGATGTAAATTTTAATGTTTTTGTTGTTGTTCTTGTCGATGTCGTTGTAGTTGTTTTTATTGGTATTATTGGTCGTTGTTCTTCTTTTCTTTTATTGTTGTTATTTTTATTTCTTTCATTGTTGTTATTTTTATTATTTCTTATTGTTATTGCTTTCATTTGTTGTTTCTTTAATTGTTATTTCTGTTGTTTACATTTATGGCTTGTTTCGGAGATTTTGTTGCAAACGATTCGCCTCCTTTTCATCCACTTCATCATCCTCCTCCTCCTTCTTCACTCACTCCTTCTTCATTCCCTCCTTCATCTTCCCCTTTCTCTTCTTTCATTCGTCTCCTCCTACTTCACCCTCCTTCTCCTTCTTCTTCTCCCTCCTTCTCCTCTTTAATCCTCCTCCTCCTCCTCCTTTTCATCCTCTGACATCTGTGCTTAATTTGTAGTTAATTAAATTTTTGACATGCAACCGCGGCGTTTCGTTTCGCCGTCGCCTCCCAGTGGGCGTGGCACCAAATCCACCACATCCGCCTCTTGACAAGCGATCGTCGTCTTTGCCAAAGATCGAGACCGAGTTCGTTCGACAGGAGGCCGTCCTTTGGAGGCAACGGAATCTTGGAGGCAACGGAATCTTGGAGGCAACGGAATCTTGGAGGCAACGGAATCTTTGGGGTCTTTGGATTTATTGGAGTGAACTAAATCTTTGGAGCTATCGAAACAATTGGAGTCATTGGATCCATTGAAGCCATCGGAGCCATTGAAGCCTTTGGATCCACCAAAACCATCGGATCCATCTTGGTCTCAAGCCACCTCAGACCCACCCAAAAGGCCTCCCGTTGGCCCCCTCCCCCCATTGACTCCAACAACCAAGACATTGTCTGATCGTCCCATGGAAACGAGGTTAAGTACGCCACGAGACGACGTCGATTGTGATGTAAATCGGAGAGAATTTCATTTAAAACGAGAGCGCTTCAGTTAAAATGAGAGCGCTTTATTTAAAACGAGAGCGCTTTATTTAAAAAGAGAGCGTTTCATTGAATACGAAGATCGTCTCATTTAAAACGAGAGCGCTTTATTTAAAACGAAGAGCGTTTCATTAAAATTGAAGAGCAATTCATGTAAAACGAAGAGCGTTTCATGTAAATTAAGGAGCATTTCATGTAAATCGAAGATCGATTCGTGTACGAATGATGAGCGTTTCAATTGACGCACTGACATGCATTCAAAACGAATTGAACTGAGTGACGAATGGACGGACAGATGGATGGACAACGAAGGGATTGAGGGACATATTTACGAAAAGATGGACGGAAAGATGGACAGACAGATGGACAGACAGATGGAGAGACAGATGGACAGACAGATGGACAGAGGTGGGGCCGAGACGTGTCTCATGTTCGGACATGAGTGATCCATAATGAGCGCGTCCATTGAAGCTGGCCGGCGGGTAAAAAAAACACACGCAAACAAACACATACACACATGTGTGTATTTTTCGGGAAGGGGGTGTGTGTGTGTATGGTGTGAGCTAACAAAAAGACAAACAGTTAGTCGCAAGTTGGGGCCACGAAATCAATTAAAGACAATGAGCTGGAAGCTGGAAATTGATCTTTGACAGCTTCGCAGACCTTTTGTCTCTTTTTCGTTTTTTTCTTTCCCCCTGTTGTGCCGTCTCCTTTTGTCTCATTCTCTTATTCTCTTTCTCTCTCTCTTTCTCTCTCTTCACCTTTGTCACTCCCCTTCGATCCATCGTCATCAGATCGATCCATTAGAGGTCGGAGGACGGAGGATGGAGAAGCGATTCCAGGCCCAAATCAGACAAAGAACGGGAAGAAGAAAAGAATTATTTGTTTGAGGCAAATAGTGGAAGAATGGGGGAGAGAGTGAGAGGTGGAGAGGAGAGTGAGGGGAGAGTGAGGGAAGAAAAAGAGAAGAATGAGGATTGGGTAGCTAGAAAATGAGAGTGAAGGAGATGCAGAGATCGTGGCCAACAGTAGTTTGGGCCACGGAGGTCGCCCGTTGCTTTGATGCAATTGATGTTTGTTGTTTCTGTTTTTCCATCTAATTCGCCGCCGGCGGGCCCTTTGGAATGAACGGAGACCTTCTGAAACCTTTCTGAAGCTTCAAAAACATTTTTGAAGCTCTCCCGAAACCTTTTTGAAGCTCTCCCGAAATCTTTTTGAAGCTCTCCCGAAACCTTTCTCAAGCCCCCCCTGGAGCCTCTGAAACTCACCGAAGACCTCTGGACCCTCGAATCTCTTCTCTGGAGTGACCGATAAGACAAACAGACGACGGCAATCGTTGGACAGTGGGCCAACAAAAGTGTGTCCATTGTGTACACTCCAAGAAAATATCTAAAATATTCTAAAAAAAAAAGTTATTTCTTTTTTATATTCTCTGTGGACCTTTGACAAAACCACTTAAGACGAGATAAAAACATGTTCAAATTAAGATAAAAAAATGTTCAAATTAAAATTCAAAAATTTTCAAATATTTTTATCATATTAATTTTGAATATTTTTTTTCAATCAAAATGAGCGACACATTTTTACTATAAAACAATATTTGTACTTTTATTTAAATAAAAATTGTAAGATACACTTTATTATTTACTATTCGCTCTCCTCAAAAATTTTAAATTAAGGCATAAATTGTTTTCACCAAAGTCTACAGATCTTATTATTAAAGCATAATATATAGGATGTTATAGAAGATAAAATAATGAAAAAAGAAAAAAATAAATAAAACTAAAAAACAAAATAAAATAAGACTAAAAAAAAACGATAACTAAAAAATACTAAAAATAAAAAAATCTAAAATGTAGGAATAAAAAAAATCCCGTACAAAAAAAGAATAACCGAAAAATACGAGATAAAAGCGAAGCATGAAAGGAATTTTGTGCACTGGAGGCTGCACCGACGACTCCCCCAACCCTTGGATGGGATGTTCACCGTTGCAATGGGACAAAAGAAAAGAACAACAACAATAATAAGAACAACAACAATAAGAACAACAACAATAAGAACAACAACAATAAGAACAACAACAAAAGACAACAAAAACAAAAAGAGCAACAACAATAAAAGAGAACACCAACAACACGTAGAACATTTGACAACAATGACGACGAGTGACAATTAACAATGGAGCTCAAACGGTATCGTGGACGACGTCACGGCCGGCGTCCATTACCGCATTTTTACCGCTGGTCCAGGGATCTGAAACCCCTCTCCCCCTCCCTTCCCCCCCAGCATCTCCCCATCTCACTCTCTTATCGGCGGCGATCGAAGCTTAACCCTTGGATGCCGCAGCAATCGATCAACGATGACGATGACGACGACCGAAGGAGGTTTTTTTTTTAAACGAGCCGAGGTTTGGCGGGAATGACAATTACAACAAAAATAAGTACCACAACAACAACAAGTACCACAACAATAAGTACCACAACAACAACAAGTACCACAACAACAAGTACAACAATAATAACAACCACAACAACAAGTACAACAATAAATAGTAATAAGCAGATGATGATGAAGATGAAGAAATATATGCAAGTCATCTCCGAAGCTTAAACGAAAAAAAATAATCCATGGTTCACATGAAAACGAAAATTCATAAAAGAAAAGAAACGAAATGAAATGAAGACAAGAGGAACAACAACAAATAACTACAACAACAATAACAAGAAAATAAATAATTTATTTTTGAGAAAAAGATGAGGAGAAAAAAAAACTACATAAAGAAAGAATTATGAGGGAAAAAAGTCAAAAAATAAAGAAAGAAAGAATGAAATAAATTAAGAAGGAAAGAAATAAATAAAAAAAGAATGAAATAAATTAAAAAACAAAGAAATAAATAAAAACAGATTGAAATAAATAAAAAAAATGAAATAAATAAAGAAGAAATGAGATAAATAAAGAAAAAATGAAAGAAAGAAAGAAAAGAGAAAGAAAGAGAGGAGAAAGAAAGAGAGAAGAAAGAAAATGCAGCGAAGAAAAATATTCGAAGAGTTGTTGTTGGCAATGTGTTTTGAGGTTAGAGTACAAAAACAACAATAAGGTGATGAAGGGAATAGGGGGAAAAAGAATGGGAAGAAGGGAAGACAGAGAACGCAGGTGCCGAAGTTGGCAACTGAAGCACGAAGTGGCTCAGATTGCGTGGCTCGAACACCAACTAAACGTCCGTCCATCCGACTGTCCGTCTATCTGTCCGACTGTCTGTCGAACTGTCTGTCCGACTGTCTGTCGATCCATCTGTCTATGTGTTAGTTACCCCAACATGTGCTTGTGTTCGCATTCTCTTTCATTTCAATCGCCGTTTGTTCCGAACGCATCGCAACGAATCCAAACGATCATCTGTCTGTCCATATTCTTGTCTGTCCATCTGTCTGTCTGTTTGTTTGTCTCTCCCTCTCTCTCTTCCCTCATTCTCTCCATCCATCACTCGATTCGCTCCGTCCGTCGACGCTCAAATAAAAGTGAAAAAGCGGCCCGAAGCCACCGCAGACTTTTGGGCAGAACAAAATACAGAACAGAACCGAACGAGAACTGAATGCTCGAGTCAGAGCGAATAATGATGCCAACAACAACAACAACAACTACAACAATAAGTACTACAACAAACACGTACAACCGATGACGATGGCCTACAACGAGCGCGGGGTGAGGGGGGGGGGGGGGGGGGGGGAGGAAAAAATGTGGCAGCCGCATTGAATGCGCCGGCCCTAACGTAATTTTCGTGTGCGAACCGTTATAATGCGATTCCATTGGATGCGGCCGACGAAACGGCGGCTGCCCGCGGTGTCTCCCCCTCCCCCTGTGGCCCTCAGACCCCCCTCGCTCAGTTCAAACCGTTAGGGAGCCGTCGTTGGGTCGATCGGTTGGCTTCGCATCCATGGCTGCAACGGTGGCGGTGGCAGTGGCAACAAAATATAACAACAACAATAACAATAATGCAAACAACAACAACGGTAACAACAACAAAAAAAGTAATAACAACAACAATGACAACAACGGTAACAACAACAACATCACCACCAACAACAACAGTAGACACGGTCGTTTGGCATCCGACAACGATGCAAGAAGCAGGAGAAACAGACGAATGAGAGACAGACGGACGCATGGGACAGACGTGAGAAGGAGGGATGGGGGAAGGATGGAGATGAGGGAAGGATGGGAGGGATCAAGGAGGGAGTTCAGGAAGGCTTTCCAGACTCCAGACCCCTCGGTATGCAGCTGCAAAACGGCGGGGTGGCAACCTTTGCGGCTGAAAACTCACATCGTTCGGCGTGGTTTTACTTTCAAGTTCGCATCTTAAGTCTTTCGTTTCGCCAACGCCCCCGCAACGAATTCGGATGGCGAAAACAACGACAACGATGACGACGACGATGGCGTTGAGAAGACCGACGACGACATTGATGAAGGCGATGGCGAGGGAACCGTTGATGATGATTGTGATAAAGAAGATGATGATAATGAGGAAGAAGATGATGCTGAGGAGGAAGATGATGAAGACGTCGATATCGACAACGATGAGAACGACGATAATGATGAAGACAACGACTTGGACACAACTCAATTTTTGGCTCAGTCCACGCTCGATGTTGCAGAGGTCAGGCTCAGGCAGGAGACGTGGGCAGACAGAAAAAATTACAACAACATTAGGATGAATAACAACTACAACAGAAACAGTATGAATAACAACTACAACAACAATAGGATGAATAACAACTACAACCGAAACAGTATGAATAATAAGAACAACAACAATAGGATGAATAACAACTACAACAACAGGAGAATAAGTTGGAATAACAACTGGTAACGTGAGAAGAACGTGTGGAAGTCGGGGGTTCGTGACGTTCGGCATTCGCGATTGAGATTTTCGACGATGGAGGAGAAGGGGAATGGAACTAGGACAAGAACCTAGGAAAGGAAAGGAACCTAGGGAAGGGATCTTTAGACGAGATCTAGGGAAGGAATCTATGGAATTATCTCTGGAAAGCCATGGAAGTTGAGGCCATCAACATGGAAGCGACTTCAACTCCAGCTGCCTCGAATGACGACGTCGACTGTCTCGCAAATATCTGTCTATCTATCTATCCCCACTCTTTGATGGTCTATCGTTCTTTCTGTTAATTTCTTTCTTTGTCAGTTCATCACTCTTTCTATCCTTCACCCTGTCAGTTTGTCACTCTATGTCATTTTCTTTCTCTGTAGGTTTCTCACTCTGTCCTTCTCTTATCTCTTCTCTCTTCTCTCTTCTCTCTTCTCTCTCTTCTCTCTTCTCTCTTCTCTCTTCTCTCTCTCTTTGTCACCTCCCACGCGACTTCATCAACCGCCAAAATAGAGTTCTTTTTTTTTTTGTATCTTATCGTAGTTCTATAAATTCTGAGCACCAGATGGTGGCGAAAAAACCCGGACGTTCTTCAGGAAGCTCGCGGGTTGAGGGGACGCAATTTACGATGACGTCGACTGCGAGTGGCAAATGTTAAGTTGCGTTTATTTATGAACTTCGATTGTAGGAGACGAGGGGCAGATGGAGGGACCCCACGCATCTCATCACGTCGACATTTTTGTTGTTGTAGTTGCTGCTGTTGCTGCCCTCGATCGTTGTTGCTGCTGCCGATGAGATCCGGTTTGGCGCCGTGACCTACTTCCGGTTACGATTGCGATGGGGCGATGTGGGGAGAGGATGGGGAGAGGGCGATGTGGAAAGAGCTGAGGGGAAGAGAAACAAGGAAGAGGAAAATAAAAGACAAGGAAGAGGAGACGACAAGACAAGGGAGAGGAAAATAAAAGACAAGGAAGAGGAGACGACACGACAAGACAAGGGAGAAGAAAAGACACGACAAGACTTTAGAAAAATCGATCCCAGACACGCACAAAGCTTCCAGATTCCACCAGGCCGATTCCGGCTTTCGTTCATCTCCTTCCTCTTGTTCTCCTCAATTCTCTCAGACGCCCACATCTTGAACCAGATTCGCCGCTGGCATTCGTCCATCCTGTCTGTCTGAGCCTCCGTTTCTCTTTCTTTTTGTATTTTTCTCTGTCCTTCCCTCTGTATGTTCCTCTGTCTGTTCCTCTGTCTGTTCCTCTGTGTGCTTCTGTCTCTCTCTCTCTCTGTCTGTCCCTCTGTCCGTCCGTCCATTCTCCATTCTGCAGCTGCAAGTTCTTCTGACCGTGACCAATCGTCCGATTGTCCACTCGCGGGAGGTTTGCAAATTCGATCGCTTGGACGCTTCAACCTCCGACCCCTCGAACGCTTCATCTTCAGAACCTCGGTTGCTTCGACCTCTGTCTCTCATCCATCTCATCCTCCATCCCTCTCCGACCTCATCTTCCATCCCTCGTCCACCTCATCCACCATCCCTCGTTGACTCCGTCGTCTCCCGCATCCGCACGTTGCCAAAAATAGACGAAAATCCGCTGAGTGGAACAAACCGAAATTCGTTCGAATCTCGCCAATTATTCTGCAACCTGTTGCGAGGTGTTGAAGCAACTCCCAGCAGGGCGTCCGGGCTTCCGTGGAGAATCTCTAGAAGCTGTCGGCGGAGTCAGAATCGTTGTTGACGTCATCGTTGTTGTCATCTACGTCATTGTTTTTGTTCTTGTCTACATCATTGTTTTTGTTCTTGTCTACATCATTGTTTTTGTTCTTGTCTACATCATTGTTGCCGGTGTCGTAGGCAGAGACCATCAGCAACCGCAGCCGCTGCTTCCGTCGTCCGAATTCGCCACCGTCGTCTTCCGTCGTCAGGTACAACACAGTCGGGGTTTGCAAATAATTTCCATAACCTGTCTGACTTTGCGACTGATCCGACTTTTTGTCTGATTGTTTGTCCGTCCTACTGTCTATTTGTCCTCTCCTCTTGTCTCTCTATCTGTTCGTCCATCCACTTGTCTGTCTGTGTACCTGCCCACCTCTCACTCTCCGATCGATGGGGTTCCCGGGTTTTCGACTGCCGTTTTCCAAAAGAACCTGACCGCATTCGTAGCGAATCACAAAGGTTCCGGCGCATCAACAGCCGAAGACAAGTCGGCTGAGAAAAGCCGACGACGACGAGTCGACCGACAAAAGCCGAGAGGACGATGTCGAGTGTGCTAATTGTGTGAGAAGCAGAAGTCAGTGGGCGACGACTCTGGAGGACCTCCGGGGGCGTTGGACGAATTTCAATGGATTTCGAATGTTCTTCTGGAATGTTGTGAAGATTAATAGGATCACGGCTGTAGTAGAATTCAACAGAATGACAATTGTCCTGAAGTTGAACAGGATCTGCCGAGGAATTCAGAACACCTTTAGAAATTCTACAGTAACTTGTTTTCTATTGAGATTTCGACATGTTTTCTATTGAGATTTCGACTTGTTTCCTTTTGATATTTCGACTTTTGTTCTCTTGAGATATCGACTTGAAATCTCATTTGGTTCTCATGGACTCCACTTTGACATCCTCCTCTCAAGACTTTAAAACAGGTTTCAACCCCGAAGCTTCTATGGAGATTCCCCTGGAGTCTGTTGATTCCTCTGAAGTCTGGAGATTCCTCCGGAGTTTGGAGATTCCTCTGGAGTCTGTTGATTCCTCTGAAGGCTTTTCATCCGATCTCCCTGAGGCGCCCTCATCGTCATCCAGATCCCAACCACATTCGAACCGAACTTCTCTCATTCCATCCCCTTTTATTTCGTCACGACCAGCACTTTTACTACTTTTTCCAAATCGTCGTCGTTATTGTTGTTCCTATTTTTGTTGTCTATTCGAATTGTTTTTGTCTATTCTATTGCTTTTGCTATTCCATTTGTTGTTTTTGTCTTTGTTATTCCTTTTGCTATTCCCAATTGTTGTTGTTCTTCTTTGTTATTGTTACTTTTGCTATTCCCAATTGTTGTTGTTCTTCTTTGCCTACTTCATTTCTTTCTTGATTTCATCATTTCCTCAATTCCTTCACTTCGCAATTTAAAATGAAAGTTCTTTCGGTTTCTGTTTCTATTTCTGTGTTTTTTTGCTTCTCTCGAGCTTGACTCTTGCGGAAATAATAATAGTAGATAGATAGATAGTTAGATAGATAGATGGTAGAAATGGAAAAGCGAAGAATCGTGACAGTCGGCGCAGTCGTTTGTAAACAAATTTAGAAAGAATCCAAAAATAGACGACTACAACAAAGAACAACAACAACAATCATATAAATAAAAACAATGATAGTAATAAGAAGC
>CM029561.1:40836538-40848955 GCA_017309665.1 Coelopa frigida
GTTTCTGCATAATCGGCTTCTTCCTCGTTAGCGGAGCTCGAGGTGTCCCTTTGTTGTTGTTCGTTAGCGTGGGACACGAGTGCGAAATTTCCATAATTACGAGAAGTGCATTTGAGTGTGCGTGCGTGAAAGGGTTCAGCGGGACGAAGGGATTTCCCAAATGACACCCAAAGCAGTTGCAGTGAAAATTTCCAAAACCTTTTTTCGGAAATGTCTTTGGAGGATTCGTTAGATAATTCTTTTAATGATTCTTTGTCAAATTCTTCGAGAGATTTTTTCGGCGATTCCTTCAGACAATTCTTCATAGGTTCCTTCAGAAATTTTCTTCATAGGTTCCTTCAGACAATTCTTCAAAGGTTCCTTCAGAAAATTTCGTTGTGGTTACTTGAAAAAATTCTTCAAAGGTTCCTTCAGAAATTTCCTTCAAAGGTTCCTTCAGAAATTTTCTTCAAAGGTTCCTTCAGAGATTTCTACAAAGGTTTCCTTTGAAAATTTCTTCAAAGGTTCCTTCAGAAATTTTCTTCAAAGGTTCCTTCAGAAATTTTCTTCAAAGGTTCCTTCAGAAATTTTCTTCAAAGGTTCCTTCAGAGATTTCTACAAAGGTTTCTTTTGGAAATTTCTTCAAAGGTTCCTTCAGAAATTTTCTTCAAAGGTTCCTTCAGAGATTTCTACAAAGGTTCTTTGAAAATTTTCTTCAAAGGTTCCTTCAGAAATTTTCTTCAAAGGTTCCTTCAGAAATTTTCTTCAAAGGTTCCTTCAGAGATTTCTACAATGGTTTCTTTTGAAAATTTCTTCAAAGGTTCCATCCAAGGAAGTTCCACCTCTACAGAGAGCCCCCTCCGTCCCCTTTCAACCCATCGAGACGACCTCACGGAAAACTTTTACTTGTGAATCTCGGCTGGAGAATCGATTTGGCAACCGGTTGTTAACAAATTTCACTGCCTCCGAGTGCCCTGCGGTGAAATAATAACCCAGTAACATAAATAATAATAACGACAACAAAAAGAACAATAATAAAAATAATAACAATACATAAATAATAATAACGACAACAAAAAGAACAATAATAAAAATAATAACAATACAAAATAATAATAACAACAATACAAAATAACAACAATACAAAATAATAACAACAACTATGTCTACGAGAAGCCCCAACAAACCCCGCGACCCCAAGACAAAGTCAGAACCACAATCGTAACCAGAATCCGACGCGATCCGATCGCAATCGCTGTCGAAGTCGGTTGTTGGGGGTCGGCTGGAGGAATTCATATAATCTGGCTAAACTGCGCAACTAATGATAATTATAATCATCAGGATCGACGAAGCAGTAGAAGTGGAAGTAGAAGCAGCAACAGTAGAAGTGGAAGTAGAAGCAGCAGCAACAGCAGCATCATGCGGCGTCAACAGCAACGCCATCGTCGTCGTCGTCATCGTCGTCTCGGAAACCCCAATTCCGGGGTGACCTACTTCCCCACTGATGTAGGCTGCGACGGACGGCAACCGGCGACGCAACGATAGAGACCAACGACTGTGATGACGAAGAAGATGATGGTGAAGATGATGATGACGACAGACGATGAGAGCGGTTGATAATGAGATAGTTTGATGATGAGAGAGTTTGATAATGATAGAGTTTGATGACGAGAGATGATGATGATGATAACAACAGATGATGGTGACGAGAGAGGATGAGGACAAGAGAGAGGATGATGAAGAAGAAGGCTGTGACGATGATGATGATGATGAAAATAAATAGAGTCTATGATGAAAATAACTAGAGTCGATCATGACTAGTGACGTTCCAATACCGGTGTGTAGTCGATGCGAGTAGTCAAAAACAAAATTTCAACTAAAAATCGGTGCGAAAAGAAGTAATCGGATTTGAAAGTCGGTATAATCGTACTCGTACTCATTTCACATATACGTACATATACTCACGAAAACCTGCACTTTTAGCGCCTCTAGAAACTAAAAGCTGACGTAATGTGTTTTTAACTAACAGTAAAATATTATACTCAAACAAATATTATGTAGATAGTTTTATTTATTTATTTTGTTTGATCAATTCAAAAGTCTAGGAAATCATCTCAACCTGTTGTTAGTGTTTGAATTTTTGTAATGTATTTTTGTAACGCAATTTGTATAAAAATTATAAATAAATGAAAAATTTCAATATATTGTCAATTTAGTCGATACCGTCAAAATATTTGTAACAAATAGTCGATTCAAAAAATAATCGTTTATCGTGCCATTTACTCGAATATACGAGTATTTTTACTCGTACTCGGACGAACACTAATCATGACTGTGACTAGAGTGATAATGATCATTACTAAAGTTGAAGACAATGATGACTAGAGTCGATGATGATGAAGACTACTCCATGATGATGATGAAGACTACTCCATGATGTTGATTAAAATCGATGACAACGACTTCGTCTTCGTCGAAAGCGAACCGCGAGAGCGAAAACAAAACCTTGCAGTGGGGACAAAAAAAAAAACAAAAATAACAACCGCAATCACAGCAGACATAGGAAAATGTGATGATGATGATAATGATTATGATAGAGATGATTATGATGGAGAAGTGAAAAAAGTATAAGGAATCTCATTGAATGTTGGGTGGAAAAAGAAAGAAAGATATGAGTTAAGAACAAGTGACATAGAGAGAGAGGGATGGAGGAAGGAAACAGAGAAAGAGAGAGAGAGAGGGGGAATAGGAGGCAATGGAAGATAAAC
Source organism: Coelopa frigida (assembly GCA_017309665.1). Lineage (NCBI taxonomy): Eukaryota > Metazoa > Arthropoda > Insecta > Diptera > Coelopidae > Coelopa > Coelopa frigida. The sequence goes on from CM029561.1 coordinate 40,839,286, forward strand.
ACTCTCGCGATACGATCGACACAATGACACCGATGCCGACGACGACGACGACGACGACGTTGTCATCAACGCAATCGCGGTGACGATCAGTCGACCGAAGCCAAGCAACAACCAAGACACCAGCGACTCTTTCTGTCTCACTCTATCCTTCACTTTTCTTATCTATCTCTCTCTATCCCCCTGTGTCCCCTAATTCTTCCTCAACCCACCTCTATCTTCCTCTATCCTCTTCTATTCCAATTTATCCACCTTCCTTCACCATCTCCCTTTCTACTATTTTTTCTGTTGACTTCTGGCTCGATCGCATCCGACCAGCCAACGGTACCGCTTACAGCACGAGCTCTGAAGACCCCCTGATTCCACCGTCTTCAGGCCAAAGCCAAGATTGAATATTATAACTAGATGTTGGGGTAGAGGAGGAGAAGATTTTGATGAAGGGGAGTTGATGAAGTTGGTGGATGAGAGGTGATGATAAAGGGGAATGATGATGAAAGTGGGAAGGTGGTGGTAAAGAAAGAGTAGAAGGGGGTGAAGAAGGGCGTGAAGAAGGGGGTAAAGAAGGGGGTGAAGAAGGGGGTGAAGAAGGGGGTGAAGAAGGGGGTGAAGAAAGAGAAGAAGGTGATGAAGAAAGAGAAGAAGGCGATGAAGAAAGGGGAGGACGCATCATTGACGACGTTGGGTCGGTTCTACTTCTTTTGGCGGAGGACATGATCGAGCTAATTACCAGAAGAAGCTTCGAGTACATGGAAAAAAAAACTTCTTGAAATGGAAATCGTTGCGTCGACTTCAACTTCTCAGGCCTCACTCTTCATTCCCATCCCACTTCTTACTCACCCTCTCCTTTACTCTCATCCTCGCCTTCTTCCTCGCCCTCTCCCTCTCTCTCTCTCACACACTCACCAACCCACTTACGCGTTACGTCGCATTACGTCGCGTCACGTTACGTTGCGGTCGGTTGTCACGGTTTTGGATTTGGAGGTTCGACAGCTCCAGTGAATCCAAATTGTTTTTTCCAATTTCAATTGTTGTTTTGTTTCTTAGTTGGTTATTATTTTGGTTTATGATTCTTATTGTTGATTGTTATTTCTTTGTTAGTTCTTATTGTTGTTGTTGCTTCTTATTACTATCATTGTTTTTATTATATATGATTGTTGTTGTTGTTCTTTGTTGTAGTCGTCTATTTTTGGATTCTTTCTAAATTTGTTTACAAACGACTGCGCCGACTGTCACGATTCTTCGCTTTTCCATTTCTACCATCTATCTATCTAACTATCTATCTATCTACTATTATTATTTCCGCAAGAGTCAAGCTCGAGAGAAGCAAAAAAACACAGAAATAGAAACAGAAACCGAAAGAACTTTCATTTTAAATTGCGAAGTGAAGGAATTGAGGAAATGATGAAATCAAGAAAGAAATGAAGTAGGCAAAGAAGAACAACAACAATTGGGAATAGCAAAAGTAACAATAACAAAGAAGAACAACAACAATTGGGAATAGCAAAAGGAATATTAACAAAGACAAAAACAACAAATGGAATAGCAAAAGCAATAGAATAGACAAAAACAATTCGAATAGACAACAAAAATAGGAACAACAATAACGACGACGATTTGGAAAAAGTAGTAAAAGTGCTGGTCGTGACGAAATAAAAGGGGATGGAATGAGAGAAGTTCGGTTCGAATGTGGTTGGGATCTGGATGACGATGAGGGCGCCTCAAGGAGATCGGATGAAAAGCCTTCAGAGGAATCAACAGACTCCAGAGGAATCTCCAAACTCCGGAGGAATCTCCAGACTTCAGAGGAATCAACAGACTCCAGGGGAATCTCCATAGAAGCTTCGGGGTTGAAACCTGTTTTAAAGTCTTGAGAGGAGGATGTCAAAGTGGAGTCCATGAGAACCAAATGAGATTTCAAGTCGATATCTCAAGAGAACAAAAGTCGAAATATCAAAAGGAAACAAGTCGAAATCTCAATAGAAAACATGTCGAAATCTCAATAGAAAACAAGTTACTGTAGAATTTCTAAAGGTGTTCTGAATTCCTCGGCAGATCCTGTTCAACTTCAGGACAATTGTCATTCTGTTGAATTCTACTACAGCCGTGATCCTATTAATCTTCACAACATTCCAGAAGAACATTCGAAATCCATTGAAATTCGTCCAACGCCCCCGGAGGTCCTCCAGAGTCGTCGCCCACTGACTTCTGCTTCTCACACAATTAGCACACTCGACATCGTCCTCTCGGCTTTTGTCGGTCGACTCGTCGTCGTCGGCTTTTCTCAGCCGACTTGTCTTCGGCTGTTGATGCGCCGGAACCTTTGTGATTCGCTACGAATGCGGTCAGGTTCTTTTGGAAAACGGCAGTCGAAAACCCGGGAACCCCATCGATCGGAGAGTGAGAGGTGGGCAGGTACACAGACAGACAAGTGGATGGACGAACAGATAGAGAGACAAGAGGAGAGGACAAATAGACAGTAGGACGGACAAACAATCAGACAAAAAGTCGGATCAGTCGCAAAGTCAGACAGGTTATGGAAATTATTTGCAAACCCCGACTGTGTTGTACCTGACGACGGAAGACGACGGTGGCGAATTCGGACGACGGAAGCAGCGGCTGCGGTTGCTGATGGTCTCTGCCTACGACACAACAATGATGTAGACAAGAACAAAAACAATGATGTAGACAAGAACAAAAACAATGATGTAGACAAGAACAAAAACAATGACGTAGATGACAACAACGATGACGTCAACAACGATTCTGACTCCGCCGACAGCTTCTAGAGATTCTCCACGGAAGCCCGGACGCCCTGCTGGGAGTTGCTTCAACACCTCGCAACAGGTTGCAGAATAATTGGCGAGATTCGAACGAATTTCGGTTTGTTCCACTCAGCGGATTTTCGTCTATTTTTGGCAACGTGCGGATGCGGGAGACGACGGAGTCAACGAGGGATGGTGGATGAGGTGGACGAGGGATGGAAGATGAGGTCGGAGAGGGATGGAGGATGAGATGGATGAGAGACAGAGGTCGAAGCAACCGAGGTTCTGAAGATGAAGCGTTCGAGGGGTCGGAGGTTGAAGCGTCCAAGCGATCGAATTTGCAAACCTCCCGCGAGTGGACAATCGGACGATTGGTCACGGTCAGAAGAACTTGCAGCTGCAGAATGGAGAATGGACGGACGGACAGAGGGACAGACAGAGAGAGAGAGAGACAGAAGCACACAGAGGAACAGACAGAGGAACAGACAGAGGAACATACAGAGGGAAGGACAGAGAAAAATACAAAAAGAAAGAGAAACGGAGGCTCAGACAGACAGGATGGACGAATGCCAGCGGCGAATCTGGTTCAAGATGTGGGCGTCTGAGAGAATTGAGGAGAACAAGAGGAAGGAGATGAACGAAAGCCGGAATCGGCCTGGTGGAATCTGGAAGCTTTGTGCGTGTCTGGGATCGATTTTTCTAAAGTCTTGTCGTGTCTTTTCTTCTCCCTTGTCTTGTCGTGTCGTCTCCTCTTCCTTGTCTTTTATTTTCCTCTCCCTTGTCTTGTCGTCTCCTCTTCCTTGTCTTTTATTTTCCTCTTCCTTGTTTCTCTTCCCCTCAGCTCTTTCCACATCGCCCTCTCCCCATCCTCTCCCCACATCGCCCCATCGCAATCGTAACCGGAAGTAGGTCACGGCGCCAAACCGGATCTCATCGGCAGCAGCAACAACGATCGAGGGCAGCAACAGCAGCAACTACAACAACAAAAATGTCGACGTGATGAGATGCGTGGGGTCCCTCCATCTGCCCCTCGTCTCCTACAATCGAAGTTCATAAATAAACGCAACTTAACATTTGCCACTCGCAGTCGACGTCATCGTAAATTGCGTCCCCTCAACCCGCGAGCTTCCTGAAGAACGTCCGGGTTTTTTCGCCACCATCTGGTGCTCAGAATTTATAGAACTACGATAAGATACAAAAAAAAAAAGAACTCTATTTTGGCGGTTGATGAAGTCGCGTGGGAGGTGACAAAGAGAGAGAGAAGAGAGAAGAGAGAAGAGAGAAGAGAGAAGAGAGAAGAGAGAAGAGAGAAGAGATAAGAGAAGGACAGAGTGAGAAACCTACAGAGAAAGAAAATGACATAGAGTGACAAACTGACAGGGTGAAGGATAGAAAGAGTGATGAACTGACAAAGAAAGAAATTAACAGAAAGAACGATAGACCATCAAAGAGTGGGGATAGATAGATAGACAGATATTTGCGAGACAGTCGACGTCGTCATTCGAGGCAGCTGGAGTTGAAGTCGCTTCCATGTTGATGGCCTCAACTTCCATGGCTTTCCAGAGATAATTCCATAGATTCCTTCCCTAGATCTCGTCTAAAGATCCCTTCCCTAGGTTCCTTTCCTTTCCTAGGTTCTTGTCCTAGTTCCATTCCCCTTCTCCTCCATCGTCGAAAATCTCAATCGCGAATGCCGAACGTCACGAACCCCCGACTTCCACACGTTCTTCTCACGTTACCAGTTGTTATTCCAACTTATTCTCCTGTTGTTGTAGTTGTTATTCATCCTATTGTTGTTGTTCTTATTATTCATACTGTTTCGGTTGTAGTTGTTATTCATCCTATTGTTGTTGTAGTTGTTATTCATACTGTTTCTGTTGTAGTTGTTATTCATCCTAATGTTGTTGTAATTTTTTCTGTCTGCCCACGTCTCCTGCCTGAGCCTGACCTCTGCAACATCGAGCGTGGACTGAGCCAAAAATTGAGTTGTGTCCAAGTCGTTGTCTTCATCATTATCGTCGTTCTCATCGTTGTCGATATCGACGTCTTCATCATCTTCCTCCTCAGCATCATCTTCTTCCTCATTATCATCATCTTCTTTATCACAATCATCATCAACGGTTCCCTCGCCATCGCCTTCATCAATGTCGTCGTCGGTCTTCTCAACGCCATCGTCGTCGTCATCGTTGTCGTTGTTTTCGCCATCCGAATTCGTTGCGGGGGCGTTGGCGAAACGAAAGACTTAAGATGCGAACTTGAAAGTAAAACCACGCCGAACGATGTGAGTTTTCAGCCGCAAAGGTTGCCACCCCGCCGTTTTGCAGCTGCATACCGAGGGGTCTGGAGTCTGGAAAGCCTTCCTGAACTCCCTCCTTGATCCCTCCCATCCTTCCCTCATCTCCATCCTTCCCCCATCCCTCCTTCTCACGTCTGTCCCATGCGTCCGTCCGTCTCTCATTCGTCTGTTTCTCCTGCTTCTTGCATCGTTGTCGGATGCCAAACGACCGTGTCTACTGTTGTTGTTGGTGGTGGTGGTGTTGTTGTTACCGTTGTTGTCATTGTTGTTGTTATACTTTTTTTGTTGTTGTTACCGTTGTTGTTGTTTTCATTATTGTTATTGTTGTTGTTGTTGTTATATTTTGTTGCCACTGCCATCGCCACCGTTGCAGCCATGGATGCGAAGCCAACCGATCGACCCAACGACGGCTCCCTAACGGTTTGAACTGAGGGAGGGGGGTCTGAGGGCCACAGGGGGAGGGGGAGACACCGCGGGCAGCCGCCGTTTCGTCGGCCGCATCCAATGGAATCGCATTATAACGGTTCGCACACGAAAATTACGTTAGGGCCGGCGCATTCAATGCGGCTGCCACATTTTTCCCTCCCCCCCCCCCCCCCCCCCTCACCCCGCGCTCGTTGTAGGCCATCGTCATCGGTTGTACGTGTTTGTTGTAGTACTTATTGTTGTAGTTGTTGTTGTTGTTGTTGGCATCATTATTCGCTCTGACTCGAGCATTCAGTTCTCGTTCGGTTCTGTTCTGTATTTTGTTCTGCCCAAAAGTCTGCGGTGGCTTCGGGCCGCTTTTTCACTTTTATTTGAGCGTCGACGGACGGAGCGAATCGAGTGATGGATGGAGAGAATGAGGGAAGAGAGAGAGGGAGAGACAAACAAACAGACAGACAGATGGACAGACAAGAATATGGACAGACAGATGATCGTTTGGATTCGTTGCGATGCGTTCGGAACAAACGGCGATTGAAATGAAAGAGAATGCGAACACAAGCACATGTTGGGGTAACTAACACATAGACAGATGGATCGACAGACAGTCGGACAGACAGTTCGACAGACAGTCGGACAGATAGACGGACAGTCGGATGGACGGACGTTTAGTTGGTGTTCGAGCCACGCAATCTGAGCCACTTCGTGCTTCAGTTGCCAACTTCGGCACCTGCGTTCTCTGTCTTCCCTTCTTCCCATTCTTTTTCCCCCTATTCCCTTCATCACCTTATTGTTGTTTTTGTACTCTAACCTCAAAACACATTGCCAACAACAACTCTTCGAATATTTTTCTTCGCTGCATTTTCTTTCTTCTCTCTTTCTTTCTCCTCTCTTTCTTTCTCTTTTCTTTCTTTCTTTCATTTTTTCTTTATTTATCTCATTTCTTCTTTATTTATTTCATTTTTTTTATTTATCTCATTCTTTTTTTATTTATTTCTTTGTTTTTTAATTTTTTTCATTCTTTTTTTATTTATTTCTTTCCTTCTTAATTATTTCATTCTTTCTTTCTTTATTTTTTGACTTTTTTCCCTCATAATTCTTTCTTTATGTAGTTTTTTTTTTCTCCTCATCTTTTTCTCAAAAATAAATTATTTATTTTCTTGTTATTATTGTTGTATTTGTTGTTGTAGTTATTTGTTGTTGTTCCTCTTGTCTTCATTTCATTTCGTTTCTTTTCTTTTATGAATTTTCGTTTTCATGTGAACCATGGATTATTTTTTTTCGTTTAAGCTTCGGAGATGACTTGCATATATTTCTTCATCTTCATCATCATCTGCTTATTACTATTTATTGTTGTACTTGTTGTTGTGGTTGTTATTATTGTTGTACTTGTTGTTGTGGTTGTTATTATTGTTGTACTTGTTGTTGTGGTACTTGTTGTTGTTGTGGTACTTATTTTTGTTGTAATTGTCATTCCCGCCAAACCTCGGCTCGTTTAAAAAAAAAAACCTCCTTCGGTCGTCGTCATCGTCATCGTTGATCGATTGCTGCGGCATCCAAGGGTTAAGCTTCGATCGCCGACGATAAGAGAGTGAGATGGGGAGATGCTGGGGGGGAAGGGAGGGGGAGAGGGGTTTCAGATCCCTGGACCAGCGGTAAAAATGCGGTAATGGACGCCGGCCGTGACGTCGTCCACGATACCGTTTGAGCTCCATTGTTAATTGTCACTCGTCGTCATTGTTGTCAAATGTTCTACGTGTTGTTGGTGTTCTCTTTTATTGTTGTTGCTCTTTTTGTTATTTTTTGTCTTTTGTTGTTGTTCTTATTGTTGTTGTTCTTATTGTTGTTGTTCTTATTGTTGTTGTTCTTATTATTGTTGTTGTTCTTATCTTTTGTCCCATTGCAACGGTGAACATCCCATCCAAGGGTTTGGGGAGTCGTCGGTGCAGCCTCCAGTGCACAAAATTCCTTTCATGCTTCGCTTTTATCTCGTATTTTTCGGTTATTCTTTTTTTGTACGGGATTTTTTTCATTCCTACATTTTAGATTTTTTTATTTTTAGTATTTTTTAGTTATCGTTTTTTTTTTTAGTTTTATTGTATTTTGTTTTTTAGTTTTATTTATTTTTTTCTTTTTTCATTTTTTTATCTTCTATAACATCCTATATATTATGCTTTAATAATAAGATCTGTAGACTTTGGTGAAAACAATTTATGCCTTAATTTAAAATTTTTGAGGAGAGCGAATAGTAAATAATAAAGTGTATCTTACAATTTTTATTTAAATAAAAGTACAAATATTGTTTTATAGTAAAAATGTGTCGCTCATTTTGATTTAAAAAAATATTCAAAATTAATATGATAAAAATATTTGAAAATTTTTGAATTTTAATTTGAACATTTTTTTATCTTAATTTGAACATGTTTTTATCTCGTCTTAAGTGGTTTTGTCAAAGGTCCACAGAGAATATAAAAAAGAAATAACTTTTTTTTTTAGAATATTTTAGATATTTTCTTGGAGTGTACACAATGGACACACTTTTGTTGGCCCACTCTCCAACGATTGCCGTCGTCTGTTTGTCTTATCGGTCACTCCAGAGAAGAGATTCGAGGGTCCAGAGGTCTTCGGTGAGTTTCAGAGGCTCCAGGGGGGGCTTGAGAAAGGTTTCGGGAGAGCTTCAAAAAGATTTCGGGAGAGCTTCAAAAAGATTTCGGGAGAGCTTCAAAAAGATTTCGGGAGAGCTTCAGAAAGGTTTCGGGGGGAACTTCAGAAGGTCTCCGTTCATTCCAAAGGGCCCGCCGGCGGCGAATTAGATGGAAAAACAGAAACAACAAACATCAATTGCATCAACGCAACGGGCGACCTCCGTGGCCCAAACTACTGTTGGCCACGATCTCTGCATCTCCTTCACTCTCATTTTCTAGCTACCCAATCCTCATTCTTCTCTTTTTCTCCCCTCACTCTCCCCTCACTCTTCCCTCAATCTCCTCTCTTTCTCACTTTCCTCACCCCTTTCTCACTCCCCCCTTTCCTCTCCTCTCCACCTCTCACTCTCTCCCCCATTCTTCCACTATTTGCCTCAAACAAATAATTCTTTTCTTCTTCCCGTTCTTTGTCTGATTTGGGCCTGGATTCGCTTCTCCATCCTCCGACCTCTAATGGATCGATCTGATGACGATGGATCACAGGGGAGTGACAAAGGTGAAGAGAGAGAGAGAGAGAGAATAAGACAAAAGGAGACAGCACAACAGGGGGAAAGAAAAAAACGAAAAAGAGACAAAAGGTCTGCGAAGCTGTCAAAGATCAATTTCCAGCTTCCAGCTCATTGTCTTTAATTGATTTCGTGGCCCCAACTTGCGACTAACTGTTTGTCTTTTTGTTAGCTCACACCATACACACACACACCCCCTTCCCGAAAAATACACACATGTGTGTATGTGTTTGTTTGCGTGTGTTTTTTTTACCCGGCGGCCAGCTTCAATGGACGCGCTCATTATGGATCACTCATGTCCGAACATGAGACACGTCTCGGCCCCACCTCTGTCCATCTGTCTGTCCATCTGTCTCTCCATCTGTCTGTCCATCTGTCTGTCCATCTTTCCGTCCATCTTTTCGTAAATATGTCCCTCAATCCCTTCGTTGTCCATCCATCTGTCCGTCCATTCGTCACTCAGTTCAATTCGTTTTGAATGCATGTCAGTGCGTCAATTGAAACGCTCCTCATTCGTACACGAATCGATCTTCGATTTACATGAAATGCTCCTTAATTTACATGAAACGCTCTTCGTTTTACATGAATTGCTCTTCAATTTTAATGAAACGCTCTTCGTTTTAAATAAAGCGCTCTCGTTTTAAATGAGACGATCTTCGTATTCAATGAAACGCTCTCATTTTAACTGAAGCGTTCTCGTTTTAAATAAAGCGCTCTCGTTTTAACTGAAGCGCTCTCGTTTTAAATGAAATTCTCTCCGATTTACATCACAATCGACGTCGTCTTGTGGCGAACTTAACCTCGTTTCCATGGGACTATCAAACAATGTCTTGGTTGTTGGAGTCAATGGGGGGAGGGGGCCAACGGGAGGCCTTTTGGGTGGGTCTGAGGTGGCTTGAGACCAAGATGGATCCGATGGTTTTGGTGGATCCAAAGGCTTCAATGGCTCCGATGGCTTCAATTTTTCAAATGACTCCAATT
>CM029561.1:40849055-40974575 GCA_017309665.1 Coelopa frigida
GCTGTTGATCGCGAAAAATATGCACTGATTTCGTATTTTATTTAATTATTTTTAAAAATCAATTTTTCATGAACCCACAATTAAAAGGGAACCCAAAAAAAAAGAGGAATTAATTTCAAGTGGAGCGAGATTTTTATAATCAAAAAAATTATTTATTTTATAAACACTTTTTTTTTAATATAAACTTTTTATGTTGACTATCATATCATACCATTTCGACCTTTGTGGTCGACTCTCGCGCTCTCATTCCCTCTTGCCATCGACCTTCAAGCGACTTTTTCCACTGGAGCGATGATGATGTGAAGGGGGCGATAAACGATTTCTTCCTCTGGGGAGAGTCCAATGTCTAAAGCGGGAGACGCCTGAGATTCCCGCGCCCTCTTGTTAATCCACTTTTTTTAACCCCCCTCGTTTTAATCCCTCTCGTTTTAACCCAATTTCCTTCTCCTCTTCCAGCCCAAGGCCGTCTTCTTCTCGTGCATGGACAGTCGAATGATTCCCACCCGTTATACGGACACCCATGTGGGCGACATGTTCGTTGGTAAATTTTTGGCCAACCACCCACAATCTATTGTCCCAGAAATAAAACTCTTCCTCCATCTCTCTCTCTCCATATTTCAGTGCGAAATGCTGGCAACTTGATTCCACATGCCCAACACTTTCAGGACGAATACTATAGTTGTGAACCGGCCGCTCTGGAGCTCGGCTGCGTGGTCAACGACATCAGGCACATCATCGTGTGCGGCCACAGCGATTGCAAGGCCATGAATCTCCTCTATCAGCTGCAGGACCCCGACTTTGCCTCCAAAGTGAGTTGATTCCTCCTTCTCGAGTTGAATCCTCCTCCAATCGATGGCGTCAAAGTTCAATTTTCTCTTCGTTACAGCGAAATCGCCGGTTGTCCCCACTTCGAGCGTGGCTCTGCACTCACGCCAACACCAGCCTGGACAAGTTTCTCGAGTGGAAGGAGAATGGGATGAAGGATCCGTTGCTCTTCTCCTCGGAGACTCCACTGCGTCGTTTCGTTGCCTACATCGATCCGGAGAATAAGTTCGCGATCGAAGATAAACTCTCGCAGATCAACACACTGGAGCAGATGTCGAACATCGCTTCGTATGGTTTCCTCAAGTCACGCCTCGAATCGCACGATCTTCATGTTCACGCCCTCTGGTTCGACATCTACACTGGGGACATTTACTTCTTCAGCCGCGCTGCGAAGAAGTTCGTCGGCGTCGACGAGAGCAGCGTGGAGAAGCTGACGCAGGAGGTGCGCCAATTCTACTCATGACGACCTCCCATGCGAATGCCATGCTAATGAAACTGTGATAATTACCAAGTGGAGGATAGCGAATCCCGTGGGTGCACTTCAATGGATTCCCCTTTTGTTTGTCGGTTCGATTGTTTTGCTCGTGACACATTTAATTGATTGGCAATCGGTCGCAGGGCGACATTATGTACATATATAGGAAGCCATCTCTTGCTATCCCATCCCTTGTGAGCTTTGTGGAGAGAGCGGGGCGGCGATTGCGTGTAGTTAGGGAAATGTTTCAAAATTCTGTTTGTGTTAAATATATAAAGCGTTGTGTCTTGAAGTGATGATTGTTTGCATAAATCTGTTTTTGTTTTTCTTATATAGTTTTAATTAACAACTCAGGGGTTTCGTTTCGAAGCGCAATATCCGTTGTTTCCGGTGTTTGCGAAACACACACAACATGCATGCGTAATGAGAACCAATTGCATTTGTAGAATTATAAGTTTTATGTTACTGTTTTTTGGTACATAAAATATAAAAATATTTATCAAACATTATACAATAAAGTCATTATGTGTGGAAGCAAAAATAGCGAACTTTAAATGGAAACATTTATAATATATATGTATGTATGTATGTAGACTAACTTTATATTGGATTATTCGGCGAAATAAACCATTTTAAGGCAAACAAAAATCATAACCAATAGTTTGTCAACATCACCGAAGCAACAACGGTCGCCTGTTCCAAATGGCAAATGACCACCAAATCGTTGAGCTGGGCTATTCACCAGCGCCTCATGTCGTATCAGTGGTACTGATGATGGCTCACAGCATTACTGTTGGGATTCTCCAATTCTTCGAAGTACTTTCTCGCATTGCGAATGTTCACGAGGGTCGCCTCCGAGGGTATTGTCGGATCGGACATGACCACCATCACATACGTGTTGCTCGTGAATGTGTCGATGAAGGCTGCGAATGCACTGTTACGCACCTCCATCGATTGGAATTTGGCGCCCAGCTTGGAGCAACTCAATTTGAACTGTTTAATGATGTTTGAGACCTTCTCGAAGCGATGCGAGTCACGATTTTGTTTGCTCTGACAATGGGAAATGACCAGAAACGTGGCCTTCTCAAAGAGCAGCACCTCATCGGCCTCTATGACATTGGCGAAATGGGTGAGCGAATTCTCTAGGGCTGCCACATTCGGGATGAGCATCGTGACAATGCTTGACCAGGCCCTGTAATAAATCCGCTTTAATATAGATGTGTTTATCGATGGCTAAGTTTCTCATGTCTAACCTGTATAATGTCTCATCCCAAATGCTTGTGCGAAAGCAGGTGACGTGACCAGGTCTGGACAGACGGACCAAATCCTCCTCGCGATCCTTGAAGAGACTCTCCCGCTGCTCCTCGGCGACCAAGTCCATCTTGTGTATCAAGCAGAAGATTTTTGCATCCGGGGAGTTCTGAAATAAACCATGAGTATCATTGGATACCATTGTTTCGCAAGGTGTTCTGTGAACCCACCTGAAGTAGAGCTTCCAGGCATGATTGATAGTAATGAACATCTCGCTCCAGTTCACGACTTTCCACATCGAACACATAGATCAACACCTCGACATTGCGAAAGATGTTATCACGTTGCGAGGCGAAGTACTGATGCATGAAGGACTCTTGGCCACCGCAATCCCACAGGTTCAACACTAGGTTCCCGAGAAATCGAACATGTGAGTGCTCCACGTCAACTGGAAGGTAAAAATCAAGTAAATAAGTTTACAGAGTGGGGCCATGGGATGTTAATGGGATGAACTCACTGGTCGCTCCCAATCTGGTTGTATCTCTGGCAATGTAGTTGGCGAATATGATGGAACGCATACTGGTCTTGCCAGAGCCGCTTTTGCCCATCAATAGCACCTGTTAAGTAGATTTTTAATAGTAGAATTAATAAATCCTGGTTTATATTGGACGAGACTCACCTTTTTCTTCATTTTGTGAAAGTTTTCCAAGTTTTATTACGCCCAAGTAAATTGAAAACAATTCAGTTTCAACAAGATAGTGGTCGTCAGTAGAATTTCAGTGAATGTCAAACAAAATATTTTGATACTGCTATCAGATGATCGCTGTCAAAACATGGCGTTGCCACATGTTTTCACATTTTCAACGTAAAATTAATATTCATTGACAACGATAATTATTTTATTTTTATTTTTATTTCAATTTTTTTTAATTTTTTTTTTATTTTTTTTATTTTTTCTTTATTAGTGTTTTGGTAATGACTTTCATGTTTTTAAGATTTTTGTTGTTATTTCCGAAGAAAATCGAATATGATAATCCGGCAACTCAGCTGGTGCATTCAGCGACCATCTCAGACCCATTCACAATAGCATACACTGTAAAATATGATTATTTTTTTAATTTTACTTAAAAATTACGGCAATTGTAAAATGAAACAATAGAACAGAATATTTGTGATCAATTCATAAAAATGTGATAAAAATTAATTTAAGATAAATAATAAAAGAAAATAATATTAAGCAAAAATATAAATAAGAAAAAAAATTAAATTACTCGAAATTTTTTTGTAGCAATTTTTTTGTCAACAAGATCGTTCTTTGTTCTCGAGTTCGAGTTCGCAAAGTGAAAGTACTCAGTGTCGAACAATGGAATTCACTTGAATTTATTGCCGAAAACACTCTAAACTAAATGCAAACAATTATCGTTACTGGCGAAATATTCGATCGGTTACGGTTACCAGTAAAAAGGATGGTTGATGAAAATTGTCAACAAAAATAGGCAACAAAAAAAAAATCAACACACAACAAAAAAATCATCAGAAAACACAAAAGAAAACAACAACAATCACAATCACAACAAGAAAATCAATACACAACAACAAAAAATCAACACCCAACAAAAAAATCAACACACAATACAAAAGTCATCATTCACACATATAAACATACACACTCACATACAAACACACACACACACAGTCCGATCGAATGCAGTCGACGGTTGTTTTTTTTTCGAAAAACAAACCGAGTTCAAAAACGCAACCAAATTGAAAACGATTCTTTGTCGTCCACTGATGCAACAACAGACAGAGAGAGAAACAGAATGCGGTTAAAGAAACCGTCTATAGTCATTGATTGCTCTTGGCCACACCCCCCTACCTCCCCCCCCCCCCCCCCACCGGAGAAAACCGGATCAATCAGCCGAGAAACGCGGAGCAACGAAATCAAGACTTTGCGACTTCGAAGGCAGCACGACTCACGCACCGCTCACATTGGGCTCTTGGACTTGGACGCGATCGAGTGGAAATCAATCGGCCAACAGAATCCCAAAAGCGAAGAACGAACTCAGGGGAAGTCGAAACGACGAAACGGAAATTGATTTCGTAAAAAAAACAATTTTGGGAAACCCGAATAAACTCAATTTAGAAAAAAAATCGAGAAAGAAACGAGAAAAAATCAAGAAAAAATCAAGAAAAAATCGCGAAAAAATCACGAAAAAATCGCGAAAAAATCAAGAAAAAATCACGAAAAAATCGCGAAAAAATTACGAAAAAATCACGAAAAAATTACGAAAAAATCACGAAAAAATCTCGAAAAAATCACCGAAAAATCACAACAAAAAATATTCAAAAATCGCATAAAACTTTTTGTTTTTTTGTGTTCGAAAATCAAGTTTTCTAGTTTTCTTTAAAAAGCCACCCAGTACAATGTGCAAACCTCGCTCGGTGTTTGTTTTTGTTGTGGGGATTGTTATTTGTCTCACAGCTGCATTGGCCCAGATCAACAACAACAACAACAACAATAACAAAAAGGTGAGCACTGAGTCCAAAAAAACAAACATTACTTTGGCCATAACGAGGTCACCGTGAAAAGTTTAAACACGAGAAACGTTTCAACACGAGAAACGTTTAAACACGAGAAACGTTTCAACACGAGATTAGTTAAGGTTTCTTTCTTCTCACAATGTTAATGTTCTTTTTTTATTTTGTCGCCCTTTCTCGCCCAGCTCAACGTTTTGGTGCTCTACGAATCTCTTTGCCCGGACAGCGAACGTTTCATGGCTCATCAATTGGGACCCGCCTACGATGAGCTGCGGGACTTCATCGACATCCAGTTGGTTCCCTTCGGAAAATCGCAGGTTGGTTGAGAAAAAGTCGCACCGTAAAGAAACACGATCGAGGTCGAGAGATTATAAGCTCGAGAGATTATGGGATCGAGTGATATTGAACTTGATTATGAGCTCGAGTGATTATGAGTTCGAGAGAAAATTAGCTCAAAAAATTATGAGCTCGAGTGATTATGAGTTCGAGAGAAAATTAGCTCAAGATATTATGAGTCGTCTTGAGATCTATGGATAGAACATCTCACGCTGTAGATCGTTTGCCTATGGGCATTACCATAATGCCATTAACTAAGAACTCCGAGGGCTCTGCTACATCTAGAGTATTTGGAACGGATTTCCATCCTTATTTGCATAGCTAATTAATTACAAAGGGGGTACGGAATGCGATGAGAAGACGTCTTCAATCAACGCGGGTTCCCCCCCGAGAAGATTTCGTTACCGCGAATATTTCGTTACCGGGATTCCGCATTTGTCATGGTTTAAATTAATAGGTCACTCGGTATATGTTTCAACACCTGACCCGGAGGGCCGGAGTGTTTCCAATCGTCACGCTAATTTCGCAATTAAATAAGCATTTATTACACGATTATGGTAGATTGGTTCTAAACTCTTTTGGGGTTCCTCCATCGAAAGAACCAACGGTTGCCCGAGATCAATTAATCATCAGCGTGTGCATTTTTTTGCTGTTTCTCAATAACTCAATGAGTCTTCGGTAATTTCAGAGTCAACACAACGGAGCCCAGTTCTTTTGCCAACATGGTCCGGCCGAGTGCCTTGGGAACCGGATGCAATCGTGTGTTTTGCATCAGACCACCGATCAGGCGACCCAGGTGAAGTTCGCCGTCTGCCAGATGGCGACGAGGACGAAGTCATCCATCAAAGAGGTAAATAAAGCAATGATAAACTAAACCTATGATAAAATAAAGTCATGATAACTCAAACCTATGATGAACAAAACTAATGATGAACCAATCTCATGATAAATCAAACCCATGGAAAACCAAACCCATGATAAACTAAACCCAAGATGAACCAAACTCTTGATAAACTAAACTCATGATAAACTCATTATAAACCAAACCCATGCTAAAACCAAACCCATGTTAAACCTAAACCCATGTTAAACCTAAACCCATGCTAAACAAAAACCATGTTCACATCAATACATTCCTATTACTTTCTTTTTTTCAGTGCGCCAACGCGGTCGGACTCTCGGACGAGATCGGCGATTGTATGGACACCGAGAAGGGAACCTATTTGCAGTTGCATGCGGAACGGATCACGCACTCGTACGCGCCCACATTTGTGCCGACAATTATCTACGATCATGTGAGTCGGCGCTTGCGTAAACTCCTGTTTTTATTTATTTGTTTATTTACGTATCCTCGTATATTTATGTGTCCGTTGTATTTATGTTATGTTGTGTTGTATTTATATTCCTGTATTTATCTGTCTGTTGTATTTATCTTCCCGTTGTATTTATTTGTTCGTTGGATTTATCTCCTCGTTGCATTTATCTCCCTGTTGCATTTATTTCTTCCCATTGGATTTATCTGCCTGTTGCATTTATTTCTTCCCATTGGATTTATCTCCCTGTTGCATTTATTTCTTCCCATTGGATTTATCTCCCCTTTGGATTTATCTTCCCGTTGGATTTATCTCCCCTTTGGCTTATCTTTCGTGCTTACTCCCTTTGGATTTATCTTTTCTTTTCTTGAATATTTCCTTATATTTATCTCCCTTTAGTTTTCTTCCTTAGATTAGTCATTATTATTTCCATTATTTCTTCCATTTATTTATCTTTCCATTATTTTATTACCCATTATTTATCTTCCCATTAATTATTTCCCTTAGATTATTCCATTATTTTATCTTCCCTTGCTTTATCTCCCCTTTGAGTTATTTCTTCCTTTAATCTCCCATTTAGATTATCTTCCATATATTATCTTCCATATATTATCTTCCCCTTGCATTTATCTCCCCTTGTATTTATTTCTTCCCCTTGCATTTATCTCTATTTGTCTCTCCTGAGCGAGGGACGATCTTCCTCTGGTTACGCAAACACACTAAAAACACTTTGTCTTGCTTTTCAGGTTTTCAACCAACAGCTTCAGGACAGCTCGATTCGCAATTTCCGCGGTACCGTCTGCAGTTTGTTGCAACGACGTGGCGCCATCTCCTTCCACTCGGCCGCCTGCCAGTGAGACGACGACGACATCGCTCTCTTCCCTTCTCGATCCCCATCAATCCCATCTATTCGATTTGTATATAACATGTGTGTTAGCCATCAGGATAAATAAAATAGGAGTTGTGCCAAAATCAAAACTTGTTGTTTTCATAAAAGTTTTATGTTGATGTTATTTCAAATTCCTTTCCAACTCGATATCAAAAAGAAAACCAATCCATTTTCTTTTTCAAATATATAGATATATCCATTTATTTCAGTTTCTTCATCTATCATATTATAAAATTACGTTATTTAACATGGTTACAAACAAAGTCCAATAGAATCGCAATAGAAAGTTGTCGTCACTTGGAGTGGGATTTCGAAAGGAGAAACTCAGCAGGCTCCGGTAGACGATAAAAAAAAGACTCCACTTAGATTACTAAATTAATTAATACTATAAAAGAACCAACAATTTCCTGTTATCGACTTTAGTGTGTGTATTACAATACAATAGATAGATAGATAGATAGATAGATTGCATTTCGATGCATTACAATAAAATAAAATAAAATAACTGAATCGTGATCATCGATCATGTTAATCAATCAATAAATCAATCAATCAGTCCATCAATCAATCAATAAATCAATAAATTAATCAATAAATTCACTAGTTAAGTGGGTGGTGAGAAGCAAATCAAAATGAGGATGAGGAATCATATACAAGATGCAACAATAAATTCTTCTCTTAACTCATATACAATAAAAATGAATAGTATATAATATATAATAAGGCTTTTTTGTTTTTTTTCTTTTAAATATAGTCTACAAACTAAAATAAAACAACAATAAAATAAAGCAAATAATTGTGTGTGTGATGTGTGTGTGTGTGTCTGTGTGTGGCTTGTCTATGTAAGCACGAACTCTGGCCACGAGTTCCACGTTAGCACTCTGGTATTTTCCGGGCCCCAACCCTTATGTGATGTTGGGGGCCCGATCTTCGTAAATTTGTACATCGTTCGTGACGATTCTTTTTGGATCAGCAGAATTATTTGTGTGTGTGTGTCTCGCACCAGTCGTCGTCCTTTGAGTTCCTCAGACGGCTGTCGTCGCTCCCGTCGTTCCAATGAGTCTGCGCGGCATTGGCTTCGGTGGAGGCAGCGGCTTCGATTTGGCCGACGGCTGGTTAACCATGGCCATAACTTTGGCACCGCTGACTTCGCGCTCCTGAAACTCCACATAGCCCGATTCATCGCTACACTCGGAATCATCCGAATCGCCATCGCGTTGTTCACATTGTATCATCGTCGGTGGTCGACGTGATTTCCGACTGCGTGCGCTGGCGTTGTTGTTGTTGTTGTTGTTGCTGTTGCCGTTGCCGCCACCCTCGAGACCCTTCAACGAGGCGGTGGGCGAGGAGGAGGAGCCGCCGCCGCCCCCCATCTTCAGGGTGATCGAGCTGGAGCTGCTGAATGTGGTCGCATCGCTGCCGTGTCGTCCGTGCAGACGCGACTCAAGTCTTTGGTAGATGTCCTCGGCGCTGACCACCGGATGATCCTCCTCCTCCAGCAGCAGCAGCTCGGGACCGACGTCATCGCGGAGGGCGGAGGGAGACGCCGTCATCGCCTGGTGTTGCTGTTCCTCCAACTGTTGCTGCTTGCTCTGGCGATAGCGCAACGAGATGTCATCCTGATTGGCCGTCACCGTGCTCGCGGTCTCGCAGCCACTCGAGATCGAACCCTCATCGCTGTCCACGGCGTGACCTTGTTGTTTGCCCACTGAGGCACCCTGTTGACCTTCAGTCGTCACCGTTGACGATCCATTCGAGGAGATCGACGACTGCACCTGATGGCTGAATTGCAGCGGCAACGATCCATTCGTTTCGATGCTGCTGCTCTCATCGCTGCTCAACGAAATGTTGGCCATCTTTCGCATCGAATTGCGATGGAGCATATTCAGAATGGAGGCCTGTCGGAAGTAGAGGTCATCGGGCTCGAGATAATCCTCCTCGCCATCGCTGCAGACGCCGTTTCTACGCAGTCCCAGCGCCGCTGGATCTTCTTCGCTCGCTGGACTCGCATCCAGTGAGAAATCGGCATCGGGGTGAGCACTGGGATTGCTGTTGATCGTCGGCATCAGACTGAGCGGCTCCCCCTCCTCGTCCTCATCCTTCAGGTCACCCAGGCTGCCCATGCTACTGCTGATGGGCTTCTTGTGCAGTTGCATATCGAAGTAAGGGAGGATTTCGTTGGCCAACGAGCTGGTCGAATCGTAGTTGTTGTACTTGAGCAGCTTATCGAAGTCATCGGACTCATCCGAACCATAGCTGTGACGTTGTTTCTCCTCATCGATCGACGACGTCGTCGTCTTCGGCGCCGGTTCCTGATTCTCTTTGGTATGCTTCGAGCCGCCGCCGCCGCCGCAGCATTCGACGCCCTTGTGCGCATTCGCCTCGGCAGCAAAGTGGCCGCAGAATGTGGGCCGAGCTTTTCCGGTGCGACGAATCGAGTGGCCGCGACGACAACGACGCCGACCCAGGGTCATGGCCGGATAGAGCGAGTCCTTCTGGCAGCACGGCTTCATCTCGGGCTCATTGGTCTCTTCGACTTCTTCGCCATCCTCCTCGCCGATCGCCTCCTCGATGGCCATCAGCTTTGGCGCGGACTTGGAGCGTTCCAACGGCGGACGATAGTTGTTGCCACCGACGCTGAGGAGGATCTTCCGACGCGGCAGACTCGGATTCTCGTAGGCCGCATTCGCGAGACTGAGGCGAGCGTTCTGCTTCAGAATTTTCTCGCGTTTAAATTCGCGCAGAGCACGCTCCAGATTCTCCTGCAAAGCAAAGGATCAAAATGATTAATTAATAGTTCGATGGAAGAGATTCCTTTGGTCGAACCTTGAGGGTGTTGCAAATGTCCTGAACGATCTTCTCCTTGCTGCAGAGCACCGCATGGCAACGAAGCTCATGCTTCAGCTTCCTTCCCTCGTGTCGATAGATCCAGCAGAAGACACGCGGATAATTCTTTGGTGCACAACAGTGCGTGATCCGATTGGCCCAATACTCGGTCAACCCATGTTGACGCGTTGTCGCCTTTAGACCGGAGGCGCAGACCTTGATGCGCATCATCACATCGGGCTTATTGTTCTGCGTGTAATTGCGCCACAACGTGCTCAACTGCTTCTCCACACAACCTTCACCTGGAAGTGGACACCAATTAGATTGAGGATTCAAATCAAACCAACAAATCGATTGCTTACCTTTGGCCCAACCGGTCAGAACGTTACCCAGATAGGAGACCTTGAACTCTGGGTCTGGGGTGCTGATGTCGACGCTGTGACTGCGACGCCACCAGAGTTTTCCGAGGCCACGCGACAGCGTTCGCATCGCCTTCGCCCCAAAGTCCGCGTGTCGATCACCGTGATGATGATGTTGCTGCTGCTCGAGAGCCAACAGATCATTGCGACTGCCACCGTAAAGATCACGCAGCTGATGCGTCACCATCGTCGCTGGCGCCGGTGACGACGTCGGCCCGAGCCCGGTCACATCGTCGCCATCCTCCTTGGAGCGGAAACGCTCGAGCGTCGGGCCGCTGAGACGTCGTCGGCCGGCGTAAGTGTTGAATTTTCCATCGTTGGCCAAGCGCTTCTGTTCCTCCTTCTCGAACTTCTTGGCATTGTAGGTGTTGCCGAGGAGTCGAGCGATCGAGGAGCTCTTGACGAACTTATGTTGTCGGGGAGTGGGGGCGGGAGGCGTGGCCGGGACGACCGAGGACTCGCTCACGTTCTTCGACTTCTCTGACGTCGTCGTGGTCGTCGTTGTTGGACTTTGTTTGTGACTGAGTTTCTTGTTGAATGAGAACAATGAAAGTCGTTCCTTGGTGGAGCTGGGTTTCTTCTCCTCCTCGGTTGACGTCGTCTTCTTCTTCTTCTTTAGGGTGTTGCTGTTGTTGTTGTTGTTGCTCGATGTCTCTTTTTGTGGTGGCACTGGAAGTGATTGTTGTTGTTGTTGTTGTTGTGATTGTTCTTGTTGTTGCTGTTGTTGTTGTTTGGTGATGGTTTTTGACACCAGACTCTCATTTGTTGAGCAACTGTTGTTGTTATCACCACTGACTGTTGTTGTTGGTATTGTTGTTGTTGTTGGTATTGTTGTTGTTGTATACTCTACTAATTTCTTACCAACATTTTTATTGTTAGTGTAATTATTATTGTTCGTCGAGACGATGGCAAAATCGACTTCATCTTTGGAATTATCGAAATCATCATTTTTGCGGTCATTTGTGTTATTGCTATTGTTGTTATTGCTATTGTTGTTGTTGGTGTTGTTGCTGCTGCTGTTAGTGTTGTTGTTAGTGTTGTTGTTGCCACTACTACTGCTTGTGCTTTCCATATTTGTTATTATGGTATTGTTGTTGTTGTGATAATATTTCGTCTTTTCGATCGATTGTTGTTTGCGTTGTTGTTGTTGTTGTTGTTGCTAGCCAACTATCTATTATAATAGCTCACGCAAATTTCAGTTGATTTCTATAGCAATTACGGACTTTACGGACATAGCTTTTGTTGTTGTTGTTTTTTTTTATTATAGTAATAGTTGTTGTTTTTCTATTAATAGTTGTTGTTTTTCTATTAATAGTTGTTGTTTTTCTATTAATAGTTGTTGTTTTTCTGGTAATAGTTGTTGTTTTGTTGTTTTTGTTGTTCTTGTTTTTCTTGTTGTTGTGGTCTTTGTTGTTGTTGTTGTTGTTGTTGTTGTTGTTGTGGATCGTGTTTACGCCTTTTTTTGTTGTTGTTTTTGTTGTTGATTTAAAACATTTAAAAATCTGAAACGGAAAAGAAAGCAAAAGTCAATATTATTAAAGGAATTTCACTTCACATCAGCAACGATCGTGGTAACAACAATTGGCCTGCATCGGTTGCTAACTGTTGAATTCAGATGAATTGTTGTTGTTGGTGCTGGTGGTGGTGGAGAATAACAGGGAGAATATGGAGAAAACCCAAACAATAGAAACCCCGGAGACTCCTCACATTCTGGGGGTTTCACGCTCAACGAGATCGGACCAGACCAAGCGGCGATGAACGGATTCAATTCACACCTCGGAGTGTGCGAAGCGAACGATGGAGGAAGGGGATGAGGTATGGGGGGAGGAAGGTAGTGTATGAGGGAAAGAGAGCAAGTGAAGGAGAGGAAGAGGTAGTGTTTGAGGGAAAGAGAGAGTGATGGAGAGGAAGAGGTAGTGTATGAGGGAAAGAGGTAGTGTATGAGGGAAAGAGAGAGTGAAGGAGGTTAAAGAGAGAGTGAAGGAGATCGGCTCAGTTTATTCTCCCCACACCTCTTCGTCCGTCCGTCCGTCCGTCCTTCCTTCGGTGATCGATTGTCGTCATCGGAAGGTTGTCAAATCGCATTCGACAAATAAAAGAAAGAAAGATAGACAAACACACAGAGAGACTGAACGACAGACAAACATATAGACAGACAGACATATAGATAGACAGACATATAGATAGACAGACAGACATATAGATAGACAGACATATAGATAGACAGACATATAGATAGACAGGCATATAGTTAGACAGGCATATAGTTAGACAGACATATAGATAGACAGACATATAGATAGACAGACAGACATATAGATAGACAGGCATATAGACAGACATATAGATAGACAGACAGACATATAGATAGACAGACATATAGTTAGACAGGCATATAGTTAGACATATAGATAGATAGAATAACAGACAGACATGTGCCATCGCTTGACAAGAAAACGACAACGAGTTGAGCTGTTTATCCATCGTCCGGTTACGTCAATACTTCTGGAAGCCCACCTGTCTATCTCTCTGTCTATCTATCTCTCTCTCTCTCTCTGTCTCTCCATCCGACCCATCCGATTTGTTGCCAAGTCGTTCCCAAAAAAAAGATACCGCAACAACATCAAACGACACGACGAAACACGACAAGATAATGTTGTATTTTTTTCAATCAAAATTTAATTGAAAATCCAAATTGCTTCAAACTTCAACTTCGAGTCGAGTCGAGTCGATTTGAGTCGATATCTCGCTAATCGTCTGACGAAACATCCCATTCAGCAAATCGAACCTAGTCGAACCGAACCGAATCGAATTGAATTTTGTGCAAGAAAGAGTATTTCGTCGTTGTTTCTTAATCTCGATGAAGAAACGATGGACGAGGAAACGCGGAGTTCGGTGTCCGTCGAGACGAAGGAAGAATGAAATGAAAACACTTGTACAATGTCTGCTACGATCGTGGTTCATGCCCATCATCATCATCATCATCATCATCATCGCGTTGAATGGAGTCGGAGTCGAAGTCGGAGTCGAAGTCAAATCGAGTCGAGTCGGAGTCGAAGTCAAATCGAGTCGGAGTCGAAGTCGAGTCAAGTGTATTGGATGAATCACCAAAAAGAAATGCAAACCAAGTTCAATCAACCCCCACTCGTGGCTGGAGCAGGCGGCGCGAAATTAAAATCCACTATTTCCGTTTACCGTGACTGACCATCGGAAGTCGACAGCTCCAACGATGCCGTTTAATTGGCACCGGCTGCAGTCGCGTTCCTCTATTTACATAGAGAAGGCCGATAGACAAACCGCCCTCAACCTCGCCACCTTCCTCAATCTGACCGCTTTTGGTGGTGTCAGCTCGTGGCAGTCGAGGTTTATCTTATCACCGCCGATATCTGATGCAAAAACACACTGGGGTATTAACAAAACAAAGCCAATAGTGAAATTGCAATCGAACTCCTCCTCGATGAAGACCACGACGACGATGATGATGATGATGATGATGAAGACCACAACGACGACGATGATGATGATGATGAAGCCAACGACGACAACAACGACGATGATGATGATGATGAAGCCAACGACGACAACAACGACGATGATGATGATGAAGACCACGACGACGACGATGATGATGATGATAATGACGACGGAGACGGAGACGTCGATGAGACGCGTGAAGGAAACCAATATCTCGAAGTCATGTGAATGACAGGCGGGCAATTTAATCAAACGATTATCGCTCGAGCACCTCTTGACTTGATTTCCACTGTATTCGGCCAGATTGAATATGGCGGGGATTTATTTTTGCAAAATTTATGATTATATTTAGTTTTGGGGTTTCGTTATCGTTCGACACAGAAAAAAGGCCGTGATTTGTTAATTTTGTTAATCAATTGTTAAATTGCGATAAAGGTATTTTAATTTTGATTCACAAAGTCTTTGATTTGAAGTCTTTAATTTGGATCCACAGGCTTTATTTTCGATTCACATAATCTTTATTTTCTATTCACATAGTCTTTGTTTTCGATGATTCTCTGGAGATCGTTGGGACGCGATTTGGGATCTGTTTTTCCACCTCGTGAAACGTGACATTTGTGACGACGACGACGAATTCCCGGAATTCGAACGATAGGAGAAGCGGCAGAAACCGCTGTTAGTTGGTTGAGAAACGCGTTTATCCGAATTTATTTATAGCTGGGATGAGTCGGCTGTAGGCCAAAAATAACCACCACGATGTCTGCGTTGGGTTTGGCTTCCTCTGATAACGCGATTGAATTGGTAATAGTAGGGATTACCATGGCTAATAGTAGGGATTACCTAAGGTAATAGAATGCAAAGATCCTTGAATTGAACGAATATCCATGAATCGAGCGAAGAAACTTGAGTTGTGCGAGAATCCTTCAATTGAACGATGATCCTTGAGGTTGAACTGGCCGAAGTTTAATTTCTCTCAGTTCGTTCTCGACTTGTTCGCACATGCGAACACAAATCACAATTGTTTCCGCGATTATCGAGTGCGGAATGTTTTGTAAAGTGTCTGAGGAGGAAATCTCAACAACAACAACAGCAATAACAACAATAACGGCATGGACAACAACAACAACAACAACAACAATGATCGTTAAGTGCTGCTAACGAGAGCATTTAGCAGTCGATACGATGAAAACGGAGTAGGAAAAATACGCCGACACTCAAAACAAGCGCAGATATTTTAGCGCCTCGAACAAATGCCAAAAGATTTGTGTTATTTTCAATTTGAGATTTATTTGATTTTGATTGAATTCTGTTATATTTAGAATTAGCAACCAATGCAGCGGGAAGTTCCTAAAATAGAAGTCTTGGGATTTTTATTGACCACTCAAATGGCAATTAGCAGTTTTTCTCCATCTCTCTCTCTCTCTCTTCATCCCTCCTTCTTTCTCTCTCCCTCCTTCTCTCTCTCTTCCTCCCTCTCTCCCTCTTCCTCCCTCTCTCTCCCTCCATCCACCTTCCATCCCAATTCCACGAGCAACACTTTAAAGGGAATTTTTTAATTTCTCCTCCATCTGAACCTGACCCGATCCGACCCAAAGACGACCCAAAGACGACGACGTTTGGGATTTCCATTAGCTCTTCTCTCCCCCTCTCTCTCTCTCTCCCTCCTTCCCCGATCCACGTCGGAAAATATCCGAAACTCCTTTGTCTGGTCATTAATCTCTCGACTTTCATTGTCAAAGCCAAACTCCTCGGGAGGCTTCGATTCGAATTCGTCGTCGAGTTCAGTTTCAGGTTCAGGTTCGAGGTTGGGTTCACTTTGTTCCCTGAGCTCTCTAGGTCTCCATATCTCCATGTCTCCACCTCGCCTTGTCTCGGGCGCCAAAACATGGCGACAAACGAATGCTAGACAAGGGGTGGAGTGAGAGGGGTTTAAACTGGAATAATTAATCCGTTGAAAGGGGTCAGAATCATCATCGTCGTCGTTGTCGTTGTCGTCGGCTCACTCAATTACGCCTGAACTCTAACCGCGGGACGGGGCGAAGGTGCATAAGCAAGTGCTGTTGTTGTTGTTAGCCATGTTTGTTTTTTTTACAAGCGCAACTAAATTTGTAATTAACGCCGGATCAGACGACATCAACACGCGCTTGCAATTGAAGATCTCTTTGTTATTGACGAGTTATTGGCGAGTGGATCGATGATCGGTGGAAGGAGGTGGAAGGAGGGACCGGGGGCGGATGAAGCAATTGGATATTAAAACCATTGGCACGCCCATCGGTTGTGCAATCGATTGACCTAGGCGGCATATGGTAATGATCCGGCCACCGAGTGGACGTTGGATTTCATTCAAAACCGATAACAAACAACGACACAACAAACAACGATTGAAAAAATTAATTACATCGAACAGCACTTCCCGGTAATTGATTATATATTTAATGATAATAAAAAAATACTTATGTCTTCGAATTCGGTTTCCATTGAACCGATCGATTGAAGGGCATGGACTTGGTTTTTTTTTTATTTTTTTGGGTCAATCACTATCGGCCCGATCGGTGGCGATATCAGGGTTCTACGTGCGTTCAGGGTTAACGACGGCCGCCAAGGATACGAAAAGGTGTTTTCGAACAAAAATTGGTAAAATAATCGCATATGACACATTAAAAAAATAGTCGAATTTGATAAATTAGAAAACAAATCATATATGAAAAAATTTGAATAAATCAAAAATGAACAAGGAAATAATTTGAAAAAGTCGAATATGAAAAAATTTCAAAAAATCGAACAAGGAAAAATTAAAAAAAAATTAAATATGAAAAAATTTGAATAAAATGAAAATTAAAAAAAAAATCGAATATAAAAATATTAAAAAAAATAGTCGAATTTGACAAATTAGAAAAAAAATGAATATGAAAATTAGAAAAAAATTTGAAAATTAGAAAAAAGAAAAAATTAAATTTGAAAAAGTTAAATTTGAAAAAATTAGAAAGAATTTAATATGAACAAATTAGAAAAAAATCAATATGAAAAAATTAGATATTAATATTAATTAATTAGATAAAAATGGAATACGAAAAAATTAGAAAAAATTGAATACGAAAATTTTGAAAAAATGGAATAAGAAAAATTGGAAAAAAAATTAATATGAGAAAATTTAAAATTTACAATTGAAAAATTTTAAAAAATCAATTATGAAAAATTAGAAAAAATTGTTCAGGGTCACCATCGGCCGCCAAGGATACGAAAAGGTGTTATTAGAGAAAAAAATTAGAAAAACATCGAATATCAGACAACAAAATAAAACTGATGCAATATTTATTCGGTGTTGCCAGCCAACGTGTGTTTGCTAACGGTACTTTCAGGCAATGCGTTGCCAAATGTTGTGTTCAATTTGAGAAAAAATATGTTTCGCTTGAGTGTTTGCAGAGCGATTAACAAAGCAATTAACACCGAACGCCAGAAACTATTAATTAAATGTTTATTCGGCATTAAAGCCAGAGCGGCAAAGAAACACCGATCATAATAGCAACAACAACATCGACAACAACAACAACAACATCAGTAACAACAATGAAATCGAGAACAACAACAACAACATCAGTAACAACAATGAAATCGAGAACAACAGCAACAATGGCGGCGAGAGAAAAACACTTGGGAAAACAATCGGCGAACGACGCGAATCGACGACGACGACGACGACGTTTTGGTAAATGGAACGAATTCGGCAGCAACAGTTGTTGTTGTTGTTGTTGCTACTGCTGATGATGGCGATGGTGGTTATGGTGATGTTGATGATGATGATGATGGTTGTTATGGTGATGATGTGATGTTGATGATGGTGGTTATGGTGATGATGGTTATGAGGATGATGCTGATGATGATGGTGGTGATATTGATGATGGTGGTGTTGTTGATGATGATTATGCGGATGTTGATGATGATGACGATGTTGATCTATCTGAGCTCCACGGTAGCCAAATGACAACTGTTGAAAAGTCCACACAACGACGGCGGCGTCGGCAGCAATAAAGATTCCTTTCGAAAAGAGCATCGAGAAATTTATGGTTGAAGCAACAACAACAACAGCAGCAGAAAAAACGACTGCGATGTTGTTGTTGCTGGGCTGGGCTGGGCTGGGCTGCGATTGCAATAGGACGGTAAAAAAGGATGAGATGAAAAAACGGTTCAAATAGGTAGTAAAGAAAAACAACTACACCAATAAAAACAACAATAAAGAAAAACAACAACAATGAAAACTACAACAACAATGAAAACTAGAACAACAAAAACCAGAGTAAAAACTATGCAGGTTAATTGAGCAATAAAAATGCAAAACGCACTGGAAAAAGACGAAACAATTAAGTTAGCGACAATAACAAATAACAACAGCAACAAAAACAGCAACAACAAATAACAACAACAACAAATAACAACAGCAACAATAACAACAAATGCACTGAGGATGGGCCGATTATGACAACAACAACACCAACAACAACATCGTCTGATGGCGAAAGGAACAACAACGACAATCACAGGGTTGCCAGACCGAGTGATGGCGACGACGACGACGACGACAACGACGACGACAACGACGGATGTGCAGGAAAACGTTTTTTTTTTTTTATGCTCCAAGTGACAACAACATTTTCAACAAAGTGTTTTTTCTTAAATTGATTACGAAAAAAGAAAGAAATACAACAATTACCAAAGAGAATAAATATGAATTTCTTCGTCTTCTGCTTCTTCTTCTTCTTCTTCGTCTTCTGCTTCTTCTGCTTCTTCTTCTTCGTGTTGCACAGGTCGAGATTTCTTTCTATTGGCAACGATGACGCGTGGGTCGCGAAACCGTCAGCACGATTGAGTGCTGAAGTGTTGCCAGAGGGTTTCACTTGGCGTCTTTGGTGTGTGATGCGGGCAAATGAATGAATGCATGATATGGCATCGCTTGCACTTCGCCAACGATGGATGTAGTTGCATGTGTTGTTATTGTTATTGTTGAGGTAGTTGTTATTGTTTTTGAGGTACTAGTGATTGTTATTGTTGTTGAGGTATTTATTGTTGTTGAGGTATTTATTGTTGTTGAGGTATTTATTGTTGTTGTTGAGGTACAAGTTGTTGTTATTGTTATTGTTAACATACCTCCAATCGCCTATCGGAGCCGCATTCCAAAGTGCGCTTTCGGCCAAACAATTTTTGGTCGTGTTGTTTTGCGATCATGGCTTTCGCGAAAGTTCACGAAAAATACATCAACATCAACATTATTGCGATTTCTTCGATTTCTTTTATTGCATTTTCATACGATTTTGGAAAACCTTTTCAGGTTTTGAAAACTTGCGCGTCTTTTGTTTTTGTATCACTGGAAGGGTCTGAATCCCTATCTCAGGAGTTAATGACACTGGAATCACTCACAACCATACAATTCAGACAATAACTGCAACCAACTGTCACAACAAAAACATGAGAATAAAGTTTTTTTTAAAAAAAAAAAAAAAAACAACCAGGAAACGAGCGATGCAAATTGATGGATCGAATGAATGATCATCGGTGGAGAAATAAATGGGGAGAAATAAACGGGGAGAAATAAATGTGGAGAAATAAATGTGGAGAAAAAAATGTTGTATGTGTATAAATTTTAATTGCCAAGGAATTGTTGGCGAATTCTTCTCCTTTCCTTTCCCCTCATTGACTCCCTCCACTCCATCACTCCCTCCTCTCCTTCACTCCCTCCTCTCCTTCACTCCCTCCTCTCCTTCACTCCCTCCTCTCCTTCACTCCCTCCTCTCCTTCACTCGCTCCCTCCTTCACTACCTTCCTTTTCGATCGCATTCCTGCTCATCAGGAGTTCCAGACACGTCCACCGCAGACTCCGAACTCAGAATTCAGAACTTCCGCCTTCGTAGGCAGCATCGTCAGAGCCGAAGGTCGACGACGAGGATGCCAACGATGAAGCCGACGACGATGCCGACGACGATGCCGACGATGAAGCCGACGACGATGCCGACGATGAAGGCGACGAGCCTCGGGCGAACGGATCACGAGAAGATGTTACAATTTAATAAAACTACGAAAATGTACGAACACATACATACGTGGGTATGTTTGTGTGTATGTTGATTCGAAACCACATTCACACGAACCCTTGATCGGTTGGAGTCGTCGTCGTTTTTCTTGTCGTCGTCGTCATCGTCGTCGTTCTTGTCGTCATCGCCATCGTTCTTGTCGTCATCGCAATCGTTCTTGTCGTCGTCGTCGTCATTTTTCTTGTCGTCGTCGTCGTCATCGTCGTCGTTCTTGTCGTCATCGTCGTCGTCGCCGTCGGTGCGAACGATGGAATTTTCCAGTAAAAAGCCAAAAGTCAAGCGACGACGGATCAACGGCGAAAAACCTGAGTGAAAAACCTGTAGCGAGCCTCGTCGTCGTTTCGGATCTGGCCGAAGCTGAAGCCGAAGTCAGCGATCGTATCAGGCGAACGATGGACGGCAGATGGAGGATCCAAACCCAAACCTCTCCCCCCCCCCCCCCCCTTGGCCCCGCCCCCCATCATCACCACCATCCAACCGATGATAACGTGTATGTTGTTGTTGCTGCTGTTGTTGTTGCGGTTGTTGTTGTTGTTGTTGCTGCCACCATTAGAAGCCGTTTAGATTAGACTTAGATTCTGGCTGAAAGGCAATTTTAGCCATGAGCAGGCATCGCGCGAGCTTCGAATTCCACCAGAAGCGGTTGAGTTGAGTTGAGTTGAGTGCCACCAATAACAACAACTACTATTACAACAACAACTTTCGAGGTTATGTTGCAGTCAGTGAGCGGTGACGGCGGCGACTACGACTATGACGACGACGTCGGTGTTGCCAATCGTTTGCTGAATCAAGTATTAAGAGCAATGGCTAAAAAAAAAAATCGCAACTGGCCGCGAGGTTGTTGTTGTTATTGTTGTTGTTAGGCAACCGAAATTCATTTATTAATATACGTTAAGAGGAGGAGGAGAGAGGAGTGAGGAGAGAGGAGAGAGGAGAGAGGAGTGAGGAGTGAGGAGTGAGGAGTGAAGAGTGAGAGGCGAAAGAAGGCCCACTATACGATTTTATACGGTTTGTTGCTGTCGTTTTGGCCGCCTAACGTGAGACGTGAGAAAATTCTTAAGCGAGCTCCTTCCTTCGTTCACTCCGCGGACTTGTTACGCTTTTCAATTGGCCATTTTGGTTGTTGCCAATATATACATATACATAGATAGGTAGATTGTGAGCCACGATCAACAGGTTTTTGCCGCGAATTTTTCGATACAAAATATTTGGTTTGCCGTTTGGTTGTCGTTGCCGTGTGACTCGAATGGGGTGGCAACGAGGATGAGGGGAGGGAGGGACAAGGGGGCAACGATTGGGCCCGATATCAATTTTCCATTTAGTGGCGCAAATGAGGGATTGATGACAATCCATTTTCATCCACCATGCCACCATTGGCTTGAGGTGCGATTAATTGGTCATTGGTTTTCTCTTATGGATTTCTTGTCGTTGGCTGCTTGCTCATTGTTGTTAGCTTCTCATTGTTGTCGCAGACACGGTATGACAGCAGCAGGCCGGCAACTCGACCCAGTCGCGGTAACGACAAACAACAACAACAACACATCACGTTCATTGCTTTCGGTGGCACCGAAACTGAAATCGTTGCCGATTGATCGACGTCGTCGTCGTCCACGCGTAAAAATATGCAACTCACGCTTCGATTTCTTACCGTGTGCACAGACAGACAGACAGATAGATGGACGGACAGACAGATAGATGGACGGACAGACAGATAGATGGACGGACAGATAGACGGACAGACAGTTGGATAGACAAACGGCTGGACTTGAATTGTTTATTATATATTTCAATACTTTTGCCCCATTGTGCCATGGATTTGTTATTGTTGGATTGTTGGTATTATTATTGTTGTTGTTCGCTTTGTTGTTTTTATTTACTTTTTTTTAGTTATTGTTGTTATTATTATTGTTGTGGTTATTCTTATTGTTGTTGTTTTTTATTATTATTGTTGTCCTCGTTCGTACATTCGGTAACTAACAAAAATTTGTAACAATTAAATATTTGCATGCCAAACAGGCCGAAGACCAAACGAACGAATCGAATCGAATCGAACGAGGCTCTCGACCGAGCCAAGGCTCCAAGGGCTCGTCGTCGTCGTCGTCGTTGGGGAAGGGGTGAGTGGGGGGGGGGTCGTTGGGGGGGGGGGGGGTTTGGGTTGGTACGGAATAAGGCCAACTCGATTCTGTCCACAAACCGTGGACTCCGGACTAATGAACACATAAACAATGGCCAGTTTTTCCAGCCTTCTTTGTTTGTTTTTCCCCCAACAAAAGTGGCATGGAATGGTCTTTATGTATGTGTGTGTGTGTGTGAGTGTTAGTGTGTTTGGAAAAAAATGTGGCATTTATTTCGTTATTAGAGTGATCTTTCGCACGGCGTTGCCACTGTTTTTGGGTTCACCGTTGTCACTTGCTACAGCTTCGCCGTTGCCTCCGTTTTCTGCTTCACTGTTGCCAGTGATTTTTTACTCCACCGTTGCCACTATTTTTGTCTTTACTATTGCCACCGTTTTCTATTGCCAAACTCCGTCAAAACTCGACACCAATCGAGCATTCAATCATTTTTGCCATTCCGCTCTTTGGTTTCATTGAACTGAATTCCGTTTCCATTCCACGTTCGATTCGATTCCACGTTCGATTCCATTTCACGTTCAATTCAATTTCCATTCAATTGCAATTCAACATGGAGCGCGCTCGCCTTCTCGCTCTCTTTCCATCTCCCTCTCTTCCTCACACGACCACGCCGTGAAATCGAATCGAATCGAAATCAAATCGAAGGAAATCCAACCCCTCCCTTCCCCATTCTCACCACTCTAATGGCCATGTGTGTGTGATTGTTATTTGTTTTTTTATTTGTTTGTTTGTTCATCGATTCGCAATAACGACGATTTGTTGTTTGCGTTGCACATTTTAATGCTCGTTGAATGGCATTAGGCGATTATCATTTGCAACTTATTGTTTCACCATACCGTAAACACACCTCACTCTGCTTTAATACCAGCAATTGTTTCATCGATTTATCGAATCAACAATATCGACATTATTTTGTAGTAATCGATTCTGGTGAAACACATGATAATTCATACGAAATTACTCATTAAGCGATCATCAGGTGGAAAGGTAAAAAATATATCGTCAGTTGAAAAATAAAAAAAAAAATATCATCAGTCGACAAATAAAAAAATATATCATCAGTTGAAGAATGAAAAAAATAATATCATCAGTTGCAAAATGAAAAAAATATCATCAGTTGGGAAAATAAAAAAATATATATCAACAGTTGAAAAATACAAAAATATATCATCAGTAGAAAAATAAAAATTATCAACAGAAAGAAAAATTATCATAAATAAAATAAAAAAATTATCATCAGTTGAAAAATAAAAAATATATCAAGAGTTGAAAAATTAAAAAATATATCATCAGTTGAAGAATGAAAAAAATAATATCATCAGTTAAAAAATTAAAAAAATATCATCAGCTGAAAAATGAAAAAAATATCATCAATTGTGAAAAAAAAACTATCATCAGTTGAAAAACAAAATTATCAACAGAAAGAAAAATTAACATAAATAAAATAAAAAAATATTATCAGTTTAAAAGTAAAATATATATCATCAGTTGAAAAATGAAAAACAAATATCATCAATTGCAAAGTAAAAACAATATCATCAGAAATTAAAAAAAATATCGTCAGTTGCAAAGTAAAAATTATATCAACATTTGAAAAATGAAAAAAATATCATCAGTTGGGAAAATAAAAAAATATATATCAACAGTTGAAAAATACAAAAATATATCATCAGTTGAAAAATAAAAATTATCAACAGAAAGAAAAATTATCATAAATAAAATAAAAAAATTATCATCAGTTGAAAAATAAAAAATATATCAAGAGTTGAAAAATTAAAAAATATATCATCAGTTGAAGAATGAAAAAAAAAAATATCATCAGTTAAAAAATTAAAAAAATATCATCAGCTGAAAAATGAAAAAAATAATATCATCAGTTAAAAAATTAAAAAAATATCATCAATTGTGAAAAAAAAAATATCATCAGTTGAAAAACAAAATTATCAACAGAAAGAAAAATTATCATAAATAAAATAAAAAAATATTATCAGTTTAAAAGTAAAATATATATCATCAGTTGAAAAATGAAAAACAAATATCATCAGTTGCAAAGTAAAAACAATATGATCAGAAATTAAAAAAAAAATCGTCAGTTGCAAAGTAAAAATTATATCAACATTTGAAAAATGAAAAAAATATCATCAGTTAGGAAAATAAAAAAATATATATCAACAGTTGAAAAATACAAAAATATATCATCAGTAGAAAAATAAAAATTATCAACAGAAAGAAAAATTATCATAAATAAAATAAAAAATTATCATCAGTTGAAAAATAAAAAATATATCAAGAGTTGAAAAATGAAAAAAATATATCATCAGTTGAAGAATGAAAAAAATAATATCATCAGTTGCAAAATGAAAAAAATATCATCAGCTGAAAAATGAAAAAAATATCATCAGTTGTGAAAAAAAAAACAATCATCAGTTGAAAAACAAAATTATCAACAGAAAGAAAAATTAACATAAATAAAATAAAAAAATATCATCAGTTAAAAAATTAAAAAAATATCATCAGTTGAAAAATGAAAAACAAATATCATCAGTTGCAAAGTAAAAACAATATGATCAGAAATTAAAAAAAAATATCATCAATTGCGAAGTAAAAAAAAAAATATCATCAGAAAATAAAAAATATCATAAAGTGCAAAATATATCAATATCATCAGTTGAAAAGTACAAAATAAACAATCTTGTATTTTATTGTATTGTGTCAATTCATGAATTGCAAATAAGTTGGGGTATCAAGTTCCCAATCGCATAACTCATCAGCGGGCATAAAGAATAAAGAACAAATCAAGCGATAATTCATTCATTCCCTCCCTCCATTCATTAACTTATTGATGGCACCCCAGACGTCGACCGTCGACAGTCGACAGCGAACTCATCGTGAAACCAAGAAATCATGTTAAATTACAGAATCACGCGGATCGGCACGAACAAGAACAATTAACTATCGAACTTAGTCGAAGTTTTCGATACTCATTTCAGCACAATATCAATTCCACCACAACAATAATCGGTGGAGAAAAAAAAAACCATTAAACCGTGGATTTAATCGATTATCAACGGACTAATGAAGCCAAGCGAACTGATTCGACTGATTGAATAATTTCCACAAATAACAATAGAAACAAGAAAAGAAAAACACAAACAACAATAAACCAAATAATAATAAAACAAATACAAACAAACAACAAAAAAACAAATAAAAATAAAACAAATAAAAATAAAAAAATAATAATAAAACAAATAAAAATAAAACAAATACAAACAAAAAAAAATAATAAAACAAAAAAAAATAATAAAACAAATAAAAATAAAACAAATAATAATAAAGCAGTATATTGAATCAATAAAACCATTTCCCATGACAGCGAGCGACGGAAAGGGAATCTAATTACCAAGAATCGGTGAAATGGGTTTAATCGAGTGTCCAAAGGCAAACAACGGCTGGAGCGCTGCAGTCACATGGCCCAAAGCCAAAAGACAAAACCTCCCGATTGTGGCCGAAATCAAACTCGGCCCATCAGCACTTGTTGCGAAATGTCGGTGAGTCGTCGGATCGATCGAAGGCAAACAGACAGATGGAGGATTGTTTGGCCACCGGACACGTGATCGATGCCAAGACCTTCTCGATTTGCACTCCATTCATCCGGCAATGGGGATTTTTTTTTTTTTGTTTAATAATTTTTATACGTTTCGATATGTTAAATGGTACAAAGAGAAAACCGGAGAATGCGCCTGGCCCGAGGGCTTTTAGCAGTCAAACAAAATCTTTAAACAAAATCGTTCCACTTGATTCCGGGGGTTCGGTTGGGGGAGCGAACTTTTGTCGTGCGATAGAAACCTTTTAGGCTTGTTGACCAATCTCATTACGTGGCATCCCGCCAAAAGCCGCCGCCGCCGCCGCCGCCTCCTCCTCCTTCTTCTGCGATTTGCATTTCGTCGATCATCTTTACTTTTATAATTGATGGATGGATGGATGGATCGGTGAATGGATGGATCGGTGGATGGGTGGCAACGTCGCTTAACGTCCGTTGTCGACGTCCGTTTCGCCGAAAACTCGACTAATGCAAAATTTAAATGTTTATTTTCGGCTTTAGCATAAATTAGTTAAATTTTATCATCACACTAACATATGTATGTCGAATGTATGTATGTGGGTTTGTTTGTTTGTTTGTTTGTATATTTATTCGCACGTGTTTGAAATCACCGCTCGCTCAAATAAAACCGCTTCTTCTTCTTCTTCAATTAGCAAATCCCAGCCAAACTTGAAATGAATCGTCATCTTCGACTCGAAATGACCGAAGTTTCTGTTACCAAAAAAAAAAAACTTCTAGAGATGTTGGCGAAATATTTTCAAAAATTATTATTCTTAGAAAATAAAATTCTATTATGAAAGTAATGAATAGAAGAAATGACACGCGAAATATTCAAATGATAATTTCTCGTAAATGCGGTAACGATTTCATTGAAAGTCACTGAGCGACACGAGCACGATTATTCGCTATCATTAGCATTGCACGAAACCAGAAGCAGTGACATTAGGTGAAGGTAGTATAATGAAAAGGTATAATGT
Organism: Coelopa frigida; assembly: GCA_017309665.1. NCBI lineage: Eukaryota > Metazoa > Arthropoda > Insecta > Diptera > Coelopidae > Coelopa > Coelopa frigida. The sequence goes on from CM029561.1 coordinate 40,876,198, forward strand.
TCTCCCTGCAATAACAATTATAATAACAACGATAGGAACAGCAGGAACAGCATGACAACAATAAGAAAAAATAGCAACATCTATAGTAAAATAACATCGAGAGTAAAATAACAACATCAAAAGTAAAATAACAACATCAAAAGTAAAATAACAACATCGAGAGTAAAATAACAACATCGAGAGTAAAATAACAACATCGAGAGTAAAATAACAACATCGAGAGTAAAATAACAACATCAAAAGTAAAAAAAACAACATCAAAAGTAAAATAACAACATCGAGAGTAAAATAACAACATCGAGAGTAAAATAACAACATCGAGAGTAAAATAACAACATCGAAAGTAAAATAACAACATCACGAGTAAAATATCATCAACCAAAAATGAAACAAAACTACTGAGAAACGAACTCGAAATGAGAACATGAAGTATTTATCGATCACGCAGGGCTGAACACTTCCGTGGACGCCCTTCCTCCAATGGGTCCGGTCCCTCCGATCATCCCTTTGACAGCCCCCCCGATCGTCCGATTGGATCGTGCTCGTACTTAGATCATGGCCTCTCACACGATCACTGGGCGCTGCGCTGGGTGGTGACGGCGTCGTCGGGTCGGATTGAGTTGAAATTAGTCACACGACACGACGACCAAATGTCAGCTCTGAACTGTCTGAGCTTCCACTTAAATCGTAAACACGTAATGGTGATCGGAATTAATGAGATCAGAAACAATGTTGTTGTGACGACGACGACAACAACAACAACACGAATAGTAAAAATCCTGCTTACTTTTAATTAGTAAAACAAGAGACGTAATATTCCAAATTCCATTTTCATTGGTAAAACAAGAGACGAGTAATATTCCAAAATAAACAAAAAACAAAAGTCGTAATATTCCAAATTCCATTTTATGTTTCATCGTTAAATCGAGTTTTATTAACAAACTCCACCACTCAATTCTTGTTCTCGAATCCAACGCTAAATTTGAATAAAGTAAACTTCCTACTCTGGAATAAAGTAAATTTCCTAAGACGCTTGTAGAAAGAAACCTTCCTAAGACTCTTGTATACAGAATCGACTTCCTAAGACTGTTGATTAAAGAACCGACTTCCTAAGACGCTTGTATAAAGAACCGACTTCCTAAGACTGTTGTTGATCAAAGAACTGAAATTCTCTTAAAACCCCATACAAAATTCTACCTTTAATTTGACACGATCATCTAATTCACTATTTCATTACCACATATAGTATTTTTCCACTTAATTCTTAACAACAGGTTGTTGGACATGATTTCGTATTTTTTTTTTTTTCTAGTTCCACCAAATAATGGGGGTTGTTTCGTGCTCGTTAAGAGGGCCGACTGACCTTTGACCCTCATGTCATGATGAGCAACGAGCTATCATCACAGTCGATGGGGATGGGGATGTGGGATCTCAGAACTTCTCCCTACCTCCCGCCCCATTATAGAAGTTTTGCCCACTTTATTGCTCAACTGACTGACTGACTGACCACATTAATGACGATATATTTCAAATATACATGCATATATTTCGTATATATAGTATTTCTCCAATTTCCGAAATACTCGTCAACGGAGTGTGTACTCGCTTTTGTTGTTATTTGTTCCAAAGGCTGAGCCGTCTAATGGGCCGAGATCGCGATCGCACGCAGAGCACAACAACAACAAAAAAACAATGAACACAACAACAATTAGTGCGCTTTACTTGTTGTAATTGTAGTTGTCGTTATTTTCTCATTCGTCTTTTTGTGCTTTGAGCTTTGAGTTATTTTCTATTTTTTCAATTTTTATTGGATTTCTTCTACTTATAATTAAATAAACTAATTGTGAATGCATGTCGTCACCCATTAAAAAATTTTCATTTATTCGATTATAGCTCACTCGCTCGCTCGTTTCGTATTTGTATTTGTATTGTTTGTATTGTATTGTTTATTTTTATTGTTTATTTTTATTGTTTATTGTTTATTTTCACATTGATTCCCATTCACTGCTGATGGAGGCGAGGAATTTTGACGACGACTCGAATTCGGATTTCTCCGCGCACGTCTCGCGCACCATCGCCGAAAAAGTGAAAAACGAAAAACCAAAATCGAAGAAGAGAAAAATCAAAATGCATTTCTTGACGTCTGCGTCGACCGTCGTCGTCGTCACCGTCGTCGTCGTCGTGACAGACGGGAGTCCGAGAGAGAGTCAGACCTTGCTCGATAACTTTTACTTTGGGCCACGACTGAAGCGGCGGAAGCACAAGTGAAATTTTCATATGATTTTGCATTCCGAAGTGTGCGTGAGTGCATTCGAAAGGAGCGCGAATACCAACACCAATACTAATTTGCAAAGACTCACTTTTAAGGATTTCAAAGAAATTTTCCCGACCTACGAACTTAAGGAATTTCAATATCATATGATTTATCCATTAAACTATACAGAGTTCAAATTCATTATTCAAATCACAAACTTTTATGTTATTTCAATGTGAAGTGAAGATATTTTTATGACACATGCAACTAAGGATTCGATTATTAACCTGCTCAATTAAAATTTTCACACAAGATTTATTTTCATTATTATCTAAATTTTATTTAAAAATATCAAACAACTCATTGAAATTCAAAATCAAGACGAATAGAGAAAAGCTTAAAACGTCGCTTTTAACGTTAACGAAAGCCGGTTAGAGATTTTTTTTTATACACAAATGAATATAAAACAACACGACGACTTCTAGCTGGAGGTCTTATCCGAATCGGGGATACCCTACAGCAGAACAGGACAGACGACTATGCTTCAGGTATTCCTTTCACTCTCTCGGTCTGCTCGAGTTGGAGGAAGTCAAAAATTTCAATCATGGAGGAAGTGAAAATTTCAATAATAGAGTGAGTAAAAATTTTATTCATGGAGGAAGTCAAAAATTTCAATCATGGAGGAAATGAAAATTTCAATCATGGAGGAAATGAAAATTTCAATCATGGAGGAAGTTAAAATTTCAATAATGGAATGAGTCCAAATTTCAATCATGGAATGAGTCCAAATTTCAATCATGGACTGGTTCAGCTTTCAAAATACGCCCCAAGTCGTATGAAGATTCCATTGTTTTCACATCGATCGCCCCGGATCAAACCATGGCCCTGGGGGGGGGGTCAGAAACAAGATCTCACTCTCGCACAAAGACCGAAAGACCAAAGTGAAGAAAGACCGCCGATAGGGGGGAAAGGTGAAGAGATCGACTAGACACGAGAAGAGAATGGAAAAGAAATCCATAAAAAGTTTAGAATGATCGACGAATTCCATGGATCTTATATAAGAATGGCTGCGTCTAGACGATGGATGATTCTATTCTTGACTTGGAAACGATGCAGACGAACGCTGGAGACGGACGCGGACGAGACTCGAGAAGCATGCGTCGTTTGGAATGCCTCGATAGGAGTCGATTATATAATGAGCTAATGAAATATAGATGAGGATCGAGAGCCAGCCGAAAATAACACCAGACAGATCATGAAATTCAGACGGCGTAGGTGAAGACTCGTGTAGAAAAATAACGATGGAGTCGATGGAAGGAAGTTGTGATAATGTATTCTCGGTGGAATTTCCCAGAACTTGAAGGGGAGAGACGTTTGATATACAAGTCGCATGGAAGTTGTATATAATTTGTAGTAATTGGAGTTATTTATTAGTTCCTCATATTCACATTACACAGGCGGCCGCTATTACGAAACAAGTTTCTCAATACTCGGGATATACCGGTCTCTATTCAAATCGTTGCTCTTTGGTCTATGGGACCCGGAAACCCCACGGAAATCGATTCTGATCCCGTTCTTGGTTGGGAAAAACAATCGATTCTGATCCCGTTCTTGGTTGGGAAAAACAATCGATTCTGATCCCGTTCTTGGTTGGGAAAAACAATCGATTCCGACCGCATGCATTGATATTTATCATCGATAGGATATTACAATATTCTCATTAGAATAATATCCATCCCCCAAACTATATATATATGGAATATTCTTATGTTACCTTTTCAAATGCAGATATCGTGTGAAGGCTTCGCTCTGAAAATAGAAAAAAGAGAGAAAAAAAAAATCGATCAGACAAATGTTAGGATTTATTTCTGTAAATTATTATAGATCTTGTACAAAGTTGAGCCCCCGCAGTGGAACGTTTTCTTTCACATCCACCACCAAGACTCTGGGAACCCGTTGTTGTTGCTGCTGCAACGAGACCAAAGTCAGATGACCAATGACCACAAGTAGATGGAGGAAATCTTTGAAATCAAGTAACAACAATTATATTGATCATGGGAGATCTACTGCGACAACGAGATGAAGCGCACTAACGAACCTCAAAAAGTTGTCAACCAAATCAGACAAAGGACAGACAGATCGAGTAGTTTTCGTCGTCGTAGTTGTTGTTGTCGTAGTCGTAGTTGTTGTCGAAGTCTCAAGCGCGGTTTGTCTCTATGTCTGTCTGTCTGTCCGTCTGTCTGTCTGTCTTTCTCTATGTCTGTCTGTCTGTCTGTTTGTTTGTGGAGGCAGACATCAGTCAATTGTCTCCATGGAATGCTTGGGAAGCCACGAACACCAACACATTTCACACACCAACACACTCGCCACACTCGCCACTCTCACACACACACTCTCTCATGGAGGTGGTTGGTAACTGGTTCTGGTACAGGTTCTCGAGTGGGTTTGTTGTTTAGAAAATCAGTGGAAAGAGGAAATACGATTATGCTATGATGAGAGAGTTACTCATCATCATCATCATTATCATGATCATTGTAGTTTGAGGTATTGTTGTTGTGATCATCGTAGTTTGAGGTATTGTTGTTGTAATCATCGTAGTTTGAGGTATTGTTGTTGCTGCTGGAAAACAAATTCAACAAATGTTCTTTCTTTTCGTTGCTTATGCTTTTGTTGTGGATGAGGGGTTTTTGTTGTTGTTGATGAGGGGTTTTTGTTGTTGTTGATGAGGGGTTTTTATTGTTGTTGATGTTAGGTTTTTTCTTGTTATTGTTGGAGTTCTTGTTGTTGTTGTTGTTTTTGTTGTTATGCCCCTTCTTAAGTGGGCTTCTTAATTGCCCTATGGAGGCCGGAGCTGTTTCGCCGCCGCCGCCGCCGCCGTCGTCGTCAGAGCGTATCGTCAATGGAGTTGAATCGAGTGCCATTTGAAAGTGTTGAAAGTGTAAACAAACACTAGGCAAACAAGCAACAACAACAACAACAACAACAACAAACAACCAAACAACAACAACAACAATTAACTTCAACAACAACATCAACAATAAAGAAATGGATTCTTTGTCCACGGAACCAGGCCAATGCTCAAAAAAACCCAAACAGAAACTCAAATCGAGACAAGTAGAACGAAACCTTGCGGAGCAGTGAAATTTCATTCAAATAGAAAAATAATGGAAAAAGAACGGAAGACGAGAAGATGGTGAAATATTGACCTATCCTCACTCCACGACGAACATGTGGGAATAGAATAGAATCTATTCAACTATCTTTCTTCCAACCTCTGGACTGTGGACAAGCCTTTGACGTAAACATCAATGGGGCGTGTTTGTTTTTTGAAATTGAAATAACATGGATTTGAATAATTCCAATTAATTGTCAGCCGCAACGATATATAATTTCAATTGCAATGGACAGGTCAACGAAGATCGTCGACAATCGCAATTATATATACAACTTTATATCATTGTATATCATTGTATACCATATAGTATATATAATTGTATATCAAATATTATATATCATTGTTTATCATACATCATAGTATATCATTGTATACCATATATTATATATCATTTTATACCAGATATTTCATTGTATATCAACGTTAGATCAATTTTAAAGTCAAGTCGACTTTCCTTTAATTGTGATCTCTCGGATATATCAGAATATTATTTCCTTCCTTCGGGCCCATTATAGGAAGCCGATGCCAATTTAAGACAGTTAATAATTCAATCCATTGTCACTTCCACCTGGGCCTGTCCGACAAGTTGCGGATGCGATGACGGCGACTTCCGATGATGATGTCTCCATGTCCATGGCATGGTGCATAATAACTCCATCCGATTTAATGGCCAACGAGTGAATGCACACCTGTGGCTAAAGTTGATTAGAATAAGTTCCTGGCTTCGTTCATCTTCCTTCATCGTCCTCAGTTCCTATTTTTTACACTTCCTCCTCTTCTTCCTTTAAACTCACTGCTATTTTTCTCTCTATTTTTCTCCTTTAGTCTCTTTCCTCTTCTTCCTTTGTACACTCACTCCTCCTCTTCTCCTTATCCATTCACTCCTTCTGTTTCCTTTTACACTCATTCCTCCCTTTACACTCATTTATCCTCATCCACTCAGTTCGTTCTTGGTTTGGTTTCCTCTCTACTGGAGAGTGTTAATTAAAATTCATTTTAAAAGCGAGCGTTTCAAAACAACAACAACTATTATAATAACAACCAACAACTACTATAACAACCACCAACAATAACAACTATAACAACAACAACTATAACAACAAAAACAACTATAACAACCACCAACAATAACAACTATCATAATCCCAGTAACAACAACAACAACAACAACAACGGATGTGGCCAGAACGGAAGTCTTTGAAAATAACTAGAAAAACGTGGGCTGGAAAATGAAAACCAGAATCACGTCGTAGTTAAATGAGAAAAACACAATAGAAAAAGGGAAATTTTCATCTAATAATAGGGGAGAGAATAAAAGAAGGGAAGAAGAAGAGAAAGGGGATAAAAAATGAAAATAATATACTGAGGTGGAAACTGAAGCGATCGAGAGATTCAAATAGAATACTTAGATGGGGTTTAGAAGTGGACGCCTACAGTCGAACAAATAACTTACTAAGTTTTACTACTACTACTACTAAGTTTTACTACTTCTACTACTAAAATTTTATTACTTCTACTACTAAAATTTTATTACTTCTACTACTAAAATTTTAGTACTTCTACTACTAAAATTTTAGTACTTCTACTACTAAATTTCAGTACTTCTACTATTATGTTCCACTACCTTTTTCGCATGGTCTGACATACATTTTTGAACCTGTTCTCACACCTGTTCCAATACGAAAATCATACCATGAAATTTCACCGAAAAATTCTCCGAAATGTTTTCAGTTCATGAAAGTCTCTGTCTGTCTCTTACATTATATCTGTCTGGCTGTCTGTCTGTCTGTCTGTCTGTCTGGGCTGTTTGTAATGTTTGTTTGTATATATGTCGATGCGTATATTTCCACTCGATGTCTGTCTTACGACAAGTTGAAATGCGTCAAAAAGTTATCAGGTCAACGTTTGTTCGTTTTCTTCTTTATTATGCTATTCACTTGGTTTTATTTTACTTTACTTTATTTCTCTTATTTCTTTTTGCTCGCACACTTTTCACGTGCACTCTAATATTATTTTTCTGTCTGTCCATCTGTCCGTCCGTCCATCTGTCTGTCCGTCCATCTGTCTGTCCATCCATCTGTCTGTCCATCCATCTGTCTGTCCATCCATCTGTCTGTCCATCCATCTGTCTGTCCGTAAAGTAAGTGCACACACACACACACACACATATGAACCAATCTATTGGCTTACATTACGCCTTATGGTTGTTTTTCTTATTGTTATCGTTGATAGTGTTACGATGACTGGTATTAACTTGGCCAACGCTCGGTGTTTATTGGTAATTTTCGTCCACGAAATCTAGTTCAACGTATTTATTTATTTATTTCTTTATTTGGTTGTTTGTTATTATTTCTCTCATGTTGATTTTCTTCCACTTTGTCTAAATTTACCCCATGTCTTGTAATCACTTCAACATGCGATGTCGGTCGGTCGGTCGATCGAGTTTCCCGATAACAACGAAGAGTATCGATTGTTTCCCCCCCTCCTCTTGATCCCGTTGCCCCCGAGACTCCTCAATCGATGACTTCAAATGATTTCAGTTTTGGACACGTTTTCATAATCTCCGTTTTGGACACGTTTTCCAATGACTTCATATGGAGAGAAGATCTTCTTCCGTTGAATTCAATTCAATCAAAGAGATTCTGGAAACAAATTGGGTATGGTAATGAGTATCTCTTTCTCTCTTACTCACACACAATCTCTCTCACACACCCTCTCACTCACACACTTCCTCCCTCTCTCTCTCTCTCTCTCTCTCTCTCTCTCTCTCACACAAACCTCCCTCTCACACACCTTCTTCTATCTTTTGCTAGTTTGTATCACTCGATCGTTCTCTGTTTATCGTCCACATTGGAAAAAATGCAGCAGAACCTGCCCGAAGAGACCTTAGACCAGTGTCAAGCTCATAAATATTGGATGAGTACCACAACAACAACAACAAGAACAAAATCAACAGAAATATGAACAACAAAAATAAGAATAACATCAATAATAACAAAAACAACATCAATAAAAACAGAAACAACAAAAACAATAACAGAAACAACAAAAACAATAACAGAAACAACAAAAACAATAACAGAAACAACAAAAATAATCAACAATCAACGATATTAAATGTAAATTCATTGGAATCAAAATCGGAATTTGTAAACAGCAGAAATTACTATTAGTTTTTATTATTTTCTTTCTCGAGCCAAAGAGAGTAAATCGGAAAATATTATAATAATCTACAATAAGAGATGTAACAACAACAATAAGCGTAGGAATAACAGCAACAACAACAAAGAATAGAAACAACAGCAACAATAATAACAAAGAATAGAAACAACAGCAACAATAATAACAAAGAATAGAAAAATATGAAACAATAACAATAAAGAATAGCAACAATAGCAACAATAATAGTAACAACAACAAAGAATAGTAACAACAACAACAAAGAATAGAAACAACAACATCCACAACAACAATATTAATAATAATAACAACAATCATCATGACAATAGTAATAACCAGTACAACAACAACAACAACAACAATAACAACAATAACAAAAACAATATGAAAAGAAAACCAGTGTTCATTTAATTGGTCATCGTCTGTCCATCCAACTGTCTGTCCATCCATCTGGCTGTCCGTCCATCTGTCTGTCTTTCGCTGAACCTACGACCGATGGCCGGACCCCATGTATGGATTGATAGAGGGAAGGATGGAGAGATGGCTGGAGGGACCGATGAAGAGATGGCTGGAGGGACCGATGGAGAGATGGATGCGTTCCAATGGGGTCGCGACGACGATGACGATGACGATGATGACGCGGTCGTCGTCGTCGTCTCTCGTCGTCGTCGTCTCTCGTCGTCGTGGACTGACTGCAGCAGATATGGACAACAAGTGAGCAACAATTGATTTCCATGCCGTGGACCACGGGCAGAGAGAGCGAGAACGAAAGCCACACGATTCTCGATCGTTCATTGTCCATGGGCGAGGTCTTGGAAAAGCGACCGAAAGAGAGAGGGAGGGAGGGAGGAGAGAGAGAAAGACGGGGATGTTGTGACAAAGAGGGAGGGATGGAGAGAGAAGCAGAAGAAGCATGAGATATGAATGTAAATGTGGGACAAGTCAGCCAGCCGCTGGAGGTTTATCGATGGCAACGGTCAGAGGTGACTGACAGTCATCGGGGCTGAAACTATATTCTCCGGGAAATGTCATGGAGAATCCAATATACGATTTAAGAGAGAGCGACCGAAACCACTCCCCATAATCTCCATCTGTCTCTCTATCCATCTATCTGATTGTTTCTGGTAAATACCGCGATTTATGAGCGTTAAAAATCTTTTGTTTCGAAACTCTCCAGCAGTATTCATTGCAAATGCAAATAGCCACAATAATAATTTATTCTATCGACTGAAAATTCGTTCAGCTGAACTCCACACGAGAAATGAGTACTGAGTACCTCTTTCCCCTTCGACAAACCCTCCCTCCCTCCCAACGCACGTTCCACACGATCCACAGATCGTCGCACACTTCAAGTTGGGGGCGGTCGGATGCATTTCTAACTCACTGTATTCATATTACAGTGGATGTTGTTTTTGCTTATTTATTTATTTGTTTGTTTCTCTCTCTCTCTGTTTCCTTAGCGATTAATATTTATGGCTCACCTACTAATTGAAAACATGCCAGCGCCTTAACAACGATGGAAGGAAGGAAGAAAGATCTGCCGTGAGTTGGGAATATATTTTGAAACCTCAACAATATGATGACGATATAACGACGATGATAATACTAATAATAATAATAATAAGTCAACGGATATTCAAATCGTTCGAATATTCAACGGAGTCAACGGAAATTGCATTGTTCGCAAATAGATTTCATCGTTTTGTCTTTGGCTCGTTTCATTTTGTTTTGGTTTATTATATTTTGTTTTATTTTATTATTATTTTTTTTTTTTTATTATATTTTTTTTTATTATATTTTGTTTTATTTTATTTTCTTTTGTTTTATTTTTTTTATATTTTATTTCATTTTATTTTATTTTGTTGTCGTCTTGAGTCTCATAGTTTCGTCTTGTTTCGCATTCAACGGTTATGGAAGATAATCCATTATAATATATTTATTAGAGGTTGTTTGCATTGTGCTTGTCGCAGATTGGATTTAATTCAATTGATTTGATCTGACGCAACACGACGAGTGACGATCGTGGATCGCCTGAGGAGAGAATCCAGAATTGGGATGGTTTTGTCTATTTGGTTTTAATTCGTTGAATTTTTATCGCTCCCTCTCGACGATTTGGGATCTGTTTGTCGACTGACGCACGAACCCCAGCATGAATTTGGCAATCGAAGAGAGAAAATCAATGGAAAATACTCGATGAGAGAAAATCAATGGAAAAAAAACTCTCCGGTGGAATTTCCATAGTTTGCGGAAGCGTGGAAAGCAATCAATTCAAACGAAGCGGTTGCCTTTGAATTTCCCCACTTGTGAGCGTTTCCAATTGCAATAGGTGCGGCGAATTCTCTTAAATATCGCGAAATTGCGAATTGTTTCACAGACCCACACAGGCTCGAAGTCGAAGAAAAACCCGACAAAAACGAAGATGCAAACAAAAAAAAAAAAAACAAAAGGCAGAAAAAATGAAAATAGAGGTCAAGTTTAAATGCAACGAATGTGAGGCGAGCTCCAGTGTAGTCATCATTGTGTTCCACGAGCGCCGTGGTTATCTCCACACCAACGCCTCTGCCGCCCCCGCTCCTTGCCACGCCCCACTCACCCACACACACACATACACACATACACACACAAGCACAGATCTTTGCATGAGACGAACAATGAATGTGAATTCGGCGTGGGTGTTAATTAAATATAATTCAATTGGTAGTTGCTTTTGTCATCATTGTTGTTGTATTTGTCATTATTGTTGCTTTTGTCATTGTTGTTGCTAGTTTCATTCGCATTATCATATTCTTTGTACTTTGTAGTAGTTTGTTAAAAAGTTTTTTTTATCCCTCACACAAAGCCAAAGACTAATCACGAAAATTCAACAACGTGAAAACATAATCAACAATTTATTGACGATAGACTTGGATTAAAGAAACAAAGATGAAGAAGTCATCGAGAAGACGAAGAAGTCATCGAGAAGACGCCAGAGTCGACTGAGTCACGTTACTCAGAAGTTGTCATCATCGCCGCAAGAGAACTCGAGTATAATATCTTCCACCAAGCGAGAGGGGGGGGGGAAATTATTTATGGAAGCATTTACAACCGTCGTCGTCGTTATCACGAGCACGTCGATAGGAAACGGAAATGAGCGTGAGCGCGCGTCACCGAGAGTTCGCAAACAACGATGGGGTTTTCATGAGCGTCTGTGAGAGAGGAGATGGATGGCGAAGTAGTCTCTGAAGGTTCTCTGAAAACCCCTAGTGGAAATGGACAAAAAATATATCCTTTCGCATTGGGAGGCATTGGAAAAACCTCATTGTGGGTGAAATAATCTTCATTATCACCATCGCCATTTATTTTCGATTCAAATGAGCAGACTATTGTGGAGCGTGTCAGCAGTTATTGGTAATAAAATGGTTAATGAGCACCGTCAGAATCTATATATAGAGGATTTATTGTGTGGCCTATTGTGTGACAATCCCTGTGACAATTGCCAACAGCACACGTTTCGTCGTCGTTTTTTATGGAAATTGAATAGAATAAACATGAACAACAACAACAACGACAACAACAACGTCTTAACTACACTCCGACAAGAGGCGAGCAAACAATTTAGTTTAATCGCAGTTAATTTAGAGCACGTTATCGGTTGGTGTCTGGTTTCTGGCTCGGGTCTGGTCTGGTAGGGTCTTGGGAGGGTGTGTGAGGGAGACGACGCTTTGAGGTCTGACGCCGCCTTCTAGAACAAGTGATCAAGGGCTTAATATACGATACAACAAAAAATATTCGATCCAATAAAATTATTCGATCGAAAAAACAAATATTCGATCCAATAAAATTATTCGATCGAAAAAAAAAATATTCGAATAAAAAAAATAGTCGATTAAAAAAAAATACTCGATCACAAGTCACGAGAATTTCGTCAACGGGATTTTCATTTGAATTGTTTATGGGTGTGTTTTTATCGTTGACAGTGAAAAGAGAAAAAAAAAACAAAAAATATAAATGATTTTCGTTTTAGTAAGAATCGTTTGGGGGATTTTTCGTGGTCAAATCGAAATCGATTAGAGTAACCGGTTGTTCTCGACTTTGGCTACTACTATGGCTACTGTCATCATGTAACATCGAGTGTTGGCCCATTAATTAAATTTCGATTTTTAATTAGATTAATTAATTTTAAAACAATCGCTGTCAACAATCATCGGACGTTGTTGTAAACACATTTGTTTTTGATCCAATGATGTTTTTTATTTGGTTTTTTTTATTCTCGTGAGTTATTGTATTATTATCGTTATTGTTGTGGTTAGGAACTTTATTTTTTTGTTCTTGTGGTTAAGAACTTTTTTGTTTCTTATTGTTTTCCATCTGTTTCATTATAATTACGAATATTCTTAAGCCAACAGCCAACGATCGAAGACAATCGAACAAAGTTCGGAACACGCCTTAAAATTTACAAATGATCAACGGAAATATATGCGCATATATAAGATGTTAAAATCGATGGATAAAACAGAAAAACAAGCGGTGATTTCACCTAAGAAGACTTTAGTCTTTTGCGTAATTTCATTTCGAAAAGTAATTACAACCAATAAAACGAGATGATCATTGTGAAAAAACGCGACGATCATTGTGAAAAAATGAGACGATCATCGTAAAAAAATGAGAAGATCATTGTGAAAAAACGAGAAGATCATTATGTAAAAACGAGAAGATCATCGTGAAAAAACGAAAAGATCATTGTGAAAAAACGAGAAGATCATCGTGAAAAAACGAAAAGATCATTGTGAAAAAACGAAAAGATCATTGTGAAAAAACGCGACGATCATTGTGAAAAATTAATAATCTCGCACTGTAATGTGTAACCGAAGAAAAATGAAACCCTTAAATGAATTGCAGTGAAGAATTTTTGTTGGAAACCTTCTGCCTGGGAGTCCGCCCTGTGGGAGGGCGTCCCAACAAACAGATGTTGGCCACATTGGACTCTGGACTCTAGGCCGACAAAGGGCCGAGGGAAATTTACTCGAGTTCATTTCATACCATTCCATTCATTCATTCACACAAACACATTTCCGCTGATTAACTGTTTCGACTGTCGGAGATGTTTTCCATTTGCACACATGCTGATTTCAGTTCAGACTTTAAAAACAGATTCCACCAACCGCCGTTGTTGACATTTATTTTTAGCAAACCACATTCATGATGATGATGATGATCATGATTGAGATCATTTGACTTTTTCTCACCACTTCATGCTCCAGATGAATCCCCAGAGGATCGACGAAAACACGGAACGGCATTTGTTTGTTTTCTGCTCTGGACTGTCGACGACGATAATGGGTTGGGTCCGAAAGAAGTCGCAATATAGTGTTTTTTTTTTTTTTGTTATTGTATATTGCATCACGTACGATCGGTTGATCGAGGTGTTGATCAATAAAAATATCGATTGCTTTGACAGAGAAAAAGCAAAAGAGTGCGAAGCATTTGGATTTCAGGGATGAACCGATGGGAATTCGATTAAAGATCGAGGGCAAATGATCGTTGGTGATCGTTTTTCTTTACCTCCTTTCTTCATGTGGTTTTTGTTATGGTTTTTTTGTTATTGTTTTTGCTATTGTTTTTTTCTATACATATAGTACAATAGTTTTTTGTAGCTATTGCTATTGTTGTTTTGTTTTTGTTGCTATTTCTATTGTTGTTTTGTTTTTGTTGCTATTGCTATTGTTGTTTTCTTTTGCTTGATTTCATTTCATATCGTTTTTTTTTTTTTGTTTCACATCTACAACATTTTTTGTTTTTGCATTGTTGAGACATAATCAAGCGTACACATAATCGATGGTATTAAATAACATGGCTATAATGATGGCCATAACGATGTTTGTTGTTGTTGTTGTTGTTAGTTTAATGGACAGACAGACGAACGTTTGGTCGAATGGATGGAAAGGTGGATGAAATGGACGATTGGTCGTTGGTTGATGGTGTTTGTGTTGGTGACGGCGTCTTCGCTTTCTTTGTTTTAATAGTGACCACAAAAGCACAATCGTAACAATAACAATAGTAACAACAACAATAAAAATAATAGTAACAATAACAATAATAACACCAACACCAACAAAAAGACAATAACACCAACACCAACACTAACAAAAAGACAATAACACTAACAAAGACCAACAATGATGACGACGACGACGATGATGATGATGACGTCGTTGATTCGATGAAGAGTCAGCTGCGAGGCAGGGAAACGAGCTCAATGAACGAAGAAAGAAACAAACGAACGGTTTGAACCCATTTCAAAAGCCCGGCCCGAACTCGTCCTCCTCTGGCCAACGGAATCGAAACCACGGAAGAAAATACGAGAGAGAAATTGACGAAGAGAGGAGGTGGAGAAGGAGGAGGAGGAGAAGGAGGAGGCGGAGAAGGAGGAGGAGAAGGAGGAGCTGGAGAAGGAGGAGGAGGAGAAGGAGGTGGAGGAGAAGGAGGAGGCGGAAGGTGTTGGTGGAGAAGGAGGAGGAGAAGGAGGAGGCGGAAGGTGTTGGTGGAGAAGGAGGAGGAGAAGGAGGAGGTGGAGAAGGAGGAGGAGGAGGTGGAGAAGGAGGAGAAGGAGGAGGCGGAAGGTGTTGGTGGAGTAAAAATGCAAAGGAGGAAGAAGACCGCGACCACCGACCGATGGACGATGGAGGGAAGTCGAAGACGAAGGCGACGACGACGGTGAAGCCAAAGACGACGACGATGAAAACGAAGACGACGACGTTGTGTTCGGGGTTCGGGCCGATTGAAGAAAAAATGCGACAGTTGCGAACGTCGTGCGAACGAACGCTTTGTTGTTGGTTTTTCTTTGCTTCACTCATTTGTCTTTGTCTTTGCATTTGCTTTTGTTTACAATGCTCTCTCGGTTGAATTCCATACACAGCTCAAAAGGTTAAAGACATTGTGTTTGTTATTGTTATTGTATTTGTCAATTGTTGTTGCCATTGTTATTGTTGTTGTTGCCATTGTTATTGTTGTTGTTGCCATTGTTATGAACATATTAACTTTATTAACTTCATCAACTTATATCATTATCACAATTTCCATTCACTACAATTTCATTCGATTCGAATAGGAAAATATAATATTCATGAATATGGATTTTATTGCATTCCAAAAAAACGTGACAATCGCCGATGAAAATAATGCAAAATTAATCAGTGATAGAGTGAGATAAAGTGATAAAAGTGAGGGGGGGGGGGGGGAAACAAAAACATCGCGTTTCACCACGATCAACAGTTGGCCCTTTGTCGGCGGTTCATGGTCCGAAGTCAAAGAGTGTTTGGAAATGCCAATTGCATGTAAAAGGCGAGAGTAAGAAAGAAAATAAACAATAATGTGGGAAATCAATCGACCCTGAGAGTGTGAAGGCGTTGCCGACAAATTCGACCCTAATGAGCGAGTATTACGAACTCGTTTTCCCACCTCACGGGGAGTGGCGAAAGTCGATCGATCATCGAAGCGAGGGAGAAGTTCGACACCTGCAGTGGCCGCGAAGTTCTGGACATAATCCAATCTATGCAACTTGTTTCGTGGCCAACTGCGTGTCGACCTGGCCTGTCCGACATTGGCCAATTCAGTAATCGGCCCACTCCACTTGAAGAGCCAATTATTGCAATCGCTCGAGACGGCCGAGTCGTTAGAATTTGTCAAAACCTGGCTGGAAGCGTTATTTTTTTTTCATTTCGTTTAGTTTTTTGTTAAAACTTGTTTTCATTGGATTTATTTGATAATTAGCAAGAGGAGATGCGAGAGGTGGATGGAAATTAAAGAGCTAACGAGTCAGTTGTTGGTAGCATAGATTTGAGAGTTTTTCATATTTCTCTGGCCACCGACGAAGAAATGCCCCGTTAAGTGCCGAAAGTGCCAACAACAGTTAGTTGGGAATAGTTCAAGCTTTAGTTAATTAACCTAAAATCAAAAAAGAATTATGAATTAATCGGATGTGGAGAGTGTGATTATACACAGGGAATCTGTGTTAATCTCTCTGCGGCTTAGAAGCATCGATAGACAGACCAAAACGATCAAACGATCAATCGATTTGTGACTTCTCAAGCGAATCAATCAATCGCAGCAGTAGATTTTCATCATTTCCTCCTCACCTCAGATTTAGATTTAGATTTAATTCGTTGCAGTCGCGATGCTTCCACTCGCCTCAGGGAACTTCCTGCTACACAAGAGATTACGATTAATACCATCGGGAAATCTGGGGTTCGGAATAGTCTGAGAGTTGAAAATAGTCTCAGAGCTGAGAAAATACTCAGTTGCGATTGGACACGGATGCCGTGAGAAGCAAACTTAGAACAAACTGGGCCAAAACGTCTCCGACTTGGGCTCCATCACTGGCCAAGGGCACAGCGGGCACAACTTTCATTGGGGAATTGGGTACAGGTTGGCAAAATGATAATCGTTTGGCCATTTAACTTTCTCCGACATCGTCTGGCAGCCCATTTTTCGTGGGCCCCCCGATGGTGAAGCCCAACAATTAAGACCGCGACCTTCATATCGATATCAACTGAGTAAAGTCGACGTCGTCTTCCTTGTTTTTTCTTCCATCCAATGGAGGGAGATCTTCCTATATTTGCGTATTACAAGCTTTGCTTTATGGTCACATCGTAATGATAACGAAGCGAGCTGGGCATTTACAAATAAATGAATAAGAAGTCCTTGGTTTGGCAGAGAAGAGCACGAACAAACAGAAATGTAAACGATGTACAAATAAAAAATACTTGTTGTATCAAATTCATTTCCACCTGCTCTCGACACGCCTTTGTTTGCACAGATTCACATGCGTATACGAGTATCGTATCGTATTGGAATTAAAATACTTTTTAACAGTTGAGAATGAGTGATGGACTTGGAGGGGGCGGGGAAGGGTAGGGATTATCAAAATTAAGGTCGTTCGGTTTCGGTTTCGCCCTTGGTTCGTCTCCACCAACAAAAAAAACAACAAAAAGTAAGTCGACGATTATTCGAAATCGATATGAAAAATTCTCAATTAAATAAAATGTTCCATCAAAATTCCAAGCGTTTTAACAGAATCAATAAAAGTTGAAAATCGATCATTATTTTTGTTTTTTAATTATATTACTTTGTTGTTGTTAATGTGTTTGAACATTCAGATAAATACAAAGAAAAATGCAAATTTAATCACCGAAGCTCGACAATAAAAAAAAAGTTAGTGAATAAAAAACACATGAAGCCGGCATGTGTTTCAAATGAAAAACTTTTGCAATTTAATTTATATTTTCAATATTTCCGCTACGCTAACTGTTTCGATTTTCTACATCTCTCGTATTTATTTAATTTGATTTTTTAGGTTTTTTTATTTTGCATTCACGGTTTGTGTGGAAAACGTTTGAAAATCGATGAAGCGTAGAAATAACAATAAATTTTTCTTCCAATCGGAAATTTCATTTTTATCAATTGAAATCTTGTACTTTTTCCATATGATGATCAGGAATATTATTTATTGTGATGATAATTGTGTTTAATCATACAACAATTTTATCATAATAATGATTATTTTCGATCATACTACAATTTTGTCATGAACGTGATTATTTTTTTTATCATGATCAATATTTTTTTTTTATATTTCATCATTATTTTTCATGTTATGTAATCGTTTAAAATTGCGATATTTTAAAATTGGTATTCGTTGCGATTTTTCTTGTAAACAACTATTTCTCGTCCGTTGTTCAATGTTTTCGGACTTAAATTTCGGGCGTTTACGAATTTACGAGTATTATTAACAACATCCAAAAAAAATACCAACAACATTAAAAAAATAATACCAATAATATATAAAAAAAAATACCAACAATAAAAAAAAATACCAACAATAAAAAAAAATACCAACAATAAAAAAAAATACCAACAATAAAAAAAAAACCAACAATATACAAGAAAAAAAAAACCCTTGCGCAACTTTCGATGTTTTTGCAGTGAAAAGTTTTCTCTCCCCAAAATTATTTATTATTTATTATGGTTTCGCGATATTTCTCTCTCTCTCTCTCTTTCGCTCGGCTTTCCTCCCTTTTCTCACATACTATTTCATTTTTCGTTTTCATTTTCGTCTTCTGTTGCCGGCCACCAATTATTTATTTTTTTTTTTTGTATTTTTGATATTTATTGTATTTAGTTGTAGTTGTATTTGTTATTATTGTTGTTGTAGTTGTTGTTGTTGTAGTAGTATTTCGAGTGGTGGTTGTTGCGCATGCGCACCTGTTGGCTTCGAGTCGGTCGGTCGGTCGCTCATTTCGTGGTTTCACGGTACCAAAACAATTACTGCGCAGTTTGCGTTTTGCATTTAGCAAAAGGCGCCCGACTCGTTGACGGAGCAGAGGAATTGGTAGCAAAAGGGGGGAGGGGAGGGGAGTGGTACTTGGATGCGGCTGGTTTCGACTCGACTCGCCTCGACTTCACTTCACCCTTCCTCGCCACATTTTTCGCCATCTTTAGCCAACATTTCAAGCCACAATTGGAGTCGCAAACCTCACTTCGCTATTCGATGTAGTATGAGTGAAACCATGTCTTCAATGTATTTGTTTGTGGATGTTCCTGTATACTATACATGAGTGTCTGTGTGTGTTTTGGTGGTAGTAGTAAGTTGAGTTGGTGTTAGTGAGTGTGAGTTGATGGTAGTGAATGTAGTTGGGAACCGATTCATGCAATTCCAATCGCAGAATGAAACGTAAACGAGATCGCGTACGGCAACTTGTAGAATTTACAACAACAGAAAAATACCACCATCATAAACAACAATAACACCATAAGTAACAACAACACCAGTATAACCAACAATAACACCAGTATAACCAACAACAACAGCATAACCAACAATAACAACAACACCACCATAACCACCAACAACAAGGCTACAATAACCAGGTTTAATGGGCGCCGATATCCAGTGATAAACAGCGAAACAAACTCCATGCCTCAATGGTCAGCGGGGCGTGGCGAATGGTTGAAGAGAAGTTCGATCGATGGACGAGAACGGATGGTGGTGGGCGGGGGGAGGGGGTTGTGGTGTAGTGTGGTTTGGTTTGTTGTACTTTGGTTTGGTTTGATTTGTTGGAAGGACGCTCCTTCCCTGCCACCTCCACCGAGTCGCGCTTTGGTCAGTGTCTCTCTGGACAAGTGTCTTTGGATCTCTGGTGCTTTTATTCATAAGTCTTCTGCTGCCGCCTCCATTCGACAAGAGGAGACAAGAGGCGAAGAGGAGACGAGGGGTGAAGAGAAGACAAGGGGTGAAGAGGAGACAATCGAATGGACAGACAGACGGACGGACGGACGGACGAATTGGACGGTGGGAATGTTATGCGAGGCTTGTCATTGTTATTTTGTTGTTATTGCTATGTTATGTTGTTATTATTGTTATTGTAGTTATTGTTGTTATTGTAGTTATTGTTGTTATTATTGTGATTGTCTTTATTGTTGTTATTATGGTTATTGTTGTTATTATTGTTGCAGTAGTTTGGACTAGGCCTCAACAATCGCAATGAAAACAGAAACAGAGAAGAGTCCAATCGACCAAAGTCTCCGTCTGTCCGTCCATCGATCGGACCCTCTGAACGATCGTCCCTGTGTCCATTCGTTCCTCCCTCCCTCCGTCCATCTGTCTGTCTCTCGCTCCCTCCATCCGTCCCTCTCTCCGTCTGTCTCTCTCTTTCTCTCTTTCCAGATGGGATTGCGAGTACGAATACGAATGAATGTGCCGAGAGTGCGGCGTCGTATCGTCGTCGTTGGGCAGACAAGTTGCAAGTTATGCACTGACTGCCACAGACACAATTTGGACGAGCGTGTATCGCGCGGATACAAGTATCCGTATCTGCTGGCGTGCAAGTTGTGCAAGTATTTAATCACAGTCCACAGCCCAGAGTACGCGAGTTCAAATCCATTTTAAGTAAGCAAGTAAAAAATGAAAAAAAAACAAAAAAACACGAAAAAAAAGGCAACGTTTTAATTTTGGGCTTTGGGAAAACACTTTCTCCTTGGGTTTTCGTTGAGCTCATGGGATCGCATCCGTCTCGCCCCGAAGTTCAAGACTTGCGTGTATCGGAGAGTTTTTTTTTTTTTTTTTGGAATAACTTTTCTCTGGTCTGGTCTGGACTTGGGATTGGGATGTCGTCGATTAATGGCTATTATCTCGTCAAATGTGGAACCAACAACTTTGAAAAATCTTGAATTTCATGCGAGAAAACCTGGTCGACGAGGCTGTCGTTTGCAACTGGGTCAACAGGTGGCGTTCGCGTTCGCTTCGCTCCCCAAGATCAATATACTATAGATGCAAAACTCACCTCATTTCATTCCACAACGATTCCTTTCTGTTGGTTTTTGGTTTTTTTTTTTTTAATCAATTCGACTCGAAACTTTATCCACAGCGGAGAAAAGGATTTCTTTTGAAATCGTTTCAATTACTCGAATTAAACTTTGAAACTCCTCGATCGGGAAAACTCTAACTCAGATATTTTGATTTATTTTTCTCTTCTCTCCTACTTATTCCTCTTCTTCTCCTACTTATTTCTCTTTTTCTCCTATTTATTCCTCTTTTTCTCCTATTTATTCCTCGTCTTCGTCTTATTTTTCTTCTTCTCTTGTTTAGCACACGAATTTTAGTACAACTTCGTTGATGTTGTTGTTGTTGTTGTTGTTATCGTTGTTGTTGTTATTGTTGTTATTGTTGTTTTTGTTGCTGGTTCTTGTGGCTCGCTTCCTCGCTGCTGGCTTGAGCTGGATTTTGTGTTTAGTCTTCAGTTAGCAACCGGTTTCTCGTAGTAATTTATCTCTAGCTTAATTTATTATTATTTATTTTTCTCTCGTTGTAGTTGTAGCTGGAGCTGTTTTTGTTGTTGCTGCCAGTGTGGTGTTGTTGTTGTAGTGTTGTTAGTGGTTTTTTTTTTTGTTGTTGTTATTTTTGTTAAAGCCACAACTGCGCCAGTGTATAAAGCAATAAAAATTCCAAGAGACGAGAGGCGGAGGGCTGGAGAGTTCGGTGCGAGAGAGAGAGATAGAAGGGCGCCGACAGACAGAAACACACAAAGAGTAGAGAGAGCGAGAGCGTGAACGAAGAAGACGCTCGGAAAGAAGACAGGTTCAAAATAAATCCAATCGTGAGATTTTCCTTCCTGCCACACTGGAACGAGCGAGGTTTGGAATGTTTTCAAAGGTAATTCCAGCGCTCAATTCAAACGAGACTTTTTTTCATCGGAACCGACAATTATTATTTGATTTTTATTTCGATTTGATTTTATTTCGATTTTATTTCATTTCGATTTGATTTTATTTCGATTTGATTTTATTTGATTTAATTCAATTTTATTTGAGTTGATTTTATTTCACTTTTTTTAATTCATGTCATTTAGTATTTAAATTATTTTCACATTGTATTTGTGTTTTTTGCACCTGTCTCGGAGTTATTTATTCCTTGTGCAGTTAAATATTTTATTTATTATTATTATTTGCCCACTCTCGTTGCAACGCGGACGCGTTTAAATAAATATTTGAATTGTCGTTTTCGTTTCGACGGACGGTGTTTTCAGGAGTTTTCGTCGTTCGGCGGTCGTTCGTTCTGTTTTACACCACGGATAAAACATGAAAAAAAACCAACACGAAAGAATCAAACAACAAAAACAATGCACTCGAAATGCAACACAGGTAGTCGTAGTTGCAAGTTGTTGTTGTTGTTGTTGTTATTGTTGTATTGGCTTCGGAAGAATGCTTCACACAACGAAAGAAAACCAGAGAGTAGAGTAGAACAGCAAAACAAAACAAAAAAAAAAACAACTAACTACCGAAGAACAATAAAAACTGGTCGCCGTCGACGTTAGCTCGAAAATAATAAACTCGACCTTTCGCAGCAAAATGTGTTGAGTGACTGAGTTGGAGCCGCCGTCGTTCGGCAGTCCTCGTCGAGTGGATCGCGGCCCGAGTTCTCACCACACCAACACCACACCACCGCCACTCACCATCGAAGAGATGTCGTCTCTGGTGCGGTGGGTTTTCCCATGTTCACCACTCACTGACCCCCACCCGCCTAGTGTTCGTCCGAGTACGAGTAAAAGTACTCGCATACTCGAGTAAATGGCACGATAAACGATTATTTTTTAAACCAGTTTCTTCTTTCATCTAATAAAATATAAAGTTGTATTATAAAATATTGAGTTGTATTATTTTTGGGAAAAAGTATAAAATTAAGAAAAATCAGAAATGCACAAATTATTTATTTTTGGAATATAGTATTTTTAAAAATTACTCATGAATATTTATATATAATAAAATATGAAATTCATTATTTTTGGAATAAAGTAAAAAAAATATATATATTTGTTTCTATTCTTTGAATAATTTTTAAAAATGCATATGTATTTTTATTATTCTTTTATTTTTTGGGAAAAAGTACAAAATTTAAAAAATCAGGAATTAATATTTTTGTTTTCTTTTTATCTGATAAAAAATGTGTTTTATTATTTTATTTTTTTTTTTTGTAGCCACATTTCTAAAAATCAGTAATGCATTTTTTTTTTTTTTGTTTAATTCTTTCTGATAAAATATTGAGTTGTATTATTTTTTGAATAAAATATAAAATTTTAAAAGTCAATAATTATTAATTTTTTGAATTTAATTGTCTTTTAATACATTTTCTTTTATCTGATTGATGGGAATTGATAATTTTTTTTAATATTGTATAAAAAAATATTGTAATAATAATAAATAAATAATTTTTATAATTTTAATTTTTTTTTTTAAATCAAGTATAAAATTTAAAAAAAAAAATAAGTAATGAATATTTTATATAGTTCTTTGATCAAAAATATTGAGTTTGATATTATTTTGGAATAAAGAAGTTAATTTTTTCGTCGTTAATATAATTTGGTGTTAATGAAAATAGACGGATATGAATAAATTTGTTCATAATTTTTTTTTTTTTATTCTTTTGTTCAAATTAAACGAATTCTTCACCGGATGTGGATGTGAGGGGCAAAGGAGCAATTTATTCTTTCCGGATCCGCTTCAGCAGTTGAAGGTGCCGAAGCCGGCCTGCTGCAGGGTCGGCCAACGGGAGCAAAACAGATCGGAGACGCTGGTGGTGCTCGTCGGGAAGGTGATCACGCGAATTTCCCCAGTGTCCGAGACCTGCAGCGAATTGAAGTAGAGCGGTTGGGGCGCCAACACCGGACCGCCGATCCAACTGTGCCCGCCGACGGCAGCCGCCTTCGTCGTCACCGGCGGATAGAATTGATTCTGCAGCTCACCCGATATCGGATTGTATTGCGAACAACGCGATCGTGCCAAAATGCACGAAGTGATGTTCGTATAGAAGTAAATGCGATCCTGATCCTCGGTCAGCTCACGTGTGCCCAGACTCTCCTCGTAGCAGGTCGCTATCTGGATGTGGGAATGAGAGAGAAAACGTAGTGAATCGGACGATCGATCGGTAAATCATAGGATCGATCGATCGATCGAAGGATCGATCGGTGAATCGAAGGATCGATCGGTGAATCGAAGGATCGATCGGTGAATCGAAGGATCGATCGGTGAATCGAAGGATCGATCGGTGAATCGAAAGATCGATCGGTGAATCGAAGGATCGATTGGTAAATCAAACGATCGATCGATCGGAAAACCCAACGATCGATCGGTAAATTAAACGATAGATCAGTAAATGGAACGATCGATCGGTGAATCAAAGGATCGATCGATGAGATCGTCGATCGTTGTCGCCTCACCAATTGCTGGGCGTTGATGCGTCGAACGCATCGCACGAAATCGCAATAGCCCGTGTAGCAAAAGCCAGCCGCAGAGTCCGGCGTCGGCCGATTGCCATCGACGATCGCCTGCAGATTGGCCGCACATGTCGCATACTCCGATTCGGCGATATACAACTTGGAGCAATCGTTCAACGAGGTCAACTGGGTCGGGCCATTGATGATGCTGCCGGCGCGAAAATAGCAGCCATAGCAAGCGTCTCGCATCTGGATCGAAGTCGTCTGAGTCGTGTTGCAGAGCAAATTCAACAACGACAGGAGTTTCACACTGGAAGAAAAAGGACACAAATTGAACCGAGATCACGATATTATTTTTCTGAGAAAACTTTTCTATATATAACTAATTCTGTTTTTACACGGTTTTATACACGGTTTTTTTACATGGTTTTTTTACATGGTTTTTTTAACAGTTTTTTTAACAGTTTTTTATACGGGTTTTTACACGTTTTTTTAAACTGTTTTTTTACACGTTTTTTAAACTGTTTTTTTACACGTTTTTCTTAAAGTTTTTTTACACGTTTTTTTAAACTTTTTTTTAAACGTTTTTTTTTAATAAATCTACCGTGTAAAAACAGAATTATGTGTATTGGATTTATTCCAGATTTACTTGTTAAGTGCACACGATCCATCGACGGCAGCGAATTTCGTCCAATATGGCCCGAAGCTGGCCGAGCTCAAGGGAACCTGTTGAAATGATCCATTGAAATGAGAAAACAATATAATAATAACAATATTCTCTCTTTGTTTAGAAACTCTTTGTATACCAAAGAAACAACAAAAACCAACAGCAACTTCTCGTTTTGCATGACTTCCAATTTGATCACGATTTCGCTTTGTCTCTAGAACTCCGTTAAAAATAAATCCTTTAACTCTGAACCTGAACAACTTCTCGTAACGGACGCCTAACATCAACTGTGGTGTGAGCCCACTTTTGGCCCACTACTACTGGCCTGGTCAACGCTTCCGCCGCCGACAAGTTAACACTTCGTGTTCCCTGCATTTTGGTGTAATTATTTTATATGAGTATATAACGTATTCCATCGACTCGCGTCAATTAAATGTTTTTTTTTTTTTTTCAAACTACGAACTATGGTGACAAAATCGGTTCCATTCGAGAGAACAAGCAATTAGTGGGCAGTCTACAGTGGGCTCATGTTCGTCGATTGATTCATTATCATCCCCCATCAATTTACTCGTCCAACTGCGGCCACAAGGCGAAAGCCATGACTTCATTTCCACGGCCCCTTGTCTTGACTTGTCCAATAGGAGTCTTCTTTCTATGTTTCTTATAACTATTATCTAGATTTCGATAGTAAAATATTGCCATCTTCTTGATAAAGCAAATTAACTTATATTTTCTAATTACAAGTTGTGTTCTTAACTTTTTTCAGCACGTGCTTCATCTGATGTTTCAGTGTATTCGCCATGGTTGATGAGTTCCGAACGCTATCAGTCAACAGATCAACGAACCAGGTTTATCCAAGCAATGGACTGATTTGTTATCTGCTCGGTGCCCAATATTTGTGCTCAAATTTATTCTGTTGACAATTGGTGGCTTCTTTTGTTAATCGAAAACCAATGCAGTAATTTTCTGGTGAAAACTAATATAATGCAACTTCAAACACAATGGAAGTAATCTCCTCTTCCCTTGTGAATAAAGCAATTATGCTATTTACCAACAATAATAACATCCACCAATGAAGGCACCTAATCGACAATATGATGAATGCGTACAAGAAACTGAATCCAAACGCCAATTATAAGTGAACCATATTAAAAAACCATTTGTGAATTGGATTTTAAAGATTTGTTTTATTATTTATAAAAGAATTTTTTAGGTCAGTTGATTTAACAATAACTTAGATCCTTGATGGGTACAACATCTGAAATAGAGGGATACGAAATTAGAGATTTGCACTTAAATTGGAGGCAAAATAAAAGAACTCACAATGCGAATGCGGTGTCCCATAGCGTGACCAGGCAAATTCCTATTGAAACGTGCACGGACAGCACCAGTGTTGCCATGCAAGCGAGTCACCTTGCCCCAAACAGCACGGATTCTGGTCTTCCTCTCGGGATGCTGTGGCACGCACTTCTTGGTCTCGGCCTTGTAGACGTAAACACAACGCTTGCCGATGTAGAAACGACCATGTTCCTTCCTACGGGCACCTTCGATCTAAACAACAAAACAACAACACGATATTTAAAAATGACGCTCCCAACTAGGATGCGAATAGAGATTGTATCACCTTAAGGATAGCTTGGTTCTCGTGTTGGTTCCTCAAACCACGCTTGTAGCCAGTGAACACAGCCTTGGCAAACAGACGGCCGTGACGCTTGTATTTGGGGGCGGCCTTGACATCGGCTGCCTTCTCGGCCTTTGGGGCCTTGGCGGCCTTTGGAGCCTTGGCGGCTTTGGGTGCCTTGGCAGCGGGAGCGGCGGCGGGCTTGGCTTGTGTGTCAACCATTGTTACCTGCAGATCACAGAAAAATACAAAGTTACAGGTTTGTGTCTCTCGTGATTGTCAATAAGAACATTTTGATATTTCGCTGCAGACATTTGTAAATAGTTGAAGAATAAAGCCTAAATCGCAAAAGACAATTGGGAAAGTAATTTTTTGAAGTCAATCGCTTCAGCATTTCGATTCACATTCTTGACACTCGATTGGAGTTCGTTCACGACCAACACTTTGTAATCCTCAAATTTTTATCCGTGAACATCGTTTAAATAGAAATGGAGAACAATACATCAACTATTCACAAACGTGCAGCGATATTTCATTTATGGTTTTCAATTGCAATTTCATTCATTTTGTTATTTGAAAACATTTTTTTAATGAAATTTCTCTTATTATACAAAAATCGCGTACGTACCGGAAACTTGACAAATGGCGAAAGAGAGAAGGCATGACAGAGCTGTCATTTTGTCAATGGCAGGAAACTTTTTCTCTTATGTGCAAGTGGCGCCATCTGTAAAACATGTGAACCCCATCCAATCGCAGACAACTTCAGGGGAATTATAACAGGGTGGTCAATCGTTTTCAAAATTAATTAAAATTTAAAAATTCACTTATTAAAAATATTATTTTTTTTATCAATCACATATTTCAACAAAAATTGCAAGATAATAAAAATACAAAGAAATTGAATTTTGTGCGATTATATTTCCTGAAGAATTTGCGAACATTGTCATTCAGATCTAAAATATTTTATATTTTGCAATTAGATATAAGTTTTTTTTAGCTTTGTAAAAAATTTATAATGAACTTTTTTTTATATTCTCAATATTAACGTCGACTATATATTGCAATGTCCATTTAATTGTTTAATATCGCATTTTAGATTTTATTTCTGATTTATTGTACAACGTTGCATTGCTATCGGGTTATGGAAAGCAATTTATTCAATCACTAACATTCGAATTTTAGTTGGATAATTTAGTTAATGGCGTAATTTTATGAGGAAAGTTAACCTACTATTTACAAACTCTTGCGTTCGTTTTTACAAAAATTGATAGTCGAAAAAAATAGTGTGATGTCGTGATTGGGGAAGTTAAATAATATTAATCAAAAATAAGTAAGTGTTGTTCTTTATAGATATTTCAAATGCGATTGGTTGGTACTGAAGATCGGAACAATACAATGGTCATTTTTGATATTCAATCGTTTGCCCCGAAATTTCTCAGACGTCGTCTTCATGGAAAACTTTTTCACTGACCATAAATGACAATGGCATAACGGCCTCCACGTGCACAAGATCAACGGCAATAATAGTCTTAGCAAATGGCTTAGAGTAGTGACTACATCTATGACAACTAGCGGTAAGGACCTATTAATTAAAGTGGAACTTAAACTGAAACGGAGACCCGTGGTGGAAGTGTGCGAACGGGCTGCCACCGCGGAAGCCTTGCTGATTGCCCTCTGGGTCCAGGGGATCCTCGCCGTTGTCGAACTGCTTTCGTTTCTCGGGATCCGTGAGCACTTCCTTGGCCGCCGCAATATCGATGAATTTCTTTTCGGCGACCTTCTTCTCTTCATCTCTGAAGTTGTCCGGGTGCCATTTCTGGGCCGCTTTGCGGTATGCTTTGACAATTTCCTGTTTGCTCGCATTCCTCTTAACACCTAAGATTTTGTAATAGTCTCTTCGTTCCGACTGTTTCTGCAGTCGTTTCGCCTTTTCGATACCCTCCTTGGCTCGTTGGAGGTTTTCGTCCATTTCCAAGGCAGCTTGAAAATCGTGAATGGCATCGTCAAACATTTCTGAGCCGAGGTACGCCTCAGCTCGATCACAGAGTACTTGTGCGTCTTTCATAATATCCAAAGCCTCCTTGCAAGGCCCCAGAGCTTTGGCGTGCTGCTCATCGCGCATGTAGCATGTGCAGAGCATTCGTTTAGCTTCGAACATGATCATTGGCTCCTCTTTCTCCTGTTTCAGAACAGACTCCGCAGAAGTTATACAATCGCCGTATTGTTTCTCATCACGAGACTGCTCGGCCGCAGATAAATTCTTCTCCACTCGTCGTAATTTCTTATAGAATGGAAAACAGTCTTTGTGCTCTGGATCGAATTTCAAACACTCGCGGATTTCCTTGAGCGCACTTGTAGCATGGCCGATTTTATACAGCAAGACCGCCAAGCGGTAATAACCCTCAGTACTGTCCTGCGAGAGTTTATTTACCGATCGCAAGTCCGAAATGGCCGCCAGCAAATCGTTATCAGCAATGTATGCTTCTGCACGCGCTTGTCTGAATGTCGTCGACCATGGAGAAATCTCCAGGAGTTGTGTTAGCATTCCGATTGCATTGTGATTGTCGCCGCGATTCAGCAAATCCTGTACAAGTTCCCACTGCTCTTCCGCCGGATCCAAGCGAGAATAGCTTTCATGAGCAACCTCATTATATGGATCTTCATGGAGCTGGGTGTAAAAATCAATGTTTTTATAAAGGGTTTTACAATTTGCATTATAGCCAAACATACCACATCTTCAAAGTCCTCTCTGGCTAATTGATAGTCACCACTCTTCATATAAACGATGGCTCTTTGCAAACGAGCCGCCGTGAAGTCTGGCTTCAGCTCCAGCACACGACTGAAGTCCTGAATGGCGAAACGCGTCCTACTCAGAACCAAGTACACAGTACCACGCTTGTACAGTGTCAGGTAGTTGTTTGGTTCGCCCTCTACAATGAGACAATCGATTAGAGACTCCGTCTAAATGGAGGAGGGAATGACAAAGCTTCCTTACCCACAGCGGCGTGGTAATGCGTTAGAGCATCGGCGAATTGTCCTCTCGCCAAAAACTCCTTCCCCAGCTCCAGATGGTTCTCAATGTCTGCACGAGTAGCTGCTTCACTGCCTATTTCGTGTGTTATGAAGGTGAAAAAACAGAGAGAGAGAGAGAGTTAATGTCAAGGTGAAACCCCAATACTTGTTTAGCAAATAGTGCATTTTTATGTAAATATTTAATCAGTCGCTGCCTGGTATAAAGTCAATGAAATGTTTTAGTCATCTGTTTTGATACGAACCTTCAAAGAATAGTTCCAGCAGCAACAACAACACACAGGCGGCTAGTTTCTTCTCAGTGCCACCAAAAGGCAACAAATCGTTGAGAAGCAACGTCATTGTGCTATGCTATATGGTCTTTTGATGAGGTGAAATTGGTGTTTCAGTTTCAAATGCTTTTATTTTCGCTATGATAACCAAGCTCAAAGGCTATTTTCTCCGATAGACGCTGACGCCCCGTGGCACAGGTAACGAGAGGAGGGTCTCTTGAATTTTTCTAGAATTTCTTCTACTTTATCAATGTGACCTTTTTAGATTCCAAATTGTCCAGGTTCTTTAATTAGCCATACAGTAATCTTCATTTTAACACATTTAATATCAAATGACGTTCGACGACTATCGCCCTCTTTTTTCCGGATAATGTTTATAAGTTATTCTGGCAGAGATTTATATTGTTTTCTTTTTGGACTTGCGTTTACACTTCTGCTCGCCACACAGCAATGAACCACAGTAAGAAGTTAGTGGCCAGTCTTTGCCGAATAATAAAAAAAAACAATTTTCTTCAATTTTTATTATTCTTTGACAAGCACACGTCAGTTGAAATATTTCTATGCGAACTGAAGGAAATAGAAAATAAAGATTTACCCTACCTAAACCATACAATACAGGCGTGTGAAAGAGACAAACGGTGGGAATAGTTCGTTGCTTTCGCCACTGTTGCATTAATGTGGTTCTCGCTGATTGGCTGCCGGTTGTGATAACTGACAGTTCCTCTTATAATGTAGGTGTATATGAGCGGGTTGTCGATGTCACGTCAATTGAAGTGTTTCACTACACTTTTAATGAAAACACTCCGTCACTCAATTTTTTTGAAAAACACTTCATTTTTCGCAGCAGACTCCCTTCCTCCTTAAATTACGGTTCGTTCTTTCTCCTGTTTCCGTTTCACACACACACACAAAATTTACAACATTCATACACACATTTGAAATGGTTCTAACGTATAAATTTATTTAAAATTCAAAATTAAACTACATATTATTTGTGAATTGGAACTATTAAACAACAAATGTTCATCACTAAGCGTCAAATGCTTTTCTGAAATATTCTATTAATCAGGTAGTCGTCATAACAGACAGGAATTCTTGTTATACTAAGAAAATGCAACAAAGTTCACTCCATAGTACATTGAGCTCATCATTAGGAAGATTTTATATAAATTGTTTCTGGGAACAGATTTGTTCCAGTTGAAGCAAGAAATTTGAGCTTCTTTCTATTCTGTAAACCGATCATCGAATTCATCATCGTCCATGGTTTCTTGATTCTCGGTATTATTGGTCGAATGCGTCTTTCGCATATGGCCTAGAAGTACAGGAAACAAGAAATCATTTCAAAATCAAATTTTAAAAAAATCTATTTTTTTGCTTACATAAAAATTTGATGTGGGTCACGAACTTCTCGTCGCACAAATCGCAGGTGTAATATGTCTTTCCGGTGTGGACACGTTCATGAAGGCGCAGAGATTTCTCAAATAAATAAGTTCGGCCACAAGTTGCACACTGGAAGCTTTTCTCTAGAGCTGTAATCACAAAAAGTCACTTAGTTTTATAGTGGGAGAAACAGTGGAACAAACAGTGGGACAAACGATGGAACAAACAGTGGTAAAACAATTACCTTCATGGCTCTTCCGGTGCTGCGTCAACACGTACTTCAGAGCGAATCCCTTCCCGCAGACGTCGCACACGTTCGGCTTCTCCTCGGAGTGCGTTTTCATGTGCCATCGGAGATCCTGCACTCGCTTGAATCTCTTCTTGCACTCGGCACAAACGTGCGGTCGTCCCTCGGTGTTGTGAACAGCCGAATGCCTCGACAGCGCCGACTTCAAGTTGAATCTCTGCGGACACGATTCGCATTGGAAGATCCCGGTGAACTTC
This sequence comes from Coelopa frigida, assembly GCA_017309665.1. NCBI lineage: Eukaryota > Metazoa > Arthropoda > Insecta > Diptera > Coelopidae > Coelopa > Coelopa frigida. Next base: position 40,908,024 of record CM029561.1, read on the forward strand.
TTCTCCTTCTTCGTCTGCAGGACACGCTTGTCGGCCACAACTTGTATTGAGTTCTCCGGGTGGATGATGTTCATGTGCTCCTTCAGCTCCATCTCGTTCGTGTATCGCTTGTGACAAATCATGCACTGTGACTTCTCCATGGCGGTCAGATGCTTCGCATGAAATTCCAACATGTGCAGGCGCTTTTCTTTGTATGACGCGAAAACTAAAAGACCCATTAGTACTATGTAGAAGTTGAATCCACTGTTCAATATACCCACCCTCAGTGCAGAAGGCACATTTGAACGGTTTGTCGCCGCCGTGCTTGCGATAGATGTGCCATCGAAGGTTCTTTATATGGAAAAAGCCTACGAGAGAGAAGTGTTAGATGAAATATTTTCTTGAAAATTGAGTCGACTTACTCTTCCCACAGAAGGTGCAATACTCGGAGGTCCTGATCCCGGTGTGCGTGGCCTCATGCACCTTCATCTGGCGCTCGCTGATGAAGAGACGATCGCAGTAGCCGCACTGCAACTGACGCTCGGGCAGATGCCAACGACTGTGGTATTTGAGACTCTTTCGCGATGGGAACTTCTTATCGCACGATGGGCACGCGAAATGATCCTTGCTGTGATACTTCTCCACGTGATGTTGTAGATTAAAGCGATCCGCGTACCTTTTCCCACACTCCTCACACTTGTACTCCTTCTGGACGTGTCGATCCTTCAGGTGAACCGTTCGCGAGGGGGCATCCTGGAATTTCTGATCGCACTGAGGACACCCGAATGGATTGATGGCATCGTGTGATCGTGAAATGTGCTCGAGTAGAGCTTCCTGGGTGTCGAAAGTTTCACCCGGTTTATTCTTGGGCTTGTAACAATATTTGCATTCGAATTGAATATTGATGGGATTCACACTCTGGCCTGATTTGAGATCGTTGGTGTTGTTGTTGTTGGTCTGATGGTCCAATTGTATTATTGCTATATTATCCATGGCTGTGCTATTGCTTAGTGTTATGTAAACTATGCTTTCGGAGTTGGGTTCGTCTGGTTCAGCAGCAGGCGATGAAGCACTTTGGGCAGTTTCTGTTCTCTCGTCCACGTTCACATCGTTTTGATTATGTGTTTCAATTGCATTTGAGATCTCTGTGAGTTCTTCATTTGGCAATTCATTTAGTTCTTGAGGTTCTTTCTCCACCAGCTCCTCCTCCTCTTCCTCTCCACATAGTTGTTCTTGATCTCCACCGGAATATTCACCGAAATCTTCCGGCCCCATCTCAGACCACTCTGTCGTCTCCAATTCTCGTTTCTCTCTGGAATTCTCATCGTCGTCCAAATCGATTTCAATCAGATTCTGCTCATCCATGTTTTCGAAGAGATTCCGCAACATCTGCTGCGCCTCGAGACATTCGCGCCGAAAGGTGGAAACCGTGCACAACTTGTTGAAACAATCGGTGCAAATCTTCTGGGGAAGTCCATCGTTGGGTTTTATCTGAAATGACGATGGAATTTTATCATATAAGGTTTTAACATATCAATGGAAATATATAACATAAAAAAATATATAAAGTAAAGTAAGACCCCGACCTTTCCCAACTCATACCAAGTTTAATAAGCCAACGACCGTCCTCAATACTCACAAACCAAAAAAAATTAGTAAGTTCAAACTCCTCCTAAAGGATTTTTGAGAATGTAGTTTACAGTGTAAACAACAGCCGTTGGAGCTCTGTTAAACGATTGGAGAGCGACTGTTGCTAACAGTTCACAGTGTAAACAATAGATTTTGGAGCTCTGTTAAATGATTGGAGAGCGACTGTTGCTAACAGTTCAACAGTTCACAGTGGAAACAACAGCTGTTGGCAGCATCTGTTAAACGATTGGAGAGCGACTGTTGCTAACATTTGGGTCACTAAACTAAACGTTCTGAGCTGAATGTTAACTAAAGGAATGTTAAGCAGGGGTGTGTGTTTCTCGCTTTTGTTTACACCGTTGTCTCAGTTACGACATTTAAGATGAAAAATAAACAACCCCACACTTCGCTATCGCAATTCGCATTCTTTCTCGTTTTTTGTTCTATCTCCTCCCCAGAGTATAGTGTTGTTGATTACCTGTAAATCCCAAATGTTTAGTTCCGTTCGTATGCTCTGAATCTGCGCCTCCCATCGCACGGGATGAAATAAATCCAGCCAGTTGGTCTCATCACCGAAATCACACTTAGCACAAGTTCGACACGTTTCCATTTTTTCCTTTCACCTTTCGCCATTCGCTGTTCCTCCGAGCTTCGATTTATGTCCTCTGGTTGTTCTTCATATTTTTCTACACATCTCTTGAGATTTACTTATTATTGTATTCTCTCTATCTCTCACATCTTTGTACACAATATCAAATGAATAAGAATGCAATTTGGTAAACTTCTTCTCTTAGACTCTATTGTTTTTCTTACGCGAAGTTCATTCCCATGCATCCTGCAGGGCTTCTCATCCTGAACTGACCTTTGCTCGCTAGTGAAAAGTTTGTAATACACAAACAATCACGCTTTGCCAATTTACAGATGCTTCCTTCGGTCGATATGTTGAGGAAGTTTTTGCATATATTGGGTGTGTATCTACCACCATCCCACCCCATTGATTCGCAGGATTGGAGTGTGGAAACCATTTCACCAATGATCATACAGAGTTTTTTTGTAAAATGTTTCGTCCTCATGTTGTTTTGGTTTTTAAACTGAATTCTAGCAGTTAAACACATGTTAATCATACGCCCCGTGAACTCGATTTCAACTATTCTTCCGCCATATGGCAAAAAGGAAACTAATACATAAATTCATTAAATCAGAAGTTTTTTTTTATTTACAGGCCTTAATGGAATATTAGAAAAAAAATATTTTTTACAGATATTTCACTAAAATTATAACTTACAAATTACTATATAGTAGTTCTATCTAATGCTACTGCGATTCTAATGTAAAATCATATATATATATTTGCAGTTTATATATTATTACTGTATTATTCCCATTTGCTTTAGGCAATGACGTGCTGCAATTACTTTTGCATCTTTCTTCGTATTGGAGCCCTGATCTGGCGTAAACGTTTGTCCATTGATCGATACGGAAAACAAAAATATTTTATTATGTGAAGGACCTCCTTCGTTCACTAGCGTATAGAGGGGAGGAGTCCATTTTCGTTTCGATGTGAGTTCATTCAGAAGACTGACAGGATGTTTGTCCTGTAGATTTTGTTGTGCTTGCGCTTCGTTAGCGCCTCGACGTTTCTTGGGCGGATTGGGACGATTCGCATGGTAGCCGTTATCTTCGTGCGACACCAGACCGCGTTTATCTAGTTTCACATCCAGAAGCAGTGGCTGCAATGAACCAGTTTTCTCCCGGCCCAATCCCTCTCCCGGCTTCCAACCCATTTTCTTCAACAACTGCATACCCATTCCACCGGTCATCGGCTGCGTGGATGTCAGTTGATCGCGACGGGCCCAAATTTGTGGTCCTGAATTAAGTTCGCGGGCGCTGAGCACATTCACACCGGTGCTTCCCGTGAACTGTCCAGGCAAGTGCTTCGATGAGGCCCACGAAGACATTTCCCTCTGTGAGTTGTACATCATTTTCAATGCTTCGGGATCCATCGGATTATCCTGCAGCAAAAGGTTATTATCAGAAATCTATGGTGTTTAAATAGCGAGTGTTTTTATTTACCTGTAGTCGACGCATAGCATTTAAACGTTTGGATATGATACTCGAAACATCTAGGTTCGAAGCTGCGGCATTTGGAAACACCGAATCGTTCGAGGCAGCCGAAGGTACCGGGACATCGGGCACGAAGGGCGGTGGAACGGCAATGTTGGGTTCAACCACCGTTGCTGGAAGTACTGGAGTTGGTATCTCTGGAGGAGGAGCTGTTACTATTGCGGGGGGCTGGGCTAAAGTATTCGGAGGCGCAGCTATTGGACACGTCGTAGGCGGATTAAGCGATTTAAAAGCCGGCTCTTGTTGTGCTTGCATTGGAACTGGTTTTTCGAAGATATTTTTCGTAACGCTTTTGACCGCTGCAGCCTTAAATATATTTGTGGATTGTGTTGCTGCCGGGAGGGCAGGAAGAGGAGCCAACGATTCTTTCGGTTCCACCGGCACCCAATTCTCCGTAACCCGATGCTGTTGTCCAGAAGACACTGGAAACTGCATCGTAATAGCTTTTGTTTGGTTCTCATTCTTTTTTGGGACAATGGGTGCCGATCCACGGATGTGCATAACTATTGGTTCTCTCTCCTTGATCACAAATGGATGGTTGAACGCCTTCGCATTGCCACTCTTATCGACGTCGGAATCTTCCGCTGAGCTCAAATCAGAAATATCATTCAGGTTCTCACCGTTGGACAGTTTTTTACAGAATTCCGTAAGATCCTGCACAGTACGGCCACCGTACCGCATCTTCAGAAGCACTTTATCCTTCACCTCCTCCGTCATTTCGGCGCATCCCGGCAGGTTGCCCCGTTTAAACATACTGATGGCATTCTTACGTGCAATCTCCAGTAGACGTTTCTTATCAATGCCCAGATCACGGGAACGAGAGCGCGAACGCGAACGATGTCTACTGCGATAGCCTCGGTCCCGACTCCGACTGCGCTCTGCGCTTGCATAGAAACTGTTGTGTGACTTGTAACGAGATTCATGTCTGGAGTCCGAATGTCCAAACCTTCGCCGTTTTATATCAATGCTATTTCTCTCCTTCAAATACGTCTCTTCGTCCGACAGCGATATTTCCGATATATGCCCATCATCTTTAGATTGAACTCGATTGCGGTTTTCTGCTTCATTCGGCGTTTGGTCTATCGGTTCCTTTTTTATCCTTACCTCCTTTTGCGAAGAACTATCGTTTTTGCGATCTTTACTTGTCTGCCTGTTGCGATGATCCTTGTGATCGTGATCATCGCCGCGGAATCCATTGTAGAAACTGTTTTGCACCTTATCGTGCTCTCGCGTTTTCTCTCGATGCCTTTGGTGACTCGAAGCCTCAGTTGAACGACTGATCTTTTTGGGTATATCAGCATTATCTTCGTCCGCGTGTCGTTTTCGATGCTTTGTGGAGGACTCTTTTTCCGTTTTAATTTCTGGAGGCTCTTGCTTCACATCCAGCGGTGATCTCTTGCGTTCTCGATCTTTGCTCCGTTCTCTGTCCCTGGACTTTTCTTTTTTTCTCACCTTATCTTTTGATTTGTCCTTCGTTTTATCACTTTTGTGCTTATGTTTCTTATGTTTCCTTTTACTTTTAGTGTCATCATCTTTGGAATTCTGGCTGGATGCACTCGACTCACTACCCGATTCCTCGTCATCGGATTTGGAGCGTTTCTTCTTTTTTTTCTTGACTTTTTTGTGTTTTTTATGTTTGGCCTTCTTCAGCAAATTTTCATCGTTAAGCAATTCTTCTGGTGGTGCAGCATTGAACACGCGGAAAAGCTCAGCTAAAATTTCGTTAGAGGACTTCACGGGGCCAATGGATTTCTTCTCTTCAGGACCAAAGCTCTCATTGGACGCGTCTTCGTCAGCGGAATCTCCTTCGTTCAGCCGGTTCTCAAGTCCATTCAAAGTCGAATCCGAAACGATATCTCCATTTTGGCCAATTACAGGTTTGCGATCGTTAACATCTTCTTTATTTTCATTTCCAAACTGTAATAAATTGATTTTTTCCTCAATTTCTGGATCAATTTTTTCCCTTTTAATTTTGATGATTTCAGTTTGTCCTTCATCATCCGGCGGTACTTCATTGGGCTCCTTTTTGACTGGTGTCGCAGACATTTCGTGAATTCATCTATATTTTTCCAATGAGTTTTGTTAAATTAATTAATTAATAAATCTCAATTCCAACGAAATCCGCATTTTTTTGGACTATAAAAATAAATTCACCAAATTTTTTTTCGGATATGTCAAAATATGACAGCCCATTTGTTGTTGGTTTAGCTGTCATTAATATTGACAGTGCGTTCGATAAGTCAATTCAATAAAATTCAAGTTTACCAAATGCAAATGGACTTCAATAAATTTTTAATTAATCAAATAATTATTAACACATATAATGATAAACATTATACAAAAAATATACGTAAATCGTTAATAATTTATTATTTTACTTTATTTTCCACAAAATTCATCTCTGGGTCGAGCATGCCACTATCTTGAAATTATTGCCAAGTTCGGTTTAGTCGTTACTCGTTGTTCTTTGTTCGGTGTACATGTGTGTGCGTAAATACTAGCTAATCACTCGCCCATTTGCTCGCTCGCTCGTCCGTTCGCAAGTGCAATTTTCAATAATTGTATTCGAGACGTCTGAAAATTTTTTAAATTAATTTTAAATTAAACAAAACAAAAATTTCAAAAATACAAAAATTTAAAACACAATTAATTTCTTTACGAAGAAACACATTTCGAGCCTAACAAAGAAAAACGTAAGAATGATGCATTGAACAAAGGATTTTTCACATTTTACTAATTTTAACTTTTCGCCATTGCTTTTTCTTGGAACATTTCTCGTCGTCTCCGTTCGGATTTCGTTTTCATTCGTTGCCGTGCACATACACACATGAACACACGATACGCCTGCACACACATATTGAACGTACGGAACAATCACGAAACGAACGAACGAAAATTGTTCGTTCTTCTGCGTTGTGCGACTGACTGTAATTTTGTAGAAAATTCTCCAAAATTGAAGAAATCAAAATGACGTCGCTCGAACCCAATGTGAATCGTCTGCAGAATTTCAAAAACAAAGGAAAGGATCAAGATGTAAGTATATAGTTGAAAACAATCATTCGATTCTCGAACATTTGCCTACATATATTCTCATTCGTCATGCATGTTGAGGAACTTGAAAAAGTCAAAATCCACATGTGTGAACTCTTGTCTAAATACAAGTTATTGATTTTATTGTTCACTTTTCACTTGTCATTGAAAATTTGATTCGTCTTCTTTAGGTTTCAATGCGAAATGCAATGATTTCTATTCTCTATATACAAACATGCGATAATATCTAATCTAATAATTCCTATCGCATTAGGCACTTAGGTTGGCTGTAAGCGGGGTGGGAGGATGTATTATGCATATTATCGAGAACGATTGGGGAGCTGCCTAATGTCCCTCAAAGAGACGTTTTTATTTTGTAATCATTTCTTATTGCATTTTCCATTCCATTGCCTTCAAACAAACAAAACAAAAAATTTAGATTTAATATGAAAACATTTACTTTCAATAGGAAATGCGACGACGAAGAAACGAAGTTACAGTTGAATTGCGTAAAAATAAAAGGGAAGAGAATATCCTGAAGCGACGCAATGTTCCCAATGTTGATTCCAACACAGACGAGGATGATCAAATTTCGAACGCAATTAATCTAAACAAATTGGCCAAAGCTGCTGCTGATTCTTCAAAACCGGAGCAACAGTTAGCCGCCGTGCAAGCCGCACGCAAATTGTTGTCATCGGACAAAAATCCACCAATAGATGATCTAATTCAAAGCGACATACTACCAATATTGGTCAAATGCCTGGAGAAACATGACCACACCATGCTGCAATTTGAGGCGGCATGGGCTTTGACCAACATCGCATCGGGCACATCAGATCAAACCAGCCGAGTAAGTAGTAACGCAGACGCTGAGATTTACTTTAGGAACTTGTCTAAGTGTATTCTCCTTTATTAGGTGGTCAAAGCTGGTGCCGTTCCGCTCTTTCTTCAATTGCTCTCTTCGCCCGCTCCCAATGTGTGTGAACAAGCTGTCTGGGCTTTAGGTAACATCATTGGCGACGGACCCGAATTGCGTGATTATGTCATTAAACATGGTGTCGTGCAGCCATTGTTGTCTTTCATTAAGCCTGATATTCCTATCTCATTTTTGCGTAATGTAACCTGGGTCATTGTCAATTTGTGCCGCAATAAAGATCCACCTCCACCACCGGCCACCATACACGAGATACTGCCTGCACTCAATATGTTAATACATCACACAGATATAAACATACTCGTCGACACCGTTTGGGCCATCAGCTATTTAACCGACGGCGGCAATGAACAGATTCAAATGGTCATCGACAGTGGGGTTGTGCCAAAGCTGATCCCATTGCTGGGCCATGCGGAAGTGAAGGTTCAGACGGCAGCACTTCGGGCTGTCGGAAACATTGTCACCGGCTCTGATGAGCAAACGCAAGTCGTACTAAACTATGATGCACTCTCGTATTTCCCAGCTCTGTTGTCGCACCCAAAGGAAAAGATTCGCAAGGAAGCCGTTTGGTTCCTGTCCAACATAACGGCAGGTAATCAATCACAAGTGCAAGCAGTCATCAATGTCGGCCTGTTGCCAAAAATCATTGAGAATCTGAGTAAGGGCGATTTCCAAACGCAAAAAGAGGCCGCTTGGGCCATTAGTAATCTGACCATCAGTGGCAATCGCGACCAGGTGTTCACACTCATCAAGGAGGGTGTCATATCGCCATTCTGTGATTTGTTATCCTGTCAAGATACACAAGTCATTAACGTTGTACTCGATGGACTCAATAATATGCTCAAAATGGCCGAAGGTCATGTCCAAGAAGTGGCCAATTTGATCGAGGTATGTGATGGTCTGGAGAAAATCGAACGATTACAACAACACGAGAATGTCGAAATCTACAAGTTGGCATACGAAATTATTGAACAGTACTTCTCCGATGAGGCAAGTTCTATAAAAAATTGCTTTATTTTCTACGTTTCATTTATTAATACACATTTTTTATACATTCTTTACCTTTAGGCTGAGCAAGCTAACTTGGTTCCTTCATCAGATGGAAGTCAATACCAATTCGATCCAAATGCAGACAAATTACCAATGAACTCTTTTAATTTTTAACAACATAGCCCAGCTGGAGCAGCTGAAAAGTAATCATTGAAAATCGACAGCAGTTAAAAAATTGCGCATAGTTGAATAAATATTATTTAACAGATCAGCGTAATGCACCAATAAGGAAACAACTACTGAGTCCATGATAATATAATAATTATTATATAAATTATATATATATATATTGAATTTTGAGTTTGACAAAAGAAATCCCTATTTGATGATAAATTAACTATAAATATTCCTTTATTTTATATTTACACAAAAGGAACACAACAAAACAAAACGAAGTATAGGAAAACATTTTTTTATTTTTTAACTATGCCTAAATTTAGATACATTGGTCGATATAACACAGGAACTTGTATATTTTACGTCTACAAAATAATTACATTCGACGCTTTGTTTTCAAAAATTTTTATTTTGAACTTGATCTAATGAATAAATTCAAACAAAACAAAAATATGTGAAATTACTACATATGTGTGTATCGATTATATATTATTTATTATGACAAGGATTAAAATAAACACCACACCAGCTTGGAATAACGAAATTAAACTGAAAAAATTACAAATAATAATATCGTCTTCGATTAAAAACCCAACATCATACATACATATATTTAAAATATATTAACATGTAATAAAGAATTATTTAAATCAATTCATCATAGGCATTCATTGTCGTTATAATTTAAAACAGATTTACAATTTCTACAAATAAAACCAAGTTTATAAATTTGCAAGTACTATATGCAGAACCAAATTTCTATATACACAAGCACCAAGTTATAGATCAATCAATCAAAAGAACATCTATGGGTATATCAACGAAATCAGTACGTATATATATATACAAGTTATTAATAACTTTCCTGAATAATATGGAGATTCCTTCTAAGTACTGATGAACCAAATGATCAAGAATGCAAATTTCAATATTATCAAAAATTTACAACGACGTGATCAATAGGGTGGATGTTATAGTTCCAGACAAACTTAGGCCACTATGGGTTCATCCAGCTGGTAAAGAATTAAAATCATTCCTGAAGCAACTCCCAACAATTACTATTTTCAGGACCGAAGACGGTGTTTTTCTGGGCTCCATTGTTTAAATGGGTAATAAGATTCTCTATAATTCCCAATAATTACCAATATACAAGCCCTTATTGAACTTAGGGACTTGTGATAGCTGGCATTGGTGATTTATCGCGTCCTGCTGAGAACCTCTCCATCTCACAATGCAGCACATTGGCGCTTACCGGTTTCATTTGGTCCCGTTGGGCGCTCGTCATCATACCAAAGAACTATCCTTTGTTCGCTGTGAATTTCTTTATGGCCCTAACACAACTCTATCAAGTTTCACGCGCCTACAACTACATGAAAGAGAATGAAACTAAGTGATTTTCATCCATAAGACGGGATCGGATTTAGGGGAAAAAAAAACCTATGTGTATATTGGTTAAATAAAATTATCAGGAACAGAATATGAAGTCGGACTTCCTCATTTGAATTTTTGGTTTTTTTTTTTTCGTAAAATCAGGCTAGGTGAAAGTTTAATTTGACCCACTGTGCGTTAGTAGCACGCGTCATGAAAGCTCGCATTCTCGTCATATCGTGAAGAAGAGCTTTTTGCGAAAACATGTTTTTGTATCATACCGATTTTCTCTTCTTCTCCTTCAGCACACCACCGCTCAGCACCTTTATTTCCAGTGGATTAACTCCGACTTTATTACTGTTTCTCATCTTAATCAACAATCTAATCTGTATGTGAATTATTTGAAATTTATTATTTATTTATGTAAGTGATAGAGACATAGACAAAAAGTGTGATTTAATCTAAAAAGGTTCGTCTCGTGTTCTCCCATGGTAACGCTATCTGGAGCTCGCTTATTGGGGAGAGAAATTGTTTACTCATATATGCATTTATTCGGACCTGGTTGTGCCTTGTGCTTTAGCGACTGTCTGCGATTCCGACAGTCGCGTGTTCAACGTGGTTGCTGTGGGTCTCGAGCTTTGGACGCTGTCGTCTCGTTTATTCATCGTGAAACGACTTACATCAGGCGTCGTCGTCGGTCGGTCGAGTGAGTGTGTGAGTGTGTGAGTGAGTGAGAAGTGAGAAGAAATATTTACAATTTGAGGAACTTGGCGGAAATTGGCTGGGATTCTGGTATATCCCGGTTGTTGTGCACAGTGTCTTTGTCAAGGCCAAGGTGAGGTTCACGGCAGGCAGGCACAGACATCGAGCCAGATGCATTTCTGCAGCGTCCGTCGCTTTCATCGCTACAGTGGAACACAACGATCTCATCGCGAACACTTCGAGATCAAAGCGATCTCATCTCATGCACTTAAAGATCTAAGCGATCTCATCTCCAACACTTCTAGAGACCAAAGCGATCTCATCTCCAACACTTCGAGAGACCGAAGCGATCTCATCTGGTACAACTTCTAGAGACCAAAGCGATAAGCATAAATCACATCACCAACCGAGCCCACTGTAAATCGAACGACCTTGTCTCGGCGCATTTCCTCCTACTCCACACATACATTCACACACACACACACACACACACACACACACACACATACAGAGAATAATATATTTCAATGGCTTTTCCCTCTTTTTATTTTACATGTTTCAATTTCGCCAAATCAGTTCAGTTCAGTTCAGTGCCGAATATTGCCAAACGCTGTCAAGTTAGCTCCTCGTTCCCAGTTGTGCTCCGAATTTTGCGACTCTCCCTCACCTGAACGCTCAACATGGCAACCACAGCTGCTGCTGCTCCAGGTCCACTCCCACCGACGCCTCCACCACCGCCCCCAACCGCAGTGAAAGGACTCCCCTCCAAAGTCTATCATGGTCTAGTCAATACCGCGGACAAGTTTGTTCCAAACAAGTTGAGACCACTGTGGCAACATCCAGCTGGTCAGCAGACACATTTTGATTCGTCGATCTTTGGCATTCGTCTAACTAAAAACTCTTTTGTTTGCAGGTCCCAAAACGGTTTTCTTCTGGGCTCCCTTCTTTAAATGGGTAAGTCTTATATAATGCTGGCGCAGTTATGTTTTCCTAGTGAATCTGTCGTTACGTTTTCATACTAAACCTCAGTCGAGCCAACTGAATCGAGAGTAATATAATTGTTTCAAAAGTCTTCTGGAGACCAGACGAGTGAAAGAAAGAAGGAAAGCAAGAAAGAAGAGAGAGAGAGACAATTCCTTATCTTATCCATTTGTTTATCAGATTTATTTATAAACAGAACCAGACGACAATCTGTGCTCTCTGCGGATGAAGCTTTTCAAGTGTTATGATATATTATTCATAATACAATACATCTATTATTATGTGTGTCTATGTAAACGTAATATGTATTACTTGTAGACTATATAGTCTATGGACGACTACTATCTATATTGAGTGTTATTGATGTAATTTCGTGTCTACTTCTATTATGTTTGACTTTTGTCCCTTTTGTTTCATATTAGCAAACTTAATTGAATTCTTCTTATTAAACAAACATCTATATCCCATCAGGGTCTCGTCCTCGCCGGTCTCAGTGATTTGGCCCGCCCGGCGGAGACATTGTCCGTGCCACAGTGTGGGGCTCTGGCGGCCACTGGCATCATTTGGTCAAGATACTCACTTGTCATCATTCCCAAGAACTATGGACTCTTCTCTGTGAATCTATTTGTTGGATTAACGCAATGCATCCAACTGGGGCGCGCGTACATGCATCAACAGGAAGTGAACAAGAAGGCGGCCGAATCCCAGGTTGTCGCGTCGTCGTGAAGAGGCTGCTCTTAGCTAATGTAAGTCTTTATTGATTGGCTTAAACATTTGATTAGTATATCTTATTTAATTAAATTCTTTACAGATAAAATTTTTAGTTCAATTCAACGAAGAAAAAGGTGGTGTTAATTATAGTTAAGTTTGGTAAAGATACGAATATTTTCTTAATAAAATAATAATTTAAAATTATCAAAGAGATCGTTTTGCATTAATGTTGTCTTTTATTTTCTCATTCGAAGGAAATGTATAATAATATAGTTTAGGTATTTAACTTTTACATATAGCATTAGGTAAACATAAAAAGCATGAGGCAATGTCGATTACAAATAAATAAGAACTAAGCTATGCTAAGCTTTGAAAGGTTTATAATAAAACTAGTACGACATTGGTAATATTCCGCACTTAAACCTTTTTAACAGATGAAAAGCTCAATCAATAGGAATAAATAATGGATTTTTTAATATAATTTTCAAAAACACTAGTTCTTGGGGACGTAAGTTAAATAGTAATATACTTATAAGCTTAGAATAGGCGACGGATGAATGAAGGTATAAACTGTTTTCTCTCTCAATTACAATGGTTAAGAGTGTAAAAAATCACTTGTGGTAAATATTTGGGTCAAATGGGTTTCATATTACAAATATTTGTTTGTTTTGTTAAATGCGGCAGAATTTGGTTTCACGTATTGGTTACTGTATGTGTGTTCGTGTGTATATAATGCATTTACCAAAAACCCCCCGATGAATATCCACCAGGCGGAACACGGCCGCGTGCACCCGGATCCCCCCCATCGCCATTGTTCTTGTTGGACTCCTTTGCATGGGATGAAGAAGAACCTTCACTTTTGGACTCTTCATTATGATCCTTCGGCTGTGAGATTTCCTCACGTAGCTTCTCGACAATTTCATTGGCATCTGTGGATCCCATGCAAGCATTCAAGTTGGAAGAATTCTGTTGATTATACTTTGGTCGTGGAGCATTCACTGAGACTTCCGGCTCGGCGAAGATGTTCGAATGACCACCGCCTGGCGGTTTGAGGACACGGCTTGAGGGACGAGCAGTACTGGCGACACCGATCTCATTCATATTGGGATAGTTGGTTGTTGTTAACTTGGTATAAATATATGTGTGGAAGGAAGATTGGCTTATTTAGCACCTGTAAGTAGAAAAATTCAATTTTATTGTTGAGCTAAAATAATTGTATTTCTAAATAAATTACTTCAAAGCTTTACAGTTTATTACTTGTTTGCAGAACTATTACATTTGCTTTTGAATGGCCGATAGTTCTTGTCTATTTGCACTGTTGGCATGACGTCAGGTTCTGGCCCTCAATAATAGTCTGCGTACATCGTGTGATGAACCCCGTGTGTACTTAGAGAGTAAATATGTATATACATATGTATGAATATATATATTTAGAAAAACCCTGTGTCATCTTCTGCGTCATCGCCTTCCCTTAAAAGGGACAACAAAGCACAATCTCTAGCCAAATGTCGTTCGTTTCTTGACCAATTTAAGAGTTGATGAGTTTGTTAATAAGTTGATGAGTTTTTTAACAGGATGGATATCTTACATATACATATATTTTAATAGTAATATTATGTTCTTGATGCGAAACCACATCAAGTGCTCACAGAGCGAAGAAGAACTCGGTGATTAAATCCAACGGTAAAAACACCGCAATTGCAAGTTTTTTTTTGCAGGCCTAGACAAAACGATAAATAAATACGTTTTCGCTGGCTTTATTTCCAGTCTGCGTTGAAGCTTTTCTGTACAGTTAAAGCAGACGAGACGCCTGGGGAAAGGCGTAGAAGTAAAGAATAAGGGAAAAAAGGGGGAAAATGTGCCAATTATTGTCTGGTCAACCAGCCTTTTTATTCCAAAGATGACCAAAATTATACCAAATTGAGGACAATTTTTTTTTTGCGATATTGATTTTTCAACTCAATTAAATTACATATATATTATTTATTATTAGTAAACTAATGATGGAATATAGAAAGGAAGCTCACCTTGTTGAATTGAAAACAATTTTCGCAACCACACCTACTGCACTCCAACAACAGCCAAAAATAATGCCAAAACCGTGCGAGCGAAAACCGTCCGAATGAACTTTTTCAAATTTGTTTTTTCGATGCATCTGCCAGCCAGGGTTGCGGAATGCACTTCAAACGAAGTATTTCACTCCATTTCACGCCACTTCGCGCACCTGCAGTTTTTGGCACGTTCGCAAATTTAAGAAATTTTTTTTCATAATTTTTTTTTCACTTCCACAAAAAGATGTAATTTTTTCATTATTCCTTATCAAAAATTAAGACATGAATATTTTAGTTATTATATATTTTACATTACATAATGAATATATGAATTATATATACTAATATTATAAATAATACAACATACATTGTGTGCGTTTGTAATGTTTTACACCAATGAAGAAGACCTTCGATAAAAAACAAAAAAGTATCCAGAAATCGAAATCACTAAAGTCAGTTTTTTTCGAAAAAAAAAGTGGAGTGAGCTAGTGTTTTTGTCGAAAGTGAACTGATTCCGGCAGCCCTGATCCTGACGGCTGTGAAGGAGTGTTGCCAGGTTTCAAAAAAAATTCCCCAAAAAAATTCTCACATTTTTGATGAAAAATATTTGTTTTTTCTTTTAATATTGAAAAAAGTACCTTTTGGTTTGAATCTGTGCATTTAAAAAATCCCAAATTTTTCTCCTAACAATTTGATTCAACACCAGAAGCAAAAAACCAAATTTCGGTTGTTTCAGTTTTTTTATCTTCCTCTGTATGCCCCATTGAACGAAAATTTAAATGGAATTGAATGAAATTGTCATGAACATCTCTGTTTCCGTCGTAAAACGCAGCCACTTCGAACCCGAATTGGAGTACATTTCAAAATTCTTCCAAATATGGAGTAGATCTACTACGATCCTAGTAGAACTCGATTTCATTTGTATTGTTTTGCTTTGGCGTGGAGGAGGAACGAACGTCTTACTGTTCCGTCTGTTCTTTTAATTTTAAATTGCATATTTAATTATCTGGTTGGTGTTTAGTAATACATAAAATGAGAAAAATAATTTTGAGGTCCGGTTAAATATTAGGAACTGGTAAATATTGAGTTTATTTGTGATAAGGTGCCTTCGTATAACTATTTTCCATCATCAGAAAAGCATTCAATTTGATTTCCATTCCATTGTAAATATAGTTTTCATTTATTCTTGATTGAATCCAGTTTGCTTTCGGTCGAGGAATGAATGAGTAAATGAGAGTTTGTTCTTATTGGAAGGAATGTTGGATGTAATTGCGTTATATTTTGTTTATTATTGTGATTTAATTAAAGTGAAAAATTAGTTATTTTGTCGATGATAAGTTTTATGGCTTTTGGACGGTGTGAAATTGAAAGCATTTGTACGATTCCTATTGACAGCAGCAAGCTTTGAAAAATGCATTGTGGCTTACTTATTATTAAGTTTCCTTCTCTTTTTCGTTCGCTGCAAGCTGATGTACATATATACATGTGTATATGTATAAATGTAATATACCAATATACATATCTATATATATGTGCTCATGCACACGCATCAGTTAATTTGAGTTTCAATATTCTATGGCTGGTCTTTTGTTATTGCTGCTGCCTTCGTGTAAATCAGCTGACGGAATCAAATGAAAATGATTTTGTCTGCTTGCTGTCCTGGCAATAAAAATATCACTTATTTACATACTATTTCATTGGATCCTTTTTTAATTTATACAAACCATACTTTTGGTATCCTATTATTCCTCTTATCCTATTATTTTTTTAAATATTTCTAACATTACATAAACAATTTCATTTTAGACCTGGTCTAAGCCGTAGAATTATAAGTTAACTGCTGCTCGATCGACAGAGGGAAGGAAGGCAATGGAAAATGATCAGGAAGAACGTCATCATCACCAACCTGAACGTCATCATCATCCTGAACTGGAGCTTCCATATCTGGATGCTCGTAAGTTATATGGAGCAAAAAATAGTTAAAAATAATATTATCCATACTTTGTGCTAATAACTAACTAATAATTTCAATTTGTATTGGATCAAAGTTTGAGATCAATATCCATTAAGTACGTATATAAAGCCAAGCCTGTAAAAACGGTGATGGACTTTGTTGTTTTCGCGTCTTGCCAACATTTGTTTTGACTTGTACATGTTTCTCCTTTTTCAGCCGGATCATATGAATTGATAGCTTTCGATCGCGATCCACCAATTCAGGTAACGATTTTGTGTTTTCATTAGTTTAAGTGGCGTATGAAAGGAATTTCAAACGTTCTCTCATAAAATTGATGGAGCAATTTATGTGAGCATAATCGTTTTATATATTTCTATAATGGACCCCTATAGGCTAAAAGTAATATATTTGAATATTTGCAGAATACCTTAATCGTGAATCCCTATGTTGTTTCGTCACAGCACAACCCCTATATGCCTCTAACATATCGGAATTCCTTATCGGGAATGGGACGTATACCGCCGCCTCCGCTGCACCCGGCTCCCTCGTCATCACTGACACACACGCTGGGACCCGGTGCAGCACTCTCCCATCATGCGCCCCACGATCATCATCTGCACGTCCGCTTGCCGTCGTCTGTGGTCGATCAACGAGCCGAACGTTTCCCCTACGATGTGATATCGCGTGATTCGTGGCTAATGTGCAACAAGTGTTTGCCAGATTCTTGCCATTGTCGTCATGAAAATACGACTGCTTCCCAAACGAACTCCGGCGACAGGTCAATCAAACAAAATGCAATCAAATAGTACCACTGGAATGCATAATGAAATTTGTATTTTCACAGGAATGCTACTATAACGTATGAGGATCCAGAAGACAACCGCATGCATTCGCATATGCATCATCATCATCAAAATGCAGTGCAGGACACGATGATGCTTCGAAGCGGCGGCGGCGGCGGCGGCAGTAGTAGTAACCGAGGTCCTCCTCCAATCGTCAATGGACACGTTTCGAGTGAAATCAGAGACAATAACTATGTCCTCGATAACAATTACTGGCCCTCGGAGATCGCATCATCAGCTGAGCCATCGTCGGCCACAGGACTCCGCGAAGCATCAGCATCAGAGAGTGGAGTTGAAAATAGAAATACAATTTTTAAGACTGAAATTAAACCGGAAGAAATGTTTGATAATTCTGCTAATAGAAGAAGTTCTATGGCTAATCCCGCCTCGTCAGATAATATAATAAATGACTTCCGACAAGGAAGCAACGAGCCACGTTCGTTGCGTTCCCATTGTGTAAAGATGCGACCGCAAAGGTCCGGAGGAAGTACACAATATGATAGTGAGAATCGAAGTTCCAGTCGAATGTTTGCCACAGACCCTTTGGAAGAGATACATTCCAATGAATCGAACGAAGTTGCTGCTTCAGTTTCCGACAGGGATTTGTCTGTAGAACAACATAGTGAAGGCGTTGTTCACAATTCAAATAACTGTGATAATAATCAACCAGAGGTTGAGGCCGAAAATGTTAGTGATGATTTTGAAAATACACGCGTAGAATCGTCATCTGCATCAACCCATCCCACCGATGAAGTCACTTCAGCATCAGATGCACCGAAAGAAGTGAACACAACGGTTGCAAATTTGCAAAAGACCAGGTCGTCTATCGTGGAGCAACAAGCTACCGCTGGCGTCAGCTCGAGTACAACTGCATCCAGTTCAAAGGAGGAATTTGATTCCCAAGAACCAAGTACGAGTGGATTACAACGATTGGAGCGACAGCAGTGCACCTCATCCAGTGCGGCCGAGGATGAAAATGAAAGACAATTCTCCAGACATAGAAATCTGTATCATATGGATGGCTTAATCTCTTCCGACGAAGACGACGATGAAGTAGTTGTGGTTAATCTGCAAAAACCCAGATTAAATGAAAACACTTCCGCAAAAGATTTCATGCAGTGGCGCACACGAGAGCGCGAACGTGATCAACAACAATTCAGGGTCAATGAAAAGAGGAACATGTCCGATTCGGCGCCTTCCTCTTTCATTGGCGAAAACCACTATAGTTCGAGTCAGCGATTCAGATTTCGCCATCCAGGCTCCAGTTCCAGTGAACGTGACGCTAACGATATCCCCAACGCTAAAGTGCCGCGGATGTCGGACAATTTGAACTATGATCGGGAGATGAGGCGAATGCTGAACATACACGAAACATCGGATGTTGACGAGGTAAGCAATTTCCCTTATTCACACGCAATCTCTGCATATATAGTTCAATAATAAAAATACCCTTCAGTCAAACAGAAATCTCACTACTTCAAGTCCCTATATGGCCGCATATGGAGACGATCAAATGGCCAATTACGTTGATGGTCACAACGAGAATGATGACTTGTCTGCTGAACACGTGGAAAGCGCTTCGTCGATATCGCAAACACCAGTGGCACATTGTTCACAACAGGCAGCGAGTGAGAGTGGAGCAATGGCTGTGTTGACGGCTCCAGACTTACAGCTCGACTGGCTCTCGGATTCCACTACAGCCGATGATGACGATGACGTCGTCTTCGTCCATTCTACAAGAGAGCCCATCTTCTCGATAGATCTAACGACCGACGATGATGCGCCCACTACCTCAAGTGCAGCAAACCCCAGAGCGGATGAGTCCAGTCGCTTACGGTTGAGCTCCGGTGGTCATTACCAACGACGTAATTGGTTCCCCGAGTCACGACCGCCTTCGCATTTGTTGGACACGTCTAGGAATCTCGTTTCCTCCAGCTCTAGTCATCCACAGCCGCATCCGCCGCAGGCCGCTTCATCAAATTACGGTCGAATACCACAGCACGCTCATCAGCATTCACATTTGAATACAATACAAAACCAACGCTATCGCCATCGCCCACCTCGACCATCACGTATGCCCAAGACAATGTCACCATTCCGATATCTGCAAACACCATCATTCCGTTCGACAACGTCGCCGTCATCAACGGCAGCGCATTCGACAACAACGTCGTCCACAACAACAGAACCACCGGAGAATGATTTGAATTCACAACCCCCCCTATTGCCCAGGGTTTATTTACACAACCGAGAAATGATGCCATCGCAACAAATGCACGAGCAACATCACATGCCACCTGCATTCATGGAACACATGCAACCGTATACGATGAACTCTTTTCGACGGTTCGGCAACGAAAGTTCATCGTCGATTGTCCTTCATCCACCACCGATGTACATGAATCGTCATCCACATGACGATGTTCGGCATCCACATATGCGAGAGCATCGCGAAGACAATATGCCTCCACTTCCGCTGCATCGTAGTAACAGCCGGCTGGCCATGTCGAATGCTGCAGCTGCTGCAGCCTCCGTTGTGGCTGACGCCAATGCGGCATCAACACAAGACATTTCTGCAATGCAACAACCATCAATGCGAAGTATGGAGAATGACATGGAACCAAGTGGATCTGTAGCACAAAGTATTTCTCCACCTGCAGCACACGCCATGGACTTCTCGAACACTCTGCAATTTGTCGGTGCACCAACCTATTGTCCTTCGCCACCTTATGCTCTATCGTCGTTACGTCGTTATCAAATCATGAATTCCTCTCAACAACATCCCTACCAACTGCCCCAGCTCCCGCATGCGATGCAACGGTTGGCGGCGTCGACTTCAACCAGCAACAATGCTGCACCACCATATCCAGTCCACCAAAACCTCTGGTATCGTCAACAAAATGTTCAGGAAATCCATCGACGCCATATGACGCCCACTCCCATAGATCTATCCTCCAATCCGTTAAATCTCACAAGTAGTTTTCGCTCCCGTTTCCAACTACCGAATATATGTTCATGTGTGCATGCACGAAACGGACCAGTGTCCAGCCTCGATCCTGTAAGTACATCTTTGATACTAGTCTATACAATACAAAAATTTCAATTATACTTCTTCCAATAGGCATACTATTCATTTGAATCACAGCCCCAAGCTCAACCCAGCCACCATCAACGACCTCGTCCTGCAGTCCATCATCACATGTTCCATCATTACTCACCGGTTCATCTGGAAATTGGTTTATCCACACCGCTGTCTCATATCGGATCAAGAATACTAATTGGGTCAGCAATTCGTCCGAGTCGCGGTGCCACTTTGGTATAAATTTCTCCTTTTATTTTAGATAAAATATATTTAATTCGATATTTTTGTAGGAAATCATTGAGCGAAACACATTGCCGCATAAATACAAACGAGTTCGTCGTCCTAGTGAGAGCGATGAAGACGCCGAGAAATGTGCTATTTGTTTATCTCTTTTTGAAATCGAGAATGATGTCAGGTATGCTGTAGAACTTTTATATAAATCAGTTCAATGTATAAAACTCTATGTGTTTTCTAGACGCTTGCCATGTATGCATCTCTTCCATACCGATTGTGTGGACCAATGGTTGGTAACAAATAAGCATTGTCCCATTTGTCGTGTTGATATTGAAACACATTTAACCAAAGATGCCACAACATCATTATGACACTGTGTGCGAGGTGTATTAATGTAAAATTGCACTAACCATGTCTGATGGAAGCGCAAACAAAAAGAGCCTACAAGTGTGAAATTATATTATTTCCCCCTATTTCTACACTTTTCCCGTTTCAATGGCAATGTTTATATTTATATATTGTTCTATTGGTTGTGTTATTTATTGTTATTTTCACATACAAAATTGGTTTTATAAAGTTTGTAATTTAAGTAACAAAAGTACGTATGTAAATTTTTCCATTAAATGCATTTCAAGCGTTCTGGTCTGTTTACGCAATATACAGAAAGATCTCTTAAATTGAAAATGATTCTGATTTGTTTTGTTTTTTGTTAAACAAAAGTAAATATCGGATATATTTTTTGTAATCCCATTGAATTTCATGGAATGCATTATATTTTTTTCTACCTGTTTTTCTTTCTTTGATTAGTGATAAAATTTCAGGAAATATTCTGAAAAAAGAATTCTATAAGAATTATTTCCCACTTTTTTAAGCCAATTCATTACAGTGTGCCATATTGAATGAAAATGAATTTTACATTATATAAATAAAACAGTTAAATAAGTCACTCTAATATTAAATATATAATGCATACATCCTTATTTGTAATTATTGAATGTAATAATGTACTATTTTGTTAAAATAAGATCAAAATTCTTTGTACACTATTAGGCAACTATGTATTTAAAAAAAATAAAATTGAAATTTCGTTTAAATTACGTTTTACCGAGTAACATTTATACTTTTTTTTTCCAAAATCTAAGATTTCTTCTAAATTATTGCCAAACCACAGAGTCTTGGACATGATTATGGTTCGAATATGTATACTTCATTTTATTGTTTAAGATTAAAATATGTATAGGAAAAAGCTAAGTCTACTGATCCCCTATTACTACTAAGTTTTTAAAACCGAATAACAATTTAAAATAATATCTAAAGATTCTTTGGAGATTCATAAGTTAATATCATCAAGTTAGACATGTTTTCCCATGTTCTACTTGAGATGGGTCTCTTTGAGAGCAGTTAAATCTGGATATAGAACTCCAGCCGGGACATAATGCGATTCGGTTCTTAGATTCTTTTTATAATCGTCAACAACAGCTCTGCCAGCATTTTTAGCCATTTTCTTGGCAATGCCTTTCGGAGTAATGTAATTCACATTTTGGCTCACATTGAATGCATTACCAATTGTAGCGAATGTGCCGGCAGCCACATTGGCAGCAGATGGTCCATATCTAAATAAATAAATAAATCATAAATTACTTGGTAATCTCTTTTATTTAAATATTCAATTAAAAACTTACTTGTGTTCAATTATTTTCACCGAATTGTTACTAAGACTTTTGCCCAGAATCTTAGCTGATGTCTCCAATCCATTGTAGACGCTACTAAAACCCTCGACAGCTCCTGCAACAATAGTCATGGCACCCTCCATTTTGCTATTGGCCTCCTCGCTGTCGTAGCCAAGTCCCTTCTCGAGGATATTAGCGCCCTGAGTTTGAATGTGCGGAGCCAAATAGCGACCGATGGCCAGAGTCGCGGATCCAACTTTTCCCGCCACCCAACCGGTGACGCCGGCAGCTGTGCTCGTTACACTTTTGGCCACTTCAACGGATGTTTGCACCGGCGTCGGTACGGGCGGTGCATCCGGTCCAGCCGGCGTCATTTTGGACGTAATATACGGAGTGGTCTTGATCATGAGTTCGCCAGTTTTTTCAGCGCCACGAATTAGGTTTCTAGAAATGAAGTCTGCAGCATTCACAATTGTTTTGGAAACCTCTTGACTTGTATCGCGTGGCGGGCGTCCAATTGGTGGCTCTTTGATCTTCTCGATTTCACCCACCAGAACCGCCTCAAGTAGATCCAGGAAAAACTGCTGCAAGTCCGTCAGTTGATCACCATCGCCATTAGCTTCTCCAGTCGCCTCGGTGATAATGATGCCGAAAACTGCACCGATTTCATTCGATTCCATGTCTGGGAATATGAAAGCCCCATAATCGGTGCGATAGCATGTGGTCACCGATGGTATTAACGGATATAGCCATATCATGTGGCGGTGTGTATCCGCGGATTCCGAAGAGGGCAGTATTGCATCGGGAAATTCGCATTGTATGAAATAGATCCCGTTTAAATACATCCATTCCCCACCAATCGTACAGAGAACCAACGACATCGAGGCCTCGCCCTATTTGAAATAGAAAATAATAATAATAGTTGTGGTCACTTAAATATACAATCAATCAAGTATTCTCTTACCGCGACAGTGGTAACGATGCTGTTCGGTTGGATCTTATACAGCTTTACCGATGCCTCGAAAACGGTATCAAATTTGACACCACAATCTTTCGTGGCCATGACTTCGCGCAGTCCGTTAATGATTTGCCGATATGTCTTCGGTGAGCCGGACATATTTTCAATATCATAATAAGTTGTTGGATTCTCCAACAGCATGGATTTCTTACTATCACTATTATTATCTCTGTTATTGTTTATTGTCTCCGTTGCCTCTTCGGGGTCTTCATCGATGCTTGACCCCTGCTGTGTGTTCAAAACTTTTAGCCGGTAAGTGATTTCGGATTTGGCCGTTTTTAACTTTTGTATCATGGTGCATGCATCGTTCCACTCGGGCTCAACATCCTTGAGGTTCTCGGGCAGACCGACCGGAATCTGGAACGTGCTGTTGATGAGCTCGAGACTGCGACGATAGGCCTTTATCGCTTCCTGGTTATTTTCACTCTCCTCATGGCCAATGGCCGTGTCCACCTCGGTCATGGCCTTCTTGAAGGAAATCGAGATTTTCTCGTACGATGTTAGGAATTCCGTTTGTGAAGTCATGTTGTATCGAATGAACTGCAAATGAACACAAACCAAAAAAAAATGCGAATAAGATCGTGAAATCGAAACTTCTACTGGGACAGATATATATACTGGGACATATATATGCATATACTCTCGATACACTTGAGTGTCCCAGATTATGTGACATAATTAAATCAACGCATGTAGTTCGGGCCCTTATATAAAACGAACGAACAAAGCACAAATATTCACTACAATATGTTAACCAGAATATGAAACCAGAACAACAAAATCTATCTTAATTTAAATTGTAATATATTCGCCGATTGATTTCTCACTTTGGAAATATTAAGCTGCATTTTTAGTTAGTTATCGAAGATTTTTAATTAAGATAAAATAAATGGCACTGTTGCTCGATCCCAGATGCACGTTCTGTGTTTTGTAAATGTTTTATCTACCAGAGTTTTCCTATACCTAAAGATGCTGCATGCCATAAGATGATAATTACATTTGGAACTGTTCCAATTTCACAATGTTTAGCTAATAATTGGCGTCAAAACTTATGAAATTATTTATCCCAATAATTAATCATGAATCATATTCAATAAATAACATATGATTAATTCACATTTGTATGTTTTTAATAGTTATAGATAAATATTCATCACTTCTTCGATTATTTGCAAGTAGATCCACTCTTAAATGATTTACTAATTAAATCTTATGTTTTTAATATATAAGTACTGTGGTATTTAAACTATAGACATGATTTAAACTCACCTTATGTGCGGCTGATGTAAATAAAATGAACTAGGTCAGAGTGTATCTTTGATTTGGCCCCTTTTAATTAATTATTTATTCATTTCGGCGATTATATGCACATTATCAAATTGAATTTGACCCTTGTTCGTCGTTCACTGTACAAAATGCAGGCAATGTTTTTGTTTTGCCAACCAGATTATCTTGGGAACTGAGAGAATTTTCGTTCGTTCTCAGCTAAAACATATGTTTTCTCAATACCTAAATAATAAAGCAGGGTTGTCGAAGTCACTTCAATCGAAGTGTTTCACTCCACTTTTGATCAACATTCTCTGACACTCCACTTTTTGAAAAACACTTTTTTTCGCAAATTCCGCAGCAGACTCTCAATCCTCCAATTCTATTCCGTATCCTGTATCAGTTAAAAATTTTTTTTTTTTAACTTTTTTTTTTAAATTTATTTTTAGATGGATTTATTTTAATACAGCATTTTTAAAAATATAACGATAAATATTTTAATACTTTTTTTTTATAAAAAATAATTTGGAAATTTTAAGTTTACAACCCTGCATTTAGTAAAAATAAACCAAAATAAAAATATCCAGATTTCCAAAATTCCAAACAAAAACAAAAAATTACCCCGCGATGCCACCAAAGCGAGGCAAATTAAGTTTAAGTGAAAAAATTAAAATTCTCGATGAATTAAAGACCGGCGAGAGAGTTGCATCGGTTGCAAGAAGAAAAGGCCTAAACGAGGCAACCGTCCGCACGATAAAGAAAAACGAAATCGCAATACGAAAAGTGGTTTCGGCCAGCAGTCACAGCAGCATCTCGCAAACCTATTATGCCCGAGACTTTTTGGTGGTCAAAACCGAGCTCGCGCTTCTTCGATGGTTGGAAGGACGTCAACAGAACGGATTACCTGTGGATAGCAAATCCATCAAGACGAGGGCAGAGCTCTTCTATGGACAATTCAAAAGTGAGGAGGAGCCTCCTGCTGATTCATCCGCTTCCAAGCATTCAAGATTTCGCGCCAGCAATGCCTGGTTAACTAAGTTCATGGAACGAAACTCCCTCAAAAATATAATAAAGGAAAGGCGTAAAGTGAAGGCCGAATCAACAAGCACCGAAGTAGAAGATATCAAACCCATACTATCGAACACCGATAGTGAAGAGGAACCCAATCAAGTGGCGGTGGCTCCACATTTTGAAAAGTTCATGCGACAATCTATAGAAATCACAAGTGATGTGGAGAATAATGTCGCCACTTATGATGACCCGTATGAAGACGAAGAAAAGGAGAAAAAATTCTCGGAAATCTTGTTAACAGCGGAGCAGGAAGAGGACGAAGAAGTGATATCCGATGCTGATCCTCTGAACTCAAACTATATTGATTGTAAAACAAACCCCGCACCCGCGATTGCTAAACGTGGGAAATTAAGTTTGAGTGATAAGATCCAAATTCTCGATGAGTTGAAGCTCGGCGAAAGAGTTGCATCTGTCGCAAGACGAAAGGGCCTAAACCATGCGACCGTTCGGACCATAAAGAAAAATGAAATGTCTATTCGAAAGGTGGTTTCGGCCAGCAGCGCCCTCAGCATCTACCAAACATACCATGCCAGAGATGTGTTGTTGGTCAAAACAGAGCATGCACTTGTTCGATGGCTGGAAGACCAAAGGCAGGAAGGAATTCTTTTGGACAATAAAGCAATCAAAGCGAGAGCGAAGCAATTTTATGATGAACTAAAGGAAGAGGAACTCTCTAATTCAGCTGATGCCAAGTATGCGAATTTTTCTGCCAGTAATGGTTGGCTTAGGAAATTCCTGTATAGAAATTCACTGCATAATGGGATACTCAAAGGGGAAGGAACCATTGTGAAACCCAAAGAGGAGAGCACCATCGTGAAACCCAAAGAGGAAAGCACATTAGTACATGTGGAAATTGAAACAGCTATTCCTAAAATCGAATTGGAAACAGAAAGTGAAGAAGAAATTTGTAACTATGAGGCTCCGCTTTCTACTAGCCTAATACGACAAGGCTTAGAAATGGCTTGTGATTTAGAGAATTATTTCCTAAGTCATGATCCAAACACCGAACGCTCAGCTCAATTTCAACGAGATATACAGAAAGCAATGGAATCCTATCGTGTTCTGTATGAAGGGCAGAAGCGCAATTGCCACAGCGCCTAATGACTGATTATGTTTAGATTGTAGTATAGGTGAAAAGTACGTGTAATTATCATTATTTATCTCTTGTGATTTGTGTATCTTTGATGTACAGTTCACCAACAGAAAGTTTGTATTATTGTTAGTAATAAATAATTATTTATACATCCAAAATATGCGTTCTTGATCATTCTCGAAAGCTTAATTGCATTCCCTACACAAGAGCTAGGAATAAGAAATTGAATTCGATTTTATATCATATATTTTATATATGTGATATTATTATTATATCCATGTATGTACTTTCAAATTACAATAATTATTAGTATTAAATATATTTTCATAATGGAAATTATTTAATATATAATACAAATGAATTCTGAAAGGAAAAATATGAGTAAATAAATATGGTTTAACCTGAATAACAATATTACTAGATTTTATACGTAATAGTATAATATATTACATTACATACTTCAAGCTATTTTCTCAAATGACAGTATTTCGAGGAGTAAAACCTCGACTCTTCCTATCTCTTCTAAATTACTGACTGACATTAAACTCTGTTTAATATAATTTTAAAATTCGAGATATGAATATTGATTGACTTGAAATAAAACGGCCGAGAGCATGACGTTCTTTAGAAAATATGCGTGAAGGTTTTACTATAGAAAATAAATAGATCAATCGTAAATCCCAAGACATTTGCAAACAAAATGATCAATCATAGCTCGGTTAAAGTGAAATTTTAACAAAGGTTGTAAACGTAAATGTTTTTATGACATACATATAATGCTTTACAAAAAACATTTGTTTTTAGATACATTAATCCACTGGTTGGTTGAATAAGATACTGTGACAAAAACGACGCTTCAATGAACTCGTTCGGTGGAAAAATTTCGTTAGCACCATGAGAAGAAGGGACTCTTGTTTTGGAAGCGCTGTGTAAACGAAAAAAATCTGCTGTTCGTCCCTTTCGATCTATTAAAACAAATGATTTTAGTTGATTGTTATAAAAAAAAATGATTTTGCCAATTACCTTTCAACAATCACTGCGGGCATTTGAACTAGTTGAACTGGAGACTTGCCATCTTTAAGAGCTTGTGTTAAATTTAATATTTGGCCACGCATCACAGACATTTGACGTTCGAAAAGTTTCTTATCGAAACCTTTATCTTGCTGTATTTTGAAAATATAACATGTTTAGAAAACGATTTGGATATTTGTGAAGATTACTCACTTGAAACAGATAGAATAGATCAGTACAAATCTCTTCAACAAAGTTCATATCGGACAACGGTGGTAACACAAGGTTTTTCGTCTCTTCGCTGAATGGCACTTTTGCTTGCGGCAACCATGCCCAATGATATGGATAAGCTCTCCACGAATCCGGATGTTTAAAGGGAAAAGCCAAGCCATTGTCGATAGCAGCTATATTTATTTCTGGTGATTGCACGACATTCCATTCGGTTTGATTAATCGATTTATTGCTGCCCGAATTAGCTGCTTGACTGGTTGTTGGCAATTCGGTGCCAACATCTGAATTGGTTGAAGTAGACATCGATGGCGTGCTGTTGCCGGGCTCAGATGTTTCGATCCGTGGTGATTCCGCCGCAGGATTTGTTGTTTGTCCATTTTCTTGTTTTACTGTAGTTTTAATTGGTCTACTGGCCAGGGTTTTACCCCCAGTGCCATTGACTTCATTGACTATTTTCGGCTGCACGAATTTGATCAACCAGTTATCATTGCCACGATCAGTGTTCCGTATTATATAGTCTAACACAACAAGCCTTTCGAACTGCAGTTGAAAGGATTTGGCTAGAGTAGGCGAAAGTGGGTCTTGTTCAAAGCGACGTAACCAGTAGTCGGCGTCCTTGTAGCCTTCAACGAACAGTTGAAAAGATCCAGTCTATAATGATAGAAATAATTAACGATTGGATTAAGTGATTAATTAAATACCACTAACTGACCTTTAACGGTAAGCTCATTCGATTAAATTTGGCCGAAGGATAATGCTCTTTTATGCGTCGTTTCAATTTCGCCTTTTGTCGATCGATGCGAGCATAGTTAAACGTCTCAGCCACTAATCGAACTACTCGAGTTTTTGGTACAATATTCAAATTAAGTTTCCGATCCACCAAACTTGCGCCTGCCTCCGACAGATAACTGTAGGGATATTTATGATAACTTCTGCCTATCAATCCGAATAAGGAATATATTACCCTTGGTTTGGTATGAGACATGCACGTCCAAAACAACAGGGACAACATAGTTTATGCATCCATTTGGTCCATTTGGGATTCAGCCGTCCATAAGGCTCTTCATCCTTCGGTTTGAATACTGCTAGCATTTTCTATAGAGGACAATAAAAAAATAATATATAATATTGTCCATCTGTATCTTTTATTAGTAAAAATGTTTGGAATTTAAGAAGATAGTACTGTCCAATTTCTACCAAAAAACTTTTAAAAATCTCAATTAAAAGTTTTCCCCATTGAAATATGCAAACATTAATATAGCTCATTTCTAGAAAAAAAAAACTCAGTGGATTAAAATTTTTGTAATCCACTGAGTTATTGTTTAGAGCAAATCGATAGGATTAGTAGAGAGTAGAGAACTTACTCCAGAGGAATTCTTAACGAAGTAGGATCCACTGCTACCCTGATATATCCGTTCAGGCGAAATCCCATGTTCAATGGCCAATTCGGCCTGTGCGACGATATCGTTGAAGTGTGGATCATCTGAAAGACAAAGAATAGAATTAAAATTATTCATTGCAAACTGAAACTAAACTTATACTAATCATATTGGTTCTTAAAATCATAACACGACAGTTTTTGTCACATCGATATTGATGAATACATTTGTAGATGAACATTGTCTCTTAACACGTGAGCAAATCAAATATCTATGGCGTTTGAAATAGAAAATGTATTTCCCTATCGTACTCGATTCTGTTTAATTATTAATATGAGAACCGTGGCATATTTGGTTCAAAAATAAACTTCGCACCATGCAATTACCAGAATATATGAGTGAAATTTCATTAAATTCTTCATTCATCCACATATTCAAAATCGCCAATTTGAGTTCTCAAATAATAGACTATATTATATTATTATTGTATATTATTTCCACCGTTTTAAAGCATTGGCGGAACTGTAACGAATTAGCATTTTTACACTTTACACTGTATTCAATTGAACATTGAATTATATATGCAATAGGTTGCACTAGAAAGCACTCGAGTGCTTTTTTTAGAACTTCTATCAACAGTTTATTGTTGACTAGTTTCTCGTCTCACCTTCGGTTTTGGGATTTTTGACAATTACGAGAGAATTTCAAAATATATTCGTACCAAAACTATATTCATACCAAAACTATATTCTCGCCATAAATTCATTCATATAGAGAGTTCAACTTTGGTAGAAAATAAACTCACACAAATTCTTCAATGGACAATTTATACAGCAGCATTGAGCAACGACGATTTCAAAAGATTTCGTTTCGGAGTCTGAACTTCCTACCGAAATAGAATCAAGGCGAACAGTTTCGACCGCTGTGATTTCTTCGTCTTCATCGTCAGATTCCAAATAGTCACAATTGCACGAGACTTGATGGCAATGGCATTGATATTGAACAATCGATTCCTCTACTCTTAATCGGGACTTTGATTTGTGTATTGAATTTTTTTTTTCAAGTGACATTTTATGCCTAAAATTTTGATCACTGTTAAATTTTCCCCCATCTACAAATGTTTTCAAACTGAAATAATTACAAATTTCACCAACTAATGACTATAACCTAATCTAAAACTTTTATAATGAGAATTTCATTATACGGAAAAATGCAATTAAGATATGTATAAACATACAATTGGTTATTTGTTTGTGTTAAACAACACACAATATTGATTGCGATAATATTCGTACAGAGTAATTCTTGATCATTTCAAATAGTAAAATAGCAGCATTGTTAGTTACTAAAATTTGTATTGCAATTGGCCTAATTCTTAAATATTCAATGCTATTTAACAGTAGGCCTGCATATTTTAGTTGTTTATTATACACACAAAGTAAATAAAGAATATAATGTGAAGGGATTTTCTGACAGACTAATAATAATAAAGTCGACTTGATTCGATTTATGCAGATATCAGAATAGTGAATCATAGATTCACATACACACAATTATAGTACTGACTTATGTTTGTATGTACTGGATTTCGTCATTTAATAAACAATCTAAATTACTTTATTAGCAACTACTTATGCGTTGGAATTAGAAAATGCAATAGTTGAGTGCAATGGAAGTAATTCAATGCTATATGTATACATTCATAGGTGTAGATGTTTTGCAAATGACGTACATATTTCAATATTAATGCAGAATCCACAATTGCAGCTCGATTGCTCTAGAAATTATGCTTCTATGGCTTCACTTGTCTTTTTAAATAACTACTACGAACAAATAGTAACCAACTATACTATATATCAGAGATAAAATTACTACAGAAGACAATGTAGTCTCTTAAAATATGTTTTAAACTATATAGTATTTTAAAAACGAAAACAAAACTTACCAGCAAAATTATTGAATGCTATATCGACTTGGTCCCGTGAGGCAACCCCACCAAGTAGGGGTTGCGATTCGCGGTTATCACACCCAGAGTCCAGCATACCTCCTTCGAAATCGACTTCAGGAACTAAACAAATTTCATCACCATCGTCACAATCGTTGTGGTTGTAATGATTCAACGGTAGACTCTGTATCGCAGGGAATTTTTCCGGAGATTTTCGTGCTTGCGGTGTTCTCTCTCCACAGTCAGGATCTCGGCGAACTGCGGTTACTGTGATTGTTGGTGCTGTTGATCGTGCTGTTGCTTCGGCTATCAGCACAATTACTTGATGGCGATGTTGCAGATGAAAGGGAAATAATGCTTGTGTCATGTGTTGTATTTAGGTTCGCTTGTAAGAGTAGCTTATGCTGCTGTTGCCGAGCCGTTCTGATGCCCATTCGTAGCTTCAGTTCGTAAATCTTTGTAAATATCGTTGTCGTTGTCTGTCACATCATCATTATCATCATCGTCATAGAATTCATCGTCGTCATCAACAGACACAAATGGCTTATCTCGCTGAGATTTCTTCTTCTTATTAATCTTGAGATTGTTAAGTCCAACTGTGTTTATCTATAATGGAAAAAAAGAATATGCAAACAATATAAGTTCAGCGTAGACGACACCTTGTTGTATGTTGTTATTTTGTATTCTCGCCTTAATTCTTACTGATAAACAAGGTCAGAGGTTTCAAGGAATTAAAAATGCAAAATTATGAGATGAGCCGACGAACATTGAGAACTGACAACAAAAAGTATTCTTTTGATAAGTCGAACCACGAATAATGGTTAATTCAACATTAATTACTGGCTCACTTTCAGAAAAATTTAAATTAAAAATTCATAATAAATATGAAGCAACTTACTTCCACTTGAGTTGTAAGCCTGGCAACATTGGCTGCCACCTGCTGTTGGTGAAGACGGAATGTCTTCGTCTGAAAATCCGTTGATGAGATCCACGTCTTCTATTTGCACTAGGGGTTGATTCGAAGTAGTCATCAGGAACTATCACTACTATCGTCACTCGTCAGACAAGGCCAATAACCAAACACCAAACCGAAATAGGGGAGTATTCAAGTCCAGCTATGGGTGTGCAGAGAGTGCAATGAAAATTGCTTCAACTACTAAACAAAGAAATGTCCGTAAACTACTACTGATAACACCCTTTGGACATTACATACGTTGCAGACGTTTCTTTAACACTACAGCACTTTCAGTTCTTCAATGAAATTCTTAATCGCAATTTCAACATTTTACTTAATTTCAATTACGCATGGAGAGCTCTCAAAATTTGAAATGTATTTGCGAAATTAACGTTGAAGCTTATTGATTTCTTCTCTCTTTGTTACTCAGACTTTTTCAACAAACGTTCGTTCTTCTTTCCTTATCAATTCCGAACGAAATGTACGTGTTCTTTGGTTCCTAGTTTCAATAAGCGTATACAATAATCTACGTTTTAATTCTATTTAAAGTCACAGATAGTTGAGCTTTAGTATTTATCTATAAATTAGTTAAATTTATGTTGATTTGAATCGCAAAAATTAACAAACAGAATTTTTGGATCAAAGTTCTGCACAATTATCTGACAACTGACAACTGAATGGTGAACAGGGTTGCCGAATGCACTTCAATCGAAGTGTTTCACTTCACTTTTGATCGAAACACTACAGCACTCCACTTTTTCAGAAAACACTTCACTTTGTTAAACGCAGATTTTCGGGAATTTAATAGCTAATTTTGTCGGGTTTTCTGAAAATAGACAGTGAAAATCTTTTTTTTTTGTTGTCATCAACTTACTTTTTAGGCTAGTTTTTTGGGACTTGGATCAAAAATCATAAAATCACTTCACAACACTTCACTTTTCCTACTTCTGCACTTCACTCAAAGTTCTGTCTCGGCAACCCTGATGGTGAATCAGAGATGACGTTTCGTATTTCAGTGGTGAATAATGAACTGAATTGAATATGCCTAGAGATGGTAAGCAAAAAGAGACTGTTTCACATGGGGAAAATATGAAACACATCTATTTTCGCAACGAATTCAAGTTTTGACAACTCACCATAATTATGTCAAAGAAATTGATAAACTAGTTGCTGTCAGATTTTGTTGACAATTTTTCCTACATTCCTTATTTTTTGTTAATTGTTCAATATGAATGATCCAAACAAGGCTATTAATGTGAATCTCTCGTCATTACTAAGTCTAAAGGCCGAACTATTGCGGAAGCAAGCCGAAGTGAGCAAGGCCAAAGCAACACGGATTTCCGCTGCGAATTTCATACCAAACAAATTTCCCTCCAATAAAAAAAGGGAAAATGAATCGGATGAGAAAAGTTCGGAAGCACCACCAAGCAATGAACTCGAAGATTCCGAACTTCTCCAAAAGTCACAGAAAACCTTAGAGGCCAAAAGCAAGTATTATGAACGCATGCAACGCACGGGAGGAAAACTAAATTCGGACGACAATTGCCTGGTGCTCTTCAACCGAAAGAGACAGGAGCAAGATCCCGTTCCGCCGGAGAGCTACGATGCCCATCATAGCAGTGAGGACAGCTCGAGTGGATCGGAATCCGAAGATGACGACGACTGGGTTGAATATGTCGATTGCTTGGGAAGAACACGAAAATGCCTGCGAAAAGATTTGGAAAGCGTTAAGAAGAGAGACAAAGAACTGGCAGCCAGTATGCCGGAACGCTTGGATCAGAGCAAACCGAATTGGATGTTGGACATGCAAAATCCCAGTGATGAGGTGGAAAGTTTAATTGGTCCCGATCCGCCAGAGTCCGTCTTCAGCGAGGGTATCTCGATGATCTCTAAGCACGATGAAATGCGTGCCAACTGGGAAAAGAAACACGAAGAGAATCTTGATAAACCCGATGTTCACTATCAGGATGTCTTCTTCGATGAGGCCCGACAGCATGGCGTGGGCTACTATGCCTTCTCCACAGATGAGTCTGAGCGTGCAAAGCAACAGCGTGAGTTGGAAGAAGCCCGAAAGCAAACCCTAACCGAGCAGGAACACCGAGATAAATTGAGAGCTCAAAGGGAGAAAATCATAGCAGAGCGGGTGAGAGGAGCGAAGAATCGTCAGAGAGCTAGACTAGGTTTGCCACCGTTGGAGGAAAATGAGAAGGATGAGAAAGATGCCGAAACGGAAGCCAAAGTAGAAACCAAAGAAGAACGCAAAGAACGAAAACGCTTGAATAAATTAAAACGAAAACAAGAGAAACTGGAGGCAAAACTAGAGTTAGAACGTAAACATCATATAAGGCCGTGGGACAGAGAAAAGGATGGAGTGAAAAAAACTACACACTCAAAAGAGGCTGAAGAAGAAGAAGAATGGAATTACCAACCGGAGCGATTACCAATGTCCCAAGAAGAATGGAATGAACACAAACGTTCCGAACGTAATCCACATTTCGCTCCACCATCTTCAACCACGAATCTTCGGACAAATTTCACAAGCTCAACATATGTTCCAGACATACCGACAGACTTTGCTACCTTCCAAAGTACTAAAGCTCCGAAGCAGTTTCAACGTCGTAGTTACCAATCAGACGTGAATACAACAGAAGAGAAGTGCAGCCCAGCATTTTCTAGAGGGGCGGCAATTCCACCACCAGCAGACCTCGATTCATCAACGTACCTACCCCCGAACGCAAAGAAATCCAAGGCTAGTATTGAGCTGGAGCGTTCAATCGAAGCCGGCCTCCGTTTCCTGCGAAACAACTCCGATAAGAATACAACGTCCATGAAGTCAAGCTGGACCGCAAAGGCTGATTACTGACAAGCTTTGTTTTCCTAATTTATGTTGAAAATATTGTAAAACACTTTGATTTTATGTAGGTAATAAACTCACCTTCCTAGAGACTTCTCTATATAAATTGAAAACATAAACATTTCCTCAAACTCTTGCTAATCTCAAACAAATCCTTTTGTCTTGTTAGTGTTTTATTTATTCAATCAGAATATGTCATACAGGATTCGCACACATGCCCCTCATTAATAACGCGATTGTTGATTGTTTTTATAAAAAAGATTCTAATATTCATTACGGTTCAACTAACTACGGATTTATCTTAATTTGGTATATATATATTTTGTATACAACATGCCCATAAAGTTGACAACACGAATTACAGTCAAATATCGTAATAATTGGGGGGGGAGAATTCACAGCATTCCCCTGTCCACTAAATCGATGAGAATCTCCGACATTTTCTGACGGCACAAATCATTCGGTGGGAAATTCAATTCCGGTGCTCCAGCCTCGGTCTCATCCGTACGATGTGTGGGAATATACAAATCGGGAGCATCTTCGGAGGAACACGTACTAATCGGTATTATATCCAAAGCCAAGCCCAATGCAAAACGTCCATAAAGTTTGAGTTCCTTCATAAATCTGAAATCACAAGAGAACATGATGAATCAATCGTTGTTGGTAAAAGGTTTTTCCATTTCTTACAAGTTATGGAACTTTTCCTTTGTCTCACAAATCGTGGGAATATTGTCGCAGAGTTTTTGCAACCATTGGTATACTTCGTTTGTGTATAGTTCAATGAATGCGTCCAAATGTTCGTCACGCATCGCTTTGCTCGTACAACAATATAGCAAATTTGCCACATCCAAGGCAATCGAGCTGTATCGTATCAATTGAAAGTCGACCAAACAAACCTGAAACAAAATCAAACTTAAAAATTGATATGGAATAAGTTATTCGAATTTTTACCTCCTTCGCTGTAGCGATTTGATCGTTGGTCTCGTAACGATAGAGGAAGTTATTAACCCAACAATCACCATGGCAGATGGCGGACAACAACGATTCCGAGCTCACCAATTCCACCATGCGTGAGAAAAACGTTGAACTATCGGCGAAATCTTTAATCGCCGCCAAATATTTCGAATCCTCTGGCAGAACCTCGGAAACCTTTACAAAGATAATATTAAACTATCAATGAATTATATAGAATATATTTCATTATTACCATTTCAATTGCGTTTTTCGTTAGACGCTCGTAATAGTTTTTATACCACGCTTCGTTCGAGGTGCAAAACAACACCTCGTTGGCCAGATTCTTGAGTTTCTCAAATTGTTGAGCATTTTCGAATTTATATGCCAAGCTGAGTCCATGGAATTGGGCGACTTGTCTCAGGACGACCTCCGTCTCGTCGACAGTGAGTCCTTTCTTGCGATCGGGCATTTTGAAGCCACGTATTCGTAGATCCTCTAGAGAGAGAAGGAATTAGATGTACACTGAGTTCCATAGCAAAATATTCTGATGGCACTTACCCATGATGAGAGATCTGGCCGTGCGAAATAACACTCTGGAATGGCAATGAAGAGTTTGTCGGTTTTTTTGCTCTGAAACTTCAGGAGTTCCGGCATTATTGTCGTATAGAATTCCACTTCATTTCTGAAAGAAATCATATTCTTAATATAATCCTTAACTTCCACTTCATTTCTGAAAGAAATCATATTCTTAATATAATCCTTAACTTCCACTTCATTTCTGAAAGAAATCATATTCTTAATATAATCCTTAACTTCCACTTCATTTCTGAAAAAAATCATATTCTTAATATAATTCTTAACTTTCGCTTCATTTCTGAAAGAAATCATATTCTTAATATAATCCTTAACTTCCACTTCATTTCTGAAAGAAATCATATTCTTAATATAATTCTTTACTTTCGCTTCATTTCTGAAAAAAATCATATTCTTAATATAATTCTTAACTTTCGCTTCATTTCTGAAAGTAATCATATTCTTAATATAATCCTTAACTTCCACTTCATTTCTGAAAGAAATCATATTCTTAATATAATTCTTAACTTCCACTTCATTTCTGAAAGAAATCATATCTTAGCATACTTCTTAAGAGATGCTTATTTGGTTTTAATCTTTGAATTGGGGATTTAATATGGGTTTAGTAAGGGGTTGAAGTTTAGTTGGAGTTAGAGTTTTAGTTAGAGTGCTTAAAATTCAGTCGGCTCTAAGGGCGTCGGTGGTGTAATGGTCAGCATAGTTGCCTTCCAAGCAGTTGATCCGGGTTCGATTCCCGGCCGACGCACACTTTTTTTAATTTTTTTTTTAATTTTTTAATTTTAATTTTTTATTTTTTAATTTTAATTTTTATTTTTTCATTTAGATTCTTTCTAATTTACGTATTTTGATTTTCCAAACTAAGTTCATTAGATTTACCTGAATAATTTGTCACTTTTGTAGGCCTCCCGACGAGCCACGTTCTCCGGAAGTCTTTTGGATATGACGGATTTCTCCCATTTGGTTTTCTTCCCGTCGCTGAGACCCTTTCGATGGCCCTTCAAGTGGATGCGGTACAGTGTGGCCGTGTAGTTGTCGCCTTTCCCGGAGCCCTGTTCCTTCTACATAGAAATAAAAACCCGGTTTAGTTCTTGGCATTGAATTTGGCTTATTGATATGAACTGATGTCACCCAAGCATACAATGGGGTATGGTAAAAAGTTCCTTGCATGCAGATGACATAAGCCAGCGGTCATTCAATGGAAATATTCTCTCGTTTTGTCGATGATTCTCCCGCTTTGTCGTTGATAATGACCAAATCTGATGCCTGATGAAATTCACTTGATACTCACTTCCATTGAATCGATTTGCACGCCGGGTTCTATCCGCTGAAATATGTCCTGAAAGACTTCCACCGACAATTGCGAAGTCGTCGCCGTGGTCTCCGTGATTCCCATTGCTTTGAGTATTACAAAAAAATTGCGCTGAAAATCGAACGTTTAATAATTAACATGATAATATTTATGATAGATTTATTTATACATTTTATTCAGTTCAAAATAGTTTGCTTTTTGCCAACGCCACCAACTTACCGTAAAATGAAGCGAATGCCGAATGACAGCCGAAATTCATTTTAAAGGTTATCCTGCCATTGATTTTTCCCCCCCCGTCCGCCTTGTTCGTGCACCACCCCAATCGACACGTCGAAGACACCCTTCTTTTTGCAGCATTCGCTTTGGGACAACCCCAAAAGAACACAAAAGGACCATTTTTATGTTAATAAATGCGATGTTATCGCTTATTTTGTATTACACATAATTCTGTTTTTACACGGTTTTTTCTGAAACCAACCTACCATGTAAAAACAAAATTAGGTGTACTTTAATATTTACAGACACTCTACTTTAATAACTTTTTATACTTTTATAATAAAATTAATATCATTTATAGTATTATAGAATATTTGACCTATTCAAATCTATTGACCGTTGATAATATTAGATAATACTAGATTTGTAAAAAAAAACTTTGAAATAAAAATAAAAATAAAATTTTTTCATTTATTTCATTTCACAATATGACGATTTTTATTTTTATTATTTTTGTATTTATAATATTTTTTTTTTTTCATTTAGTATTACAATTGAATTAGTATCATGTTACAGCTTATTTTCCGATGCTTCTGGTGCATTTTCCGACCTACCAGGAATGATCTTCAAGTCCACTAGTTCCTGTGCATGTGGCAACGGCCGACGTGGCCAAGTTTTCCGTTGCATCAGAGCTTCTCCATTCTGGATTTGTTTCCTCAGCGCAGCAATAATCGGATAGATATTCTGTTCAATGAATTCCGCTATTGTGTGCTGTAATAAAAAGAGTTAAAATATAAAAGAATTAAAATACAAAATAGTCAAAAGACGAAATAGTCAAAACACAAAATAGTCAAAACACAAAATAGTTAAAACACCAAACACCAAACACAAAAAAATAGTTATACACCTAATTTTGTTTTTACACAGTAGAATGGTTCAGAAACTACAGTGTAAAAAACCGTGTAAAAAACCCGTGCAAAAAAAGAATTAGGTTTATAAGTATTTTGTGTTTGAACTATTTTGTGTTTTAACTATTTTGTATTTTAATTCTTTTATATTTTAACTCTAATGTAAAATATATCAATATATCTATCACATCGTCGTTACCTCATCGAAGACTTCGTACATCAGACTATGGGCTTCATTGGATAGTGCCACCAAGTCTCCGATTATATTCGGCGTGTTCGTCGTCAACTCGTGGACTCGCAGTGGCGAACTGAAATTATGTCGCACATTATAGTCCGACATCCAGGCGCTCTTCTCGTGCACCTGCCCCAGATAAACTTGGGCTTCGGTCAACT
Organism: Coelopa frigida; assembly: GCA_017309665.1. Classification (NCBI taxonomy): domain Eukaryota; kingdom Metazoa; phylum Arthropoda; class Insecta; order Diptera; family Coelopidae; genus Coelopa; species Coelopa frigida. The sequence goes on from CM029561.1 coordinate 40,947,679, forward strand.
TGTCGAAGAGACGCAGAGAATATCTGTAAATATGGCTGCCAGGATAATTGCACGACGAGAACAATTGACTGTGATGGGAATTCGGATGGAGCTCGATCCACAAGTGACCGGAACGTCTGCAAATTATTTCAACACATTTTCGGGGGAACTCAAAAGAGACGACGAATGTTGATGAACTAACCGACTATCCGGATAAAAGGCACACTGTAGCACTTGCAGTATACTGTTCTCCTTGGGATCGGTGCTGAAATAACCCTTGGACACGGTCGACAACGATGTTATCAAGCTGGGCATTGCAGTCGGTAGGGTTTCGCAGAGAACGGCAAAGTGATCGTATCGTTGCCACCCCGTCAAGGCCAAGCCCTTGAATCCTTTGGGGAATCTGTAAACCAGGATTAAATCAACTATTTCCCTATCTCAAGATGTTATCCATACCTCTCGCCCTCCTTTGCTATCACGGCCAACCAACGAATGTTGTTCTCCAAGTGCTGCTGCAATGGTGGAATCATCAGACTCTCGCCAAAGGCACCCTTGAAGGCCGACGCCGCCCAGGCCGTCTCGAACACCTTCGCATAGATATCCCACAAGTGGGGCGGTATGAAGTGATAAATATCTCTCGCATAGACCCATATCATTGGCTCCACATAGCGTCCGACCTGCGAATGCTGCAGCTCACTCAGCGTCATCTCGCGCAACATATCGTCCCAGATGACAACCTTCAGTTGGGGCCATTTGGTGCGCACGAAACTCGATATCGTGATCACATGATTGAGGAAGATCTCGTTTCGTGATCGCTGCCGACATCGATCACAACTCCCAATTCGTGCGACTTCATCGCATCCAATGTGAATGTGGGTCAGGTTCGTCTGGAACTCTTGGCCACGATTATGTTCTACATTGTTTCCCTCATTCGTGTGCAACAACAAATGGAATTCAATGATCTGTGTCAACATGTCCTCGATCAGCAACATCGACTCCTTCAGACTGGGACAAATCGATTGTGGACTCTCGTGAATCTCACGCAAATGTTGAAAATCCTCCAACTTTAGGGCGAACTCAAAATGGCCAAAAGTCTGAATCAACGGCATGACAGAGAGGCCATGAATGGCTGCAGTTTCCAGAAAGTCCTAGAGGAATTTTGGTCAAAAAAAATACAATGGAAATATTTACATCGATTGCAAGGGGAGTTGAGTTTCAAGGGGAATTGAGTTTCAAGGGGATGAAGAGTTTACCTTCAACTCCGTTGCATTGTAGGCATTCCTAGCCGACAAGGATTGCAGTGAGCCCGTATAGGGAAACATGTCCTCATACTCGATGAGGAGTCCTGTAGCGCCGAGAGTCTTCAACACCGGTAAAAGTTGTTTCAAAAACGACAGCTGAAAAGGAATTCCATGAAAAAACAAGGGTCTTTCTATTGCCTTATCTATTGTCGATTGCATCCCACGTACTTTTGGTGGAGCTCCCTTCAAGTCGAGGTGAACCAAACGGTCGTGGGGCGCTCGAGGATCATCGGGCCCAATGTCGGCCACAACTGGGACGCCCATTCGCTGCAGGTCGCGTTCATATTGTGATTGTCGCTCGGCCGAGCTCAGGACACGATCGTAGTCCATGTTATTGATGATACTATTGATATCCTCCGATTCGACGGTCTTCGCTCGTTGTTGGCTTTCCAAGATTTTCAAACGCTCGTCTTCGAAGAGAAAACTTTCCCCCACTGCGTGTGATTTCTTTCGTTTCGCCGCTAAGTTGTCCCAAGGGAATTGTGTGGCCTGATTATTTGATACATCGACTAAACTCAAGAACTCATGACGAGGTTTCACTGTGGCGGAGTTGGTCTTGACCACGTTGTAATGACGTTGATAGCGTAGAATGCGATTGGCTTGAGAGATTAGCTTTTGCAAGAGATCTTGGTGTTGGTCGCCTATCGTTTCTACAGAAGTTTCCTACTCGATAATAAAGAAGAGTGAGTGCTTGAGTGGTTTATTAGAAGAGCGGGGTATTCACACCAAGGTAGTGGGGTAGTTTGGTAGAAGTGGTTGGGTAATTTGGCAGTTGTGCTAGGTGTGAATGCCCCCAATAACTACTGGACTATTGAGTACGCACATGTAAAATATGTCCGGTGTCAAGTGTTTTCGGGTCAAAGACGAAAATGGCCCACGTCCAGAGGAAAACCAATACTAAACTTGATGAAACCAAAAGAACTGATAGCTTTTTACGCCACAACAACAAAACAAAGTTTGAGTGCATCTACAAACGAATATTTATCCTTAATGTTTACACAAAACTTTTGGGTTAATCACATCATAATGAAAACTCATGAAGTTCTTATAATAAAAGAAAGTTCTTACAATGAGAAGAATTTTGAGTTAAATTATAATTGTGAATTGAATATGAATCATATTATGGCCAATCAATGGTATAAAACATAAATTCAAAATTTAAACTCACAACGAGAAATTAAATTTAAGTTATTCTTGTACATGTTGGAATGATATGGATGCTGTTACGAAACTTTTAGACTACACACCGTGTACTATTTCTTGCAACACTTGCTCTTTCAAATATAAATAGTTGGATTTACATAACAATAAATTGCATCGATTGCATTTAGTTAGTTCACAACAATTTAGAATAAAGCTAAAGAAAAAAGCTCAAACTACATTGTTTTCATCGTGAACCGCTTTATAAAATAAACAAATTCCCTGAACTAACAAACCGCAGGCCTCGGCTGAACTATTTGGGAACGAAATGAGTGAATTTCGTGCATCGGCCAGCATCGGCATGCAATTCGCAACTACCCCAAATTCGACTATTATTATATGTTTATTGCACGCGACTCAAACACAAAAAAAACATCGCAACACGGGACCACATGAAATGAAACAAGGACGAAGCACAACTGTATACTGCATCCTCCCGGATACAGTTGCGATGCACAGACACCGAAGAAGATGAAGAAGAGGTGGTGGTATGAGGTGCACTCCACAAGCCAAAAATACGATGCAACAGCTCGTGTAACGGTCGGCATAATGCATTTATTGGGGACCTACCCCAGAGACCTATTTAAAATACATGCAGATAGCCCACACCGAATTCATTGAGTCAGCAAAAATCATAATAAAATCATTAAAAAAAAAAACATAATAAAATCATTAAAAAATCATACTTAAATATAAAAAACTCTATTAGCCACGTTCTCGTTCTATTCTGGCCCATTTGATTAGTTCACAAGAAGTCCTATCACAGGATTTCTCGTCTACATCGAACATGTTTGAATCGAACCTCGAATGCAACATGAAACACATTAAATACTTTTTTGTATTACAATCAGTTGTATTAAATAACATCAAATAAAATATGAACGTGGAAATAATTCTATTTTAAAATATTTTATATACAAATATTACATTTAAGCTTTTTTATATATATCGAGATGTTTATTCATTATACCAAAAAGTACCACAATTATTCTGCTAATGGGATCAATATTTTGTGAAGATGGCAACTTTGTAGGGATTTCAAATTAGAAAATTGCGGTTCAATTGGATTACCGTAATATTGAGTGGTAAGATTTTAAAATTAAAATTTTAGTATTAAGCTGCTATTATATTGAAATATCCATTTAAAAAATGTAGTTTTATTTGTTCTTATTATATAAGGTCATATTAATCCAAGCTAAGTAATATAACCCTAGTGCGTGGCCATTTCATCAGAGTGCAGACATACATATATACACACATATATATATACAAACATACATACATACGTGTGCAACCACACAAATGTTCTTCAGTACGAAACATCCCGCTAAAAAGTTCTCTTATTTAATGCGTTCCGCTTTCTGAGTACGAATCAGGGTTATTTTGCTCACCTAAGCTGTTGTTGGACTTGTTATGGGTTCTTGGACCTATGGTTTATCAAATTTTATCACTTCACAACACTTCACTTTTCCCCACATTTACACTACGATCAAACATTTCGGCGCGCCATCCCTGGATCGAACGAAATATTTTCGCCAAATAATTCCTTCTTTCCTTCTGGAAAGAAATCAAAAAAAAAATAGAGGGAGGAAGAAAGAAAGAAGCGAACAGAATAAAATGCCGGGAGCAGGGGACAAAAGACAAAACGGCGATAATTTCTGGGTCGGAATAGCAATAATCAAAACAAAAGCGACAAAAACTAAGATTTCGCGATAAATGTCACCGAATTCGCCGAAATTTCCCGAGCAAACTCCGAGCAGCCGCCATTTTTGTTTGTAAAGCGTCCCTGAAATACACAAGTGATGCTAGCTCCATCTATTCGTGTGTAGGCATGATTGCCGATTTTTTTTCTTTTTCATGATTTTATTTGATAATTTTTTAATTTCGGAAAAAATTGGAGTCAAAGTTCAAATTGGGGCCGGCCACAAACGTTATCCAATGTCGAACATTTGGATATCAAAAGAACGGTAATTGAATTATCTATATAACTACATTTAAAGATTTTTAAAGAATATAAATTTTTAACAAAAAATATATAAAATTTGTGTTCATATCTAAATATGTACATACATACATACATACATGCCGAAATTATATATTAAATTTGTATATATACATTTTGTATTAAATTTGTATGTGTGTGAAAAACGGAAACATGAATATGAGGGAAATCCTCTTGGCCACGACAGTGAGAAAAATTAAATGTTTTTCAAAAAATGGAGTGACGGAGTGATTTGATCAAAAGTGGAGTGAAACACTTCGATTGAAGTGACTTCGGCAACCCTGGCCGGGAGCAAGAAGCGTTTCATGTTTTTCGCAATGCGCACGAGAGGGAGCAAGCAACACTTCAGATTTTCAATAACCTGTTATTGCCGACGACTGCAAGCAAAGGAAATCAATATATGCACCAACAAAAAAAGAAACAAAAATGCAAACAGAGTGAAACGAAGGTATGATAAACACGCGTTCGACGTTGCGTGTCGGCGTGCGAGAGCAGCACAGCTATATGGTATGCGTGAAATGAATATGTATGCGAGGGTTCATTTTAATTTGTCAAAATAGCAAGAGGAGTTCATCGAGTATACCCATACGCCATTAAACCGAACGCGAGACGCACTTGTGACAGAAATCGGAAAACTTTTTTTGGGAATTTCATGGTAAAAACTGAGATTAATCTTTTGAAATTGTTAAAAACACAAACGTACGAGTAGGTGAAATTATTTGCGCGCAAAATGGAAATGTAAAAAATGCAAATAAACAGGAAAATTACAAGTGAAAATTTTCTGTTACCGAAAATTAAAGTACGACCGAGGCGAGTTGAAGCAGTGAAAAATAAAATCAAAAAGCAGCAAAGGCAAAAGCAAATTGAAGAAATCGAATTGAAAAGGAAATCGGAACGACGGCTGCTAGGAATGAACGACGAAGAGCAAATCATTTAAAACATTCAATATCGTGTGGAAAATAAAAGTTATTATACTGAGAAATATACAATTTTATAAAATAATACTTTTAAGCAACTAAACAAAGATTTTGGAGAAACGTTTTCTGAAGTGAAACGGAGAAAATATCAACCTAGAATTATTGTATTTGACAAGGTAAATTTGAAGAATCACCGAATGTGAAAATGCAAACGTAAAGAAAGTGGAGTGATTTCACGTAACATACGTAGTAGTGAACGTAATGTATGTATTTTCACATTTATATTTGCAGTGATTTTAATTATTGTGGAAAAAGTCAACAACAAACGGCGAAAAATTACAACAAACGAAAAATACCAAAATATTGAAATGTAAGTAAATTGCATTTATTTACGTATTTATAATTATATAAAAATATTATATTATTTCGTAAAAAGTGGATACCCTAAATTAGGTTTCTGATAAATATTGAAGTATACAGGTCATACTAGCCTTTTAATAAATTATACTCCTACCACGCCTACAAAATTCGACTTCCCGTATGTTTATGTTTAAAACTTTCCAATCTGTTAAATTTGATATGAAATGCAAATTGTACAGTACTTTTTTTTATAGCCAACTCATTGAGATTTAAATTGATTCAATATTTTTCGCATTTACAATAAAATTGCAATATTTTGTTAAAATTCTTATTACTATAGTTAGTTTACTTTTCTAGTTAGTCGGCAAACGTAAGACAAATTGCCGATAACGTAAACATTTTCCTAACATCTTCATTCTACAAACCTTCTCTCCCATTAAACATACTTTGTACTCTCTCTCTCTCTCTCTCATGCCACTCACTTCATTCTCCTTTTCTCTTTTATTTTCAGTTTTATGTCGATTTGTACGAAGTGGTTGCAAATCCGAAACGTATAGACGAAAGAAGAAGCGGACACAGGGCAAACATAAACTAAGTTTGCATGAATAGACTTTTGATTTTTGCGCAAAACAATTAAGAACTAGTGAAAAGAGTTTTACACGAAAAATTACAAATTGAAGAAGTAAAAAGAAAATACAAGTAAATATCGAAAATCTATAAAAATAATCACGGAAAATGTTGGAAATCTTAGACAGCGAGCAGATTGTTGCGTGAGCTTTTGAGCGGCGACCGACCGAGCGAGCGAGCGCCAATTAAACATAGTGGCCCAAAAAGACTCACGCTAAAGAAATACGCCGAAATAGAATAGAAGTGAAAATATAAGAAGAGAAGGAGATTTTGCAAAGAAAAGAAAAAAGAGAAAGAGAACGAGAAACAACACAACAGAAAGAAAGAAATCCAACAAAAACGAGCGAAACGAAGTAAATTCGGAATATACTAATCATAATAACACATACAGAAACATCACATCACAGCAATGTATGGCAAATCCAAAGCTTCCTCGGTGCCGTCTGACGCACAGGCACGCGAGAAGTTGGCACTCTACGTCTACGAATATCTATTGCACGTTGGCGCACAAAAAGCCGCACAGACCTTTCTCTCCGAAATCCGATGGGAGAAGAATATCACATTGGGCGAACCGCCTGGATTCTTGCACACATGGTGGTGTGTCTTTTGGGATCTCTACTGTGCCGCACCTGAGCGACGGGATCAGTGTGATCATTCATCGGAGGCGAAGGCTTTCCACGACTACGGATTCGTTAGCTCCGGCTATGCAGTGAACGGAATTGGACCAGGTGGACCCCACAACGCTGGCGGCCCAGCACCCAGTCCACTTGGACAAATGCCCCCCGGCGCTGACGGTCCGATGGGACCGGGTGGACCGATGGGTCCCAATTTCTTTCCTAATTCCACAATGAGACCATCACCACCAACGCATGCGTCCAGTCCACAGCCGCCGCCGTCGCAAATGATGCCCGGCCAGCCGCCCTTCATGGGTGGACCTCGATACCCGGGCGGCCCCCGGCCAGGCGGAGTTCGCATGCAGGGAATGGGCAATGAATTCAACGGGCCGCCAGGCCAACCGATGATGCCCAACAGTATGGATCCGACGCGACCTGGCGGCATGGGACCCATGAATCCACGCATGAACCCGCCACGTGGCCCTGGCGGCATGGGACCGATGGGCTACGGCAGTCCCGGAGGAATGCGCGGTCCAGCTCCCGGTCCTGGCGGCATGCCACCCGGCATGGGCATGGGTGCCGGTGGCAGACCTCCGCAATGGCAGCCGAATGCAACGGCGCCCATGAATGCTTACTCGTCATCGTCACCAGGCAATTATGGCCCAGGCCCCGGGTCGAATGGTCCGCCGGGGCCAGGAACGCCGATCATGCCGTCGCCACAGGACAATTCACAAGCGGGACCCGGCGGTCCGGGCGATAATATGTACTCGCTGATGAAACCAGAGTTTCCGATGGGCGGTGGACCGGATGGTGGTGGTGGTGGTCCGGGTGGAATGGGTCCCATGGGCGGACCGAACTCAATGGGGTCAGTACTTAATGGCGCTGGGGGTGATGGAACGGGATTGGACGGCATGAAAAATTCTCCGGCAAACGGTGGACCTGGGACACCTCGTGAGGATTCTGGCAGTGGAATGGGTGACTATAATTTAGGAGCGTTCGGTGGACCCGGTGAGAATGATCAAACGGAATCAGCAGCTATTCTTAAGATAAAAGAGAGTATGCACGAAGAAGCAAAACGGTTTGAAAAAGATTCAGAACATCCGGACTATTTTATGCAATAACATCCTAGCTCATCAGTCTCCTCCGCATCTGCATCCTCGTCATCTGCTCTCCCAAGCCACTTACATCTCCTTCCATCTCCCAACTGTCCCCCACATTTTCCTAAAGAACTTAATTTTTAATTATTTTTATTGTATAATGTAATACTTGTATTTATATGGAATAAAAATAATATTAATTATAACAAAATGTAGAAAATACAAAAATTTATTAATGACAATGCGCTAAGCTAACAATGTTTAAGTGAACGAATTGATAAGTATTAATTGTACAAACAAAAAGAAATTCCCAATGTAAAACCAAATCGAACGCGAACAAGAAGAAACATTTACATATTTGCATAAGAAGAACATTTTGAAATCAACAAATAAAAGCATTGTACAATATTAAATCCATAAAAAACAAAGAAACAAACAATTGAATGTACTTATATATTTTATCACTTAAACTACACGTATTTAAAACCTATTGAATTATTGTAAAATAAAAGCATAAATTGTAGAAACAGTAAAAAGATTATAATTAAAATGAAAATGTTGGAATTAAACACACGACACGACTCGAAAATACACAAAACAAACATTGTTAACTTTGCGCTACGTCCTTTTGTATTTAAGGTAAACAGCGCTGTTAATTTTTTATATTCATAAAATTAAAAAATGCTTGTAAAAATTGCAGTTGCTGCAGCATAAACGTTTATGAGAAGAGTTATTTTATTTTGAGAGGAAATGCTGAATAAATGCAACGTATTTCACATTGTGTTTCTTATGTTGATAATTTGCATACAATCTGAATACACATCAGTAAATATATATATATTATTAATAGCGGTAACATAAAATGCAAAACATACAAACAAAAAAAAAAAAAAGAAGAAGAATATAGTTAGCATTATAATTTCATAAATATATATATATATATTCTTAACTTGATGAAAAGGAATCTTGTCTCATAAATAATTTTAAACCTAAAGCAAATCTTATAATGTTTTCAAAGAAAATAAACAAATGAAACAAATCTAATAATATAAATACACTACTTGTAAGTAAGTAAACAAAAAACCAACAATAACAAAAATTTCCCTCTGTCCCAAACTATGTTAGTAAAAATAATGAGTAATGGAAATCTAGAAATGTATGTTATAAATATATATATATATAACATATTATATATCAATAACATCTTGTACAAAAGTTTAATATTAAATATATATCTTTATTTTTTAATATTATTAGAGAAACAAATTAATTGTGCGCTTGCACTCTTTCGACACAACTTGCATGTAGCGTTAAATAAAACAAACAAACAAACAAACAAACAAACAAGTAAATAGCGTAAAACAAAACAAAAACCAACAACAATAAAACAAATAAAATAAATATAAAAATCACATTTAATATGAATCAAAATATTTGAAATTTAAAACATTTAATATTAAATTAAAGGGAAGTACTACAACTTAAATAGTCGTAAGCAAACATATATAAAAAATATGTTTAAATAAGTATTTTAGTGTTAATTATACAAAAATTTGCAAAATCAACATAATATAAATGAATAAAGTTTTAAAACAACCAATATTTGTAAAAAGCAAATTATGCTGTTTTATTTCGAGCTCTAGTAAATTATTTTAACCCATAGGTTTAATATGATTGTCCACCTAATTCTGTTTGTACACGGTCTTTTTTTATACGATTTTTTTACACGAGATTTTCTAGAACCAATCTACCGTGTAAAAACAGAATTAGGTGTATTTACTATATCAACTGTAACATGAAAATAACATTTATAATATTAATTGCGTCCCCCTAAAAGAAAAAAAACATTTTAGTTCCATTATAATTACATATATTTTATTGATGTAGAAATTTTACAAAAAAAAATTGTGTGCTTCAACACAGATCAACTGCTTGGAAGGTAACTGTTGAGCGATCATCCATTTGATCTGATATTACGATCCATTCCCTAAAGATAAAAACTATGATTGTACTTTCGGCTATTGAAGAGTAAAATTATAAGGAGCAAAATCATGGAGAGTCAAATTAGAATTCATAAAATGTGACTGTTTAATAGTTAATTACTTATCGTCTCTTTTAAAATTGTTCAGATCTGGAGTCGCTTGTTTCAAAACGAACCATCGAGTGTTTTATCGGATTGAAGCTGTTGTTTTTCTGTACCGTGAACGTTCTCGATGCCATCGTGTCATTTAAACCAATCGTATTTGCACGATTTGTACTCTAGAAGGGATGAAAATAATATTGAGATTAGTACTATGTATAAACTATGATAATTGAGTTCTTACCCAACGTTCAAGATCGCAGAATTTCAGTTCATATGGTGAAATGTTGGAGTTGGTCTTTCGTCTACTCGCCTGGCTCGCATCAGTTGAGCATGCTGCAGAGAACAACGATGATGTTGATGATACTGACGGCATCTTCGCCAGACGCAAATACAGTCCACGACTTGTGCAGTAAAGTACAGGAGTTGTTCGTTTTACTATCGTGTCCGTTGTTTGATAATTCGATGATGATGATGATGAGTCGGAAGATCCACTCCCAATAGAGCCTTCGTGGCCTGTTGTTGTTGATAATTTACTAGCGGACAACTGTTGCTGCTGCTGTTGTTGCTGTTGTTGTGATCTCGATTGGCCTCCTCCTGCTTTGTGCATAATTAACCAAAGAGTCCGAGCACGAGTTCATTGGATATTTCCGATTGTACAAAGGAGGAAACAAGTGCGAGTTCAGCGAATATTTCAATGATTTGTGGTAAAATTCATCCACACATTTCTCTCTTATGTTGAGTACCGTGAGAATTATTGATTTTTTTTTATTATTTATTTTTGTAATATTTGATATAAAAACTATTCACATCAATTTGTTACAGCTACATAATATTCGCAATATGCAAAGGATTTAAATAGATATTCATTGTCATTGTTAAAGGCGGAAGCAATTAAAAAATCAATACAATAACTAAATAAAATTACGCTGTTGCACTCTACGTCACAGCCGGAAAATTTGTAACTGAAGCATTGAAGCGGCGTTTACTTGAGTGTGTTTTAGTTCTCGTCCTCAACGGGGTTGGAGGGGTGAGGGTGGAGAGAAGTGTTAGCCAAAATAATTCACTGACAACCGTTAATGCGGGAAACCAAAACAAAAGTTAAATCGTAACCAACAGTGGGCGAAATCGTTAATGTCACAAAATTTGTAAATTGATTTAATTTAGATTCGTCTATAATATAAATATAAACCATCAAAGAAAGTAATTTCGAATTTATCATATAAAAAATTATGTATAAAAATTACGAAAATCAAATTTTGATTCAAATTAATATTTATAAGTATCATATTGATTGAAAAGCAACTAATTTTAGACTCAATCCAAAGTATTGACAATATATTTGTCTTTTACACTTCAATTTCATTTTTACACTTTATTTTATAAATGAAAATATAAATAAATTATTACGAAGAGTTGCTTGTAAGAGAGGCCATCAGGAATTCCATTTTATTGAGAAAGCTTTTTCCTTCAATTTTATCAAAACGCACCTGAAATATAAAAACAAAACAATTAAAACATTAAAAATATGATGTAAATTTATAGAAAAAATCACCTCCTTAAAGTGTCCGCCAAGATTTTCCCAAAATTTCTCTGGCACTAATGGACTGGGGAAAAAGTCTTGCCTGGGACTTTGTGCAATAAATACTTTCACATCGATCTGAGGATCGCAGCGTATTTGGACAGCGATCATACGATCACTATTGGGCGAAGCCAACAAACACGAGCTGGCATTTCCCAATGGTTCCACTTTGCCAATACCCAAATGATTACTGTTCGAAAGTACAGTCCATGCCATACAACGAGCCAGATTAAGTAAACATGAGATTTGATGGGAATTTATTTGACACAGTATGAGATCTCGCAGCTCTTGGGGCTCGTATGAGAGGTGCATCACACGTCCATCACGACAAATACACTTGAGAGAACGCTCTTTAACGTGAATAACCAGCGAGGTACGGTTTATTGTATCATAGCTGTGAACGACAGTAATATTATTGTGGATCGATATTTTGCATATTTCAAGTATATCACTTACCCGTGAGTAACGATGTTGATTTTAACACACGACATGGTCGGACTATTCATTGCATTCCAGTGAGAAACAATTTGAGGATCTTTCACATCTCGTGCAAGCGTGTCCAACACATATTGTGTGCGTTTACGCATGAAAATGTGTTGTGCCTGGGCGATAATCTGTTCGAGAATTGTCTGTGAGTTTGTCATCTCCAGCAGCTCACAACGATCCGCTGCCATAGGTCCAGCTAGCATACGTTTTTTACTCGGTCCCAGTGGACCACTAGCCGGATGCGGGAATGGATGGTGGGAATTGTTGTGATGAACCTCACGCAATAGCTGATGTAATGAATGTTCCAATACATGATCGTGGTCATTAATGGGTCCCGGCTGTGTGGAATCAATTGTTGTCGAATGCCACAGGGAGATTATTAATTGGATTCCCGGCAATAGGGTGGCACGAATTTGATTGCCAATCACAACATGTGGAATTGGTGCTTGCAATTGGATTGCTTCACGAGCCAACTGACTGAATAATTCCTTACAAAACAATACATTTTGAGCGAATTCAAGTGTCTTTTGCCAAACGCCAGCCTAAAAAGAAAACATTTTGTTGATGCGCATTTTATAAATTAACTTTTTGTAAAATATAAAATTACTTGTTGAGTGTTATTATGTCCATGTCCCATTAAATTGACTGTCGCCGTGCAAAGATCTTCCTGGTCCTTCTGTGTAATGATTTTTATATAAGCGAAGCCCTGGAGTTCTGCAGGGACAATGACTCGCAGTGCAGATGTGTTTTTCGGCAGTTGATTCGGAAGACCATTGTTGCCTCCGCTGCCCGTGGGACTATCGTCGTCGACGACATCATCAGCTTTCGTCAATTCAAATGTACCACTCATATTGAATTTGGAACCTGCTGTGCGATAACTCAAATCCCCGATAATTGCATTGGAGACTTTTTTCAAACGCCAATTTTGTCGCAATCGCAGCAATTCAATGTGGAAATCAGAAACATTTCGATTACGTTGTTCACTGTGCGAACTTCGCAAACGCTCCGCCCCACTCAGTAGTACGTTGGCAGCTTGACTCAATGCCTTTTTCCGACTGTACACCTGTACAATCGGTTTAGTGTCTTCCGGGTCTTCTGGCACTGGATCTAATACCAAATACCGCTTGTCCTTTGCAATTGATATCACATCGGACAACACGCAGATTTCTGTTAAAGCATCATTCAATTTGTTTCGCACAGAATCCCATGGCCAAAGACTTGGTTGAAATTGCGACACGTCTTTGCCATCATCTTCATTGGATTTCTCTTCTCGTTTTAAATCGTCCAACGATGTTTTACTAAAGTCGATGCGTGCAGCACATTTGGTGAGACTTTCCGATAAAGTAGGAGGCCTAAAATTGAGTTTTAACTAGTAAATTTTATCGGCATATGCAATTGTTCCATATTTACGGTTGATATATTTCCGTTCCATCGTATGTAATTTCTTGTATTAAATTTTCGCATGGCGTTTCTACAGATACATTCACTGTATTCGTAATATTCATAGTTTAAACGAATGAATTATAAATAATATTTATTGAATGCAAAAAAATAACACTTTTTGCGGTAAACAACAAAATCTACAACTGTCAGTCGAACACGACCAGGGTTGCCGACGTCACTTCAATGGAAGTGTTTCAATTCACTTTTTTGAAAAACACTTCATTTTTCGCAGGGGTTACATTTTTTTTAATCTTCCTCGTCGCTTTCTAACCAGGGATGGCGAATTTTTGAGTGAAGTGATTTGAAAAACTGATGAAGAGAAACCCCATAAACAACCCATTTTTGGTGATCAAATAAAATTACGAGCCATCTTTCAATACAAGATTATTATTATTATACTTGCCAAACTTGTTTATTTATTTAAAGTTTATTCCTCCTCATGTTTGCTGTGAATTTCAGTTTTAAAGTACAAGAAACAACGTTTAAAACTGAAATAAATTGTATGGGTGATGGTTTTCATGCGAAACAATTTTCAAATAAATTGAAATTAATTATATTTATTTATAAGTAGGTAAAGTTGTAATATTTTTTATATATAAATTTATGTTTCAACTTGGCAATATAATTGTGTTTTTAGATGCTTTTAATATGCATAATCAATAAATAATTCTATGTGTTTTTTTTATTTCAATTTGTATGATTTCGGGCATGACGCTACATATTAAATATTACTATGCTATATATTCAGCTGTTTTTTTATTTTACGATATTCAATGAATGTTTTATTTTTTACTTTTTTTGTTGTCGATACTTATCAATATGTATTTATTCTTGCGAATAAAAATACATATTGACCCACTTTCATGTTTTAATTTAATTTATAAAATGTTGGGAGATCTGCTTCTAATTAACATATCTGATAAAATCCAGCGTATACAAGTTAAATATTAGCAGGGTTCTATCCATCAACGCTGAGAAGATGATTTTGAATAAGTTGTTAATGCTCCATAAGTGCAGCTGTAAATATATAAATTAAATTATAACTATACATTCGGAAGAGTATCAAATTTTTACTTACGTGATGGAGTCCGGCATGTGGGCTTCTCATTGGGAGTGAAGTTTAAAAAATCCCAAATAAGAATTGTATCATCGTGTGAACTGCTGACAATTTGGAACTCATCAAATTGCAAACGGAATACTCTACCAGTGTGCTCCTTTTGAAAATGTTTTATTACTTATATATTAAAAGAAAAATATTAGTCTCCACGTTACTTACCACAAGCGTGTTAAGGCAAAGCGAGTTGGATTGGGCACGTGGATCCAAAGCAGCAACTAAGTCCCAAACTTTAATCTTGCCATCGTATGCACCGCTGACGATACGCTTGGAATCAAATCGAATGCAACGTACAAGTTCCTCATGACCCTCGAGCACACGTAGGCAAGCACCACATTCAATGTCCCATAATCTTAGTTAAATGATGAATAAGTAACCAAATTCCATATAATTTCATAAATATAGAGACCTGATTGAGTTATCGGAACTACCACTGACCACCAGACGATCACGATACTGCAGACAAGCAATTCCACGTTTATGTCCGTTCAGTGTGCGTACAAATTCACAACTCGATGTTGACCAAACTTTAATTGTACGATCTCCACTAGCCGAAACAATATATTTCTCATCAAAGTCAACGACATTGACAGCTGCACGATGTCCAACTAATACGCGACGCAGTGTAATTTCACTAGGTGAGGTCATATCCCATACAGCAATTGATCGATCTTTAGAACAGGTCACCATCATACCGTTATTGAATCGCAAGTGCAATACTGCTTCGCAATGATGAATCAAAGTATTAACCATTTCGCCAGTATTGACGTCCCAGACGCGTACTGTTGAATCTGATGAACCACTAATGATTACTTTATCGTCATATTGGAGACATAACACGGAACCAGTGTGACCAGTAAGAGTCTTTATTTGAAATGCAAATAAATTTGAATAAACCAATTTTCTCTTTCTCATTTATATATAAGTATTATTTACCTTAACACACTGTAAATCCGTTCGATCCCATATTTTAATGGTATTATCCCGAAGACCTGATACAATCTTTACATCATCATACTGCAGACAATATACTCCTTTCGAATTTTCCGATCGACAATTAATGCGACGCAACATGTGACGTCCAGTTCGCCAATTATTCTCTATACTCTCAATATCCTATAAAAAAAAAATTGTTAATCTCTATTGATACGAAATCATTTCATATGCAATACTGACATTCATAATTTTCGGGAATAATTCACGATAGAATGAATGTGGCCGATGTGTTGTACCGGGACGTGGCTTGAAAAGGTATTGTATCCAACCACGGCGTTCAGCTAAACCACGCCACAAGGAATCTGTGCGTACTTTGCGCTCGATAAGTTTCTTCCACAACATTCCTTCGGAAATAACACGAAGCCATTCTTTGCAAACCAATTCCGCTGCTTTAAGAGAGTCAGCATCGAGGTATGAGAGTATATTTTCGGCAATATGATCGAGTCCTTTCTCTGAAAGTATAAAAATAATAATAAATAAATAAAAAACGAATTAGTAGTAATATATTTCTAGATTTCATAATTTAATTTAAAATAATTTATATTGAAAATAATACTTACTGGGTAGCAGAGATATAAAATCCCTCTGCAGCATAGGCTTTAAAAACGTATTAATATGTCCATGTTGATAGTGACACATTCGAGACAACAATTGCTCAACAAAATCTACTTGATCAGCTTCGTTCCATTGTGAAAAATATGTTAAGCAGGTCTCACGTTCTAATTGAAATGTTGGGGATGACTCTTTCTTGCGGACGGGATCATACAACATGGTTGAAGTAAACTGGAAAACAAACGAAAATAATTGTTTGATATGATACAAGGTTCCGTTTTACAATATAACTTCAGATATTTCAGTAACAACAATAACGAAAAAACTGGTATTAAACACAATGATCAAATCTTGCGATTGTATTTTGCTAACATAAAAGTAGATTAATGAGTTTGTGTAATGCTTTTTGCATTGCTGCTTATGAAAGTTATTTCAATTATAGTCACTAAATGACATTGGAATGCAAACCCTTTAAAATTGTGTGCATATATATGTAACAATATTTAGAAATCAATTTCCCAACTGGTGTTAAAATAAAGATGCAGGAAACTAAAACTGTTAAAAACAACTAATATAGTTTGTTGAAGGTATATGAATGAAGTAGTTTACGAAATAGGTATAAAATAAATGTACATTGAAATATCAACACACGTAAATGCAATCGAAGGACAAGTTTTTCATATATATTGTCTGAATCATACAAATCGAAACAAGAGTATTTTTTTTCTGTTTCAGTTTCGGATTCAAAATTTTTTGTTCAAAAAGAATATAAAACATAAAGCAAATTAAGAAAAAAAAAACTTACGGGTTGTGAATTTGAATTAGTTTCATCCATAATTTTGTCAGTCTCCATTTTCATCATTTTTTGCTATGCTTTTTTCAACTTTTTTCAAGCAATGACAATTAGATCGCAGCTTCACTTGAAACTCAGTGAAAGAAATCCTTATAAAGTTGTCTCGTTTTCTCGTGGATAGTTCTTAAGGAAGTCGAGGCTTTTTATTGTATGCTATTGCATCTCACGAAATTACACGAAGTCTAGTACAATTTTACAAATTTCCCGTAGCTGATATAGTTTACTTCCTCACTCCAATGAAAACTTCCCCAAGTCCATTCACACTTGGCAAATAAACTATTGCCTTGAATTTCTCATCATGACAAGCGTAATTTAGTTGAGCAACACATAAAATTCCATTCATTTGACTAAATTTATAGGTAGGAATGATTTTTTTTTAATAATTTTAATAAATATTTACAATAAATCACCAAATAAATGTAACCCATGTACTACACAATCGCTACGTCATTTAAAATCAAAGGAAATTTGTGAGCGAAAAATCCAATATCACACAACAATGGCGGCCCATCGACTAATGCAAGGGTTGTAGGTGAAAAAGAAAATATTACAATGCGAAAAAATGTAGTGGGGAAAATAAAAATGGTATTCCTAAACTCGAACATGTTTTTATTTACATAAGTATTAAAATGTAAAAAAATAAAAAAAGGTATTTTTACCAGTTACTATTCATCAATAACTTCTCATTTTTATGCACAAATTCACTCGATGTTTGTTAAATATATATCTTGTATCGTGAGTCGAGAATGTCATAAAAATAAAGGTATAAAAAAACAATAAGTATAAAGAAAAATACATGGATGACCAACGAATGTGTTCATATTTTAAAAAATAAATTAAATAACAATCAGAATTTCACTTTTTAGAACCTATAGCATAGATTACTAACTGTGCTAATAGTATGAAATGTACTTTACATCGCTGGTACTAAAGATCATATGATATCAAAAGTTATAACAGTTATATATAGTTATAACAGTTATAAGTGGTAAAATTCCTTCATATTTCAGAAAATTTGGAAAAAAGTTTTACTAAGTTTTTGAATTAATACACATTCATTATTAAATAAATAAATATGAGTAATGAAAATATTGATAGAGGAGCTTTGCTCGATAATCTCTATTTGGAAATGTTCGATTTAATCGAACAACAAGTTCGTTGTAAAGTTGATATTGAAAAACATAACAACTCGGGCCAATTGTTATTGGCTAAAACTCGCTACATCCAGGGCACACAAAGCATTGGACTGGCGCAAATCCCAACAGAATTGAGTAACGATTTCAATGCCCTATGCAGAGTGAATGAGGTTCCCAGCGAGAATACATTATCTGGCACAGAATTAAGCCTACATAAAAATCCAATTGACACTGATAACGGATTCATGGATCCCCTCAAATGGTTTGGAGCACTTCCTCCCAGTTCGCTACGAATGGCTTGTGAGCAGTTTAAAAAATCCGTGGAGTTAGTTGTGGAATCTGCGAACTTGAATTTACAACTCAAATCTATTATAAACAGTATTTTAAAATTGAAGAGTTATTTTGAAGAATTGCCTAGATAAGAAAAATAATCAATAAAAAGTACCACTTTATTAAACTATTCAATAGAAATTACCATTTTACTGAACTATTCAATGAAAAATGCCATTTTAGTAAACCAAACATTGCACTTTAAAAAAAAAAACTTTAAAAAAACCAAACAAAATATTATTCAGCTTTCACTTTGAACGTCAGCTGAGCAATGTCACCCAGTCCGCATTCAACGACGTCCCCATCAGACATCGGTGAGGCACCATCAGGTGTACCAGTGAGTATTAGATCATTCGGTTCCAATGTCATATATTTCGAGGTGTGAGCAATCAGTTCGGGAATCTTGAATAATAAATCTGCCGTGTTGCCCTGTTGCCGCATTTCACCATTCACTTTCAGCCACAGTGGTAAATTATGAGGATCCTTTATTTCCGTTGATGGTATAAAGCGTGATACTGGCGTTGATGTATCGAATCCTTTGCCCAAACTCCAGGGGTGACCATTAGCTCTTGCCTCTCCCTGGTTGCATAAACAACAAATTGCTGTATTCTCGTTTGTACTTATTCGAATTATTCTTTACCAATTCACACTGGGCAGTTAAATCAAGAGCCAAACAGTAGCCACCAACATAATTCATGGCATCTTCCTTTGATACATTTTTACAGGTTTTCCCAATGATGAAACCAAGTTCAACTTCATGAGCAACTTTCGTAAATACTCTAGGAATCTAGGAAAAGTGTTTAAAAATTTATCTTCTGAGGAGAATACTATCTTCATTGCATTGAATACTGACCATGATATCTTGACCTTCCTGTATATACGACGATGTTGGCTTTAAAAAGAGTAGAGGAACCTTTGGAACTGATAAATTGCGTGCCTTTATAATATCCCTAGTTGTGAATTTACGGATTACTGTTCATTAATAATAATTTATATTATCCTCACATGTAGTTGAGAGCAGCACCTAAAATTTTGCGCCCATTATGGACAAAGTTTTTTAAATCTCCGCTGGATGCCATTCTTTCTGCTGATATACTAAAAAATCTACTGATTAACATTAGAGAGTTCTTACTTCTCAAATAGTCAAAGTAGAACAACAAAATAGCAAATTTTTTAACTGATAAGGTGATTGATAACTCTTGAACTTGGGTGTCAAATAAACAGCTGTTCGGGTTTTGTTGTTTTAATTTCAAATTGCATAACATAAACCAGTGTTGCCGCCCCAGAATTTTTGAGCAAAGTGCAAAAGTAGGAAAAGTGAAGTGATTTGATAATTTTTGGTTCAAGTCCCAAAAACAAATTGTTTCATAACCAAACAAATATTGTCTCTGCCTAATTTCAGAAAACGCTACTATTCCGAAAATCTGCGTTTAGCACAGTGAAGTGTTTTCTGTTCTGTTCTTCACTTCGATTGAAGTTCATTCGGCAACCCTGGCACGAACTTTGTTCGTAGAAATATGAAATATCTAGAGAATAGAGAATATAATAACAAAATATAAAAATTATTAAAAATATGCATTGGTATTGGAAATAAATATTTTTATATATATCATATTCAAAAAATTCTTTTATATCCGGTTAAAGAATTCAATTCCAATGATTTTCGAACAGAGCAAATGAAAATGCAACACTGCAAATAATTAGTTATAAATGAAAACAAGTAAAAACCAAAAACTTTAATTAAAAGATTTTAGTTATAGACTAGCGCGTATTGGATTGGCATTTACTTTTGGGGCCAGATTATCCATGTTAAAGTTTTTTTGAGTGCTAAACAGTGTGAAATTCTATAAATGGATAGTTAAAACTTTAGGTTAAAAGGTATCCAAGAGAAAGCTAAGGTAGGAATTTCTTAAAGGTAATTCATACATGAATTATTTAATCAATGGAATGTAAATAAAACATTTGGCTTCAAGTTACTGGTTTATTTGAATAACTCCATCCAAGTTATATTCGATTTTATTGCACTTATTACGACATCTCCAATTCTGAGAGTTTGTCTCGCATTATAACGAATCTTATCTTAAGAAGTGGTTTTATTAGTTATTTATTAGTTTAGTTTTTTTAACTTTTCATAAGCACAATCTTTATTTTCAGGATTTTAGGTCAAAGTTCGCAAATAGTGTTTACTGGAATTTTTCGAAAATAAACGTAATTAAAGTCAACAAGCCAATATAAAACGATGTCGGGTCAAAAGTATTCCGCGAAACGAAGTCTAAGCGAAAGTTCAGCCGACGAATATCACAACAACACGAGTTTGGCCACAAATAAATGTGGCCGAATAAAAAAAGTGTGGCGAAATGAGGTGCTTGTCAATCAATCGAACTCAATTGTTAAACAGGATTCGTTTAAACAATGTACAAAATCAATTCACTAGCGATGTAATCGATATTGGAATTAGAGTAGTGCTAGTCATCATTTTATGTAAGTTTCTACTGAATATCTATGTAGAAAGACATTTATTTGTCGACCTTCATTAAGTAATTCATGTGTTTTTTATTACTTAGCAAGCTAGAAACATCGTCAACATTTGTGCGGAAAATTCAACTTGAGGAGCTGTGGCTTTATAAAAATCCTCGTATCCCCGATTATGTGTCTCCAGTTCGCCTTATTATTATCCGTTATATTTGGTCCATTCTTAATAACCCTGATGCATTATGCTATAACTAGAAATCGAAGTGATTTCTGCGCTGCTAGCTGGACATGGACACTAATCTTGGGATTAAATGGACTGGCAACAAGTTTACTGAAAATATCCGTTGGCCGTCCCAGGCCGGACTTCTTTTACCGTTGCTTTCCTGATGGAATAATGGTATTGAATAACATGACTGGACTGATCGATAATGGCACAATTGATATACTTAATTGCACTGGCAACATCAAAGACATCAATGAAGGTCGCAAGAGTTTCCCCAGTGGACATTCATCATGTGAGTAGTTGATGTTCACCTTCTGATGTTTAATCTAATGTATTTGTATTTGTGAAACAGTTGCATTTGCAAGCTTCGGCTTTCTGGCATTATATATTGGTGCGAAATTGCATACGTTTAGTATTCGTGGTCGTGGACAGTCCTGGAGATTTTGTATCACAGTTACACCCTTAGTATTAGCCACATTAATAGCTGTGAGTCGTACGTGCGATTATCATCATCATTGGCAGGATGTGGTTGTGGGCGGTCTAATCGGATTACTTGTAAGTTATAATGTGTATAGGCAATATTATCCATCGTTGTACGATGAAAACTGTGACCGTCCTTACGCACGTTTTAATAATCTTAAATTTGTTTCAAATGAATATGTAAAAATTGATTGGAATAAAACCGTTGCAAAGAATCGATGTGAAAATAATGATGGAGAAAGTTGTGATGATGATGATGTGTCATGTTCAAAATGTGATGATCATCGACCTTTGATATAAATAATGTAGATATCCTAATTTTGTTAAGTATTGCGAAATAGTATTTATTTCATATATTTATCGGCGTCTTTCTAAATGAATTTTCTTGATCATATCAGTTTAGATAAGTATCAATCTGTACAAGATACTTAAACACTAATATCAATGATTTTTCAAGATTATTTGGCATAATCGTAAATGTATGCAATTAATTTTAGTACATTACATTAAGTTTCCCTATAAGAAATATCCTGATTGATAAATAGAATAAGAAAACACGTGATTACTTTCAGTTAAATTGGGTTTAATAAAGTTTTAGATTTTACAAAGGAACTAATAAAATATGTTTTTGATTTCTTGAGATAATTTCAGTAAACTAAAAAACAACCAAATTTGCATTTATATTTTTGTTACAATGGTTTCCCCACAAGTTTTAACGGAATCAGTTGTTAAAAGCTTGCAACAATAATTGTTTCTCTTTTTCCTTTTTCTTCACAACGTCCAAGCTGCGTTGTCTCCAAGTACTTTTCCTTAGCTTGATTGGGCGACTTCCAACGTAGCGGCCATCCATTTCTTTCATCGCACGTATAAAATCTGCCGGCTCCCGGAAACTGACAAAACCAAAGCCTTTGCTTTTGCCCGTTCGTTTATCACGGATAACACGTGCCCTTTGAAAAGATGGAAATTTATTAAAAGTACGTGTTAATACTTCATCATTCACATCGTTTCCAAGATCTCCGCAAAAGATTCTGAAGTCATCGTCGGGCCAATCAGCCAAAGAGGAATCTTCCCATACAGTGCCTCCGGCAATGCGCACAGTTTTGCGATCTTTCTTTTTGCGTTCAGTCGTTTGAAATGATTGTAGAGCAGACGAGGCCCTCGCCGCCTTAATGGCCTCCTCGGCAATAGGATTCGGGCCAGATTTTTCCGCTTTGAGCTTCTTTAATTTCTGTGTTACGTCGAACTGTATGGCATTGATATCAATATGTGGTGAAGATGCCACCGATGGTACATTGACAGATTGTCGACTTTGGTATAGCTTGGGAGCACTGCTGAGTACAATTGGGGTGGCTGCTTTATGATGATGATGCTGGCTGCTGCTAGTATTGCTCACTTGAGATGGTACAAAGGTGGGCATAAATGCTGGAGGTGGGATCGGTGGTGGCGGGACGGACAACGATGAACTAGAAGAGGAACCAGACACTGGATGTTGTTGCAGCTTCTCCTGCACTTGGCTATAGGTATTGGCTGCAATAATCGGACGAACTTGATTTGGTACAAATAGGTTCCTTGATGGCACAGAAGACTTCGAAATTTCCGCCTCGAACCGTGAAAGCTCATCCTCGATGTTCTTTCGCTTTGTTCCCATTGTGACTTCTTGAAACTGCAATCAATTTATGTTTATATTTATTAAATTATGAAGTAAGTAAACTCGCGTTTTTTTGGCGTACTTACTATACACTCCAATAAAAAAAAAGTAAAATCGGTGAAGGCAAATTAGAAAACAGGGTTGCTTACGCTTAAAGCGATATATATACAAGAATTTTACGTCACAACGAACAGTATTTATTTTAAGCAAAAAGTTTTACATATTCACGACTTGGAAAATTATACCAATTCTGGGATTAATTCTGGAATTAAACTGCGTCCTAAAAGGAAAAAAATAATTGTGATTTAAAATAATTTAATAAAACGACACATCGAAACACGTTCAACGCAAAACAACAACTTAGTTGACGTTCGGTCAAAGGGAATTGTTTTCAAAATATGTTTCCTTTGAACACACCCCATAAATTGACAGGTATTCACCATTTGTTAAAAAATCAGCAGAATACACGAAAAAGTGAAAAAATAAATATCAGAAAAAATATGTTTGTCTAGTTGGTTTTATTAAAACCTCGCTACTAATATAACAGTGAAGAAAAATATTTCAACCTCTTGATGAAATTGGAAGTTGTGCTGAGAACACACCCAACAAACAAACGTTTACATAAGACATTCATATTTGAGGACTCCCAGCAATGAATGCTATATAAGGATCTATTTAAAGAATAAAATAATAAATAAAGTTATTAACAACGATGGCACAACGCAATGGTGGGCGCATCGATCGTTTTGCACAAATGAATCTGCAAGAGCAGCTAATCGCGAAGAAACGACAGGAAATACTCGAAAAGCAACGCACGGCTCAGTTGGCTAAGGCTGTGGCAGCTGCCCAGAATTTATCGGCGAAAAAGAAGAATGAGGCAACGGTCGAAGCAGAAGAACAAGAACAGTATGTGTAATATAAAAATGTGTTTACTTTTGAATTTTCAATCAATTTCACCCATCAGGGAAGCATCGCCTAAAAAGGAAGAGGATGTACCTGAATCGTCATCGAAATCCAATAGTACTATAGTTGGAAAATCGAAATCCACATTTGCGGCGAAAAGAGCTGCAGCTCCAGTTCCTGTCGCCGAACAACCTCCACCCAAGGTTCAAAACTTTTTCTGCAATGATGGCTCGTTTTTAGACCACTTCAAGAAAATTCTCGAGAAACACGACCAACCCAAGCCGCCTGTGATGTAAGCTATTATGAAACTATAATATATGTTCAATACTAATAATTAATTTTACAGTGTTGAAACTGCTGCAACTCAAGCTGCGGCTGCAGCTGCTGCTGCGGCGGCTAACAATGCGGAAAACAACGTAGTCTCAAACGAAACGGAACAAAATGTGCAGCCAAATGCACAGCAATCGTTTCCATTACCTCCTCCACCACCTCAACCTCCATTCGCGTTCGATGCATCAAATCTAGTACCCCAAGCAAATCCAGGATTACCACAACAGCAACATTCACAAGCTCCACAACAGCTCCAGCCGCCTCCCATGGTAGGATATTCACCAACACAACAACAACCAGGGGCACCACCATTGCAACAGCAATCTGCTCCAGCATTTTTCACACCCGTACAGCATCACATTCCACCGCCACCTCCTCCGACAGCGGTAACTGGAGTACCATTGATGGGCATACCAAGTGTGACTACTGCACCGCCGCCACCGCCTCCGCCCCCACAGCTGCCCTTGGCTTTGGCCAACATGGCGCAACTCTACATGATTCCTGCGCCTGAGCCATTGCAACTAAATGCGATTCCAGCACCCAAGGAGCTAGATCTAAATGCGATACCAAAGCCTCAATTAAATTTGGAAGCAATACAAGTGCCAGCTGATCAACAGCAATTACAGATGAACCAACAGAATCAGCAACAATTTCAGCAACAACAACAAATGCAAATGCAACAACAGCAATTGCAACAAAATCAAATGCAATCTCATCAAATGCATCACAATCAGCCAGATCGAAATCAACAAGGTGTGTAGTTAATGTGTTCATGTATTTCATCAAATTTTTTTCGGTTGATTTATTTTACTCGCCTCTTGTAAAATATAGACGACAATGCGGTGAAAACTGTAAATTGTTTTCCTTGCATTGTTTTTGATTTTATTTGACATTGTTCTACATTTTCAAAATTTGATGTACTTTATTAATACTATCTAAGATTTGTTTTTGAGAGCTTGGTTTTAAACGAATTTATGTAGTTTTTTCAGACAACAATGACCAATGTATACAAATACCAACAACAGTAGAAACGTTAATCGCACTGGTAGCCGAATATGGTGACGATTATGAAGATAAAATATGCTCGCGTAAAAATGATTTGCACCCAACCATGTGGTAATGAAAATCAATATGTTATTTAGCAATAAACACGATTTGCATGATCAGTTTGATAGGCTGTAGTTTAGGCTTCTAGTCAGTGAAGAATTAGACGGCTATTTAAATAAAACAAATTACAAAAGATTGGAGAAATAAATATGAATTAGTCATGGTTGCTGTATCTACAATATGAAAGTGTTAACTCTTACAATAGTACTAATAACGAGTGTTTAAAGATAAGCTCATTCAATTTGTTAGCATTTTACAAGGAACGATCGTGTTTGTAAAAGTATGCGCATAGATCAGTAAAATATTCAGAGTGAAATTGAAATAGGATTATAGGAAATTAAATTTAGATTAGATAAATGAATGTATAGATTCTTTCAACATACTGGAAAGTATCAACGGAACCATGGATTAACAACGCCACCGAACGCCAAAGCTCTTCTAAAAAACATTTGAACTCATACTGAGTGGATATCAATAACGAATTAATTTTGTTTGTATTGGAAAATCGTATTTGCATAATTGAATTTCTCTGTTTAAATTTAATTTAGGTTTCTATTTGATAAATCTTCCGAGCAATACCACAATTACCGACAACGATTAAACGAGAGACGTCGGTGTAATCAGCAGCAGCAGCAGCATCATCAACAACTCCAACAAATCGATGAGCCAGGAACTTCAACGCAAAAAATGCTTCCATCTGATTGTGATAAATACGATCCGGAATCGGTTATCAGTGGCGACGTCGACTCCGATGATGAGTATATGCGCGGGATGATGGATCGCAATCGGGATAACATTAAGCGGCGCATCGAGTGTCGGAACGAATTGAGTGAGGAGGAGCGTCAGGAAGAAGAACGTCAACGGCAGGAGAAGAAGAAAATGCGCAAAAGCCGATGGGGCGAAAAGATTGAGATACCCGAAGACTCATTAAGTTCTCCATCGTCTGGTAACTGTATTTCCCACTTCAATTTAGTAAATTTATTCTAATCAACCTATGTTCTCAGGTGTTCTCACAACATTTGCCAACCAAAATAAACCATTGTTGTCCACTGTTACTCGCAGCGA